>CM070308.1:9734943-10334943 GCA_036321655.1 Quercus alba
GCTCGATTCCAACTTTATATAAATGCACAACTTTGAGCAAGACTAAAACATTTCTAAACACATTATTTTGATCATGGTTTGCTAACAATACAAATTAGAGTTCTAAATACATAAAATCCTAAGTCTTTAGAACCTAACAAACTCCCCCTTTGGCAATCCGTGACAAAACACAACTTAGAAACTCAAAGTTTACAAAATAAAAGCCCTTTACAAAAATAATGCTCATAAAACAAATTCAATCCCAACTACTATCCATCAGTTGCAAGTGTAGACAGCAGTTCAATTGAATCAACCTGTATATTTTCTAAAACACTAAACAAAATGCATAATCGCATGTGTGGAAACAATACAAGTAAACAAATTAAAATTTTGATTTCAAACAACACACAATAAAGACATATATCAATGAATAACTCATAAATATAAATCAATAAACAGTTTGAAACAAGAAACATATAATATACCAATAAAAATACTCATTCCCCCTAACATGAATATCTCATCAAAAACATGGCAAGAGCTAAAAAAGGTAAAATACAATGTGAAGCACCTAGATACAATCTAAACTCCACAAGCTCCAACCAAAGAAATACTCTCCCCCTGAAAACAAAAACTCACTACAAAGAACTCCCCCTTTTTGTGACGGAATGCTAAAGGGCAAACAAAGTTCATCATCAAAAGGGAGGTGGTCTAAACTGTGCCAACTCCACACGCAAGACACGGATCTCATCGAGCACGTCCACCAAAATCTGTCCATGAGCTACCTGAACGGTCAAGACATGATCCAACGTACGTTGAATGTCTGAATTATTCGAAGCAGTCGGTGGAGGAACATCAGCATCAGCAGCAATAGCACCCGATGTCTCAGCAGCATCAGCACCTGTAGAAGAGGGAGGAGGGGGAACAACACTAGATGACGTACCTTTAGGACATGAAGGAGCAACTCTCAAGTGAGCAGCCCTCTGTCTAAGAAAGGTGGCACCTATGGGAGCAACGACATGCACAGGCATACCAGACGGGAAACCATCTAGACCTAAAAAGAGCAAAATCCTATAAATGAAAATAGGATGAATAAGCACATGCCCTACGACAGAACTCCTATGAATCTCGTTCAAAGAACGAAGGAACAGATGAGGGAAACTGATCGACGCACCAGAAACAAAAGCATACAAAAACACACATCGCTCTAGAGGGATGATGTGGAAGTGAGAAATAGGCCACAACGAATGACACACTATCCTAAAGAAAAGATAGGCAGTCTCGGTAAGCTCAGCGGACGTGATTCGAGGATCAGAATCCCACTAGATAGATGACCCAGTGGTGTATGACATGACAACATCTAAAGAGGGTGACTCATCATAGGGATAGTCAGGTTCCCGAACAATCGGAATCCCAAGAGCCTCAGCCACTACCCGAGGGGTAATGGTGAACTCAATACCTCATATCCAACTCCTAATAAGGGTGTTGGAATCATAGATGTGGCAAGAGAGGTTCGAGAAGAACTCTTTAATCAGGACGGTCGGGGGTGGATGATCTATCTCTAAGAGAGGCAACCATCCTCTAGACTTAAAGTTAGCCCTAATGGCTGGATCAATCTCATCTAAAACCACAACACGCTCAGCCCAAATCTTACGCTTACTGTTCAAAGTATCAAAGGCCTCTCTACACTTATCATTCCTAAACACCTCACTCCTAGAGGGAGACTTAGAGGAAGTGGAAGGGGTCTTATGGGCTCTAGTTTTCCTAAGCATGGTACTAGGATAAGGACCAAAACACAAAGCAAAGATAGAAGAAAAAAAAATTACCAAGGGCAGATAGCAAGTTAGCACAAAAAAATAGAACAAAAACTATATGATGCGTGAACAATTTAAATGGCATGATGCATGTCCTAATGCAGTGCAATTAAGTCCAAATAAGTACAAATTCACAAAATTGGCTTCAACATAGAGGTATTAACACAAAACCCCAAAATTTGAAAAACCACTTGATCAATTTGAAAGATATTGACTAATTGATCATCTTACAAGATAGATTTCAGAAAATAATGACCAATTACATCAATTGAACAAGCCAATTTCATCAATTTAACCCAATTTGACAAAATCCCCAATTCGGAGCAATTACAAACCCTAGAATTTTTAATTTTTCACAAACCACGAAATTGATCAAGTTAACCAACATATATCATTAATATAACAATATAGAGACAAAACCCAATGATCAATTTCAGAAAACATGGCTTGAAACATCAAAAACCTCAATCATGAATAGTTCCAAAAATACCTAATGCAATGTGTGAAAAATGCATGAAACCATGAAATAAAATGCAAAAGGAAGGGCAAAAAGGACTTACCGGCCTTGGGAGACAAAAACCTTGCAAAAATTCTGGAGGAAATCGACAAAAAATCCTTAGTGGAGCCTAGCCAAGTCGGAGAGAGAGAGGAAAGTTTGAAATTTTTTGAAAAAGTGCCTTTGAAAAAGTCCAATCTAACTTTTTAAAAAAACATGATTCACGAGTTTCGATCGATCGAAAAACAGCCTCGATTGATCAAAACAGACAGAGACTTTAACAAAACAATTTAAAAAAAGTTCGATCAATCGAAAATTAGTTTCAATCGATCGAAACAGTCAGAGACTCTCTCAAACATATTTAAAAAATTTCGATTGATCGAAAAATAGAATGGATCGATCGAAAAGGGTAGAGGCTCACTAAATTTTAGGAAAAACACAGCCTTCTGAAAAAAATCCAGAATCAACTCAAAGTATTGAAATTTAAGAACAAAATGCATGAGTATGTGATGATGTGATTTTCAAAAACAAGAATTTTAAGCCCAAATTTCCCAAAAATAAAATTTCTTGCATTCTCCACAAATTTTCAAGTAACAAATTAATTTTGCACAAAATTCAAAGTATTTGCAAAACTTGGTTGGTCAAACCATAAACACACACAATAACATGTACAAAATTTAGCAAAGAGTAACTCGTGTAGTGTGTGCAACTAGCAAAAACTTGAGATACATGTGAGGTGATATGTGAATAGCAATCAATCACAAAGTCTACAAAATTCATCACAAAGAATTTAAAAGAGACTATCACCTAAAGAGTTATATCATATAACTCCCACATCTCCTAGATCATAAGCTTGCAATCATGTAAGTTTCTTGAATTTATGCCTCATAATATACACACCAATTTTAAGTCATGTGAGTTTGGCATCAAGTCTAATAGTACACACCAATTTTAAGTATTTAAGCAATGTTAAACCGAGGCTTCACCTTATGTTCTTTTTGTGCATGTGCTACACTTTCTCGAGCACAAAATCTTATGATATGTACTAAGGTGTTTATGATTGGCTAGTGAACAGTGGTGAGATGGTTATTTATGCCTTTCTCTAAAAGTTTAAGTCCAACAGTCAAAAACATGTGACTTCAAGATTAAGACAGAGTAATCAAAAACCATAAACATCTTTCCCACACAACATGCACTACAAAGTTTCAACTAGTAAAGTGCAATAAGTAAGCTCATCAAAGCTAAACAAGGTACAAACGACATGTTTTGTGAAAATAAATTGACCAACCTTGTTCTTCAAAAACCAAGAAGAATAGTACAAAACACAATTTGCTTCCTTTTTCTTCATTTTTTTTTTTAATTTTAAAAAAAAACCTAGAATAAAATGCATGAATGTTATGCAATGCAAATCCTAGAAAACAAAAAACAAAACAAAACCAAAGAACAATGGTCACAAAGGGTAGAGCAATGAAGCACAAGGATCATGTCAGAAAGACTCAGTTAGTTCGAGTCTTTTGCATCCTAAACCTTTTAGATGCACCATGAGCATTGGAGTTCTTATTTACATGGGAATGATTACCAACTCCAGGATTGGAATAAAGGTTTAAAGCCTTTACCAATTCACCAATAAGTACCATAGGATCTTGTGCTTAAGGCATAGGTACTTTTGGTTTGTTTGCTCTCTTTGCAGCTTGCAGCTTGTAACAGTTTGGACGAATGAATCCAGACTTTCCACAAAAGTGACAAACCCATGCAGGCTTATCATGTGTCTTGTCCTTAGATAGGGTAGGTTTCTTAGACTTAGATTCTTTCAGATCAACCCTAATCTTCCTAGATGATGAAACTTCTATGGGTTTGACAACCTCACTCACAGGGGGTTTGACAGTTTCACTAACAATCTCACTCACAGAAGGTTCAGAAGAAGATGAAAGAACAAACTTTGTGGAATGGGGAGCAGACACAGAGGTGCTTTCAACATAACCTAATCCAGTTTTGTCAGAAGAAGACTTTTGAACACTCAGCATTTGATCAAGTTTAGAACTAGTAGATCTAGCAACAGAAAAATGAAGTTCCAAAGATTTAACTTTATCAATCAAAAGCATATTCTCAGTTTTCACATTGTTCAAAAGTTCATTAGCATCAAACAGTTTAACAAGCAAATTATTTTTATCAAGCTCAAGAGATTCAATTTTCTTCAGGCTAAGTTCAACATTCATAGCATCCTTTGTAACAACTTTGTAAAGTTTATTATAGGTTTCTTGAAGATCTGCATCTTCAGAGAGTTCCCCATCAAAAAGGTTCTCTTCAACAGATATGCTCTCATTGACTACAGTAGTAGCGGTGAAAGTAATGAAGTTTCCATCCTCACTCACAGGGGGTTTGACAGTTTCACTAACAATCTCACTCACAGAAGGTTCAGAAGAAGATGAAAGAACAAACTTTGTGGAATGGGGAGCAGACACAGAGGTGCTTTCAACATAACCTAATCCAGTTTTGTCAGAAGAAGACTTTTGAACACTCAGCATTTGATCAAGTTTAGAACTAGCAGATCTAGCAACAGAAAAATGAAGTTCCAAAGATTTAACTTTATCAATCAAAAGCATATTCTCAGTTTTCACATTGTTCAAAAGTTCATTAGCATCAAACAGTTTAACAAGCAAATTATTTTTATCAAGCTCAAGAGATTCAATTTTCTTCAGGCTAAGTTCAACATTCATAGCATCCTTTGTAGCAACTTTGTAAAGTTTATTATAGGCTTCTTGAAGATCTACATCTTCAGAGAGTTCCCCATCAGAAGGGTTCTCTTCAACAGATATGCTCTCATTGACTACAGTAGTAGCGGTGAAAGTAATGAAGTTTCCATCCTCATCACAATCAGACTCATTATCTGAAATTTCACCATCACTAAGGGTTACAGCCATAACCTTACCCTTAGACTTCAAATAGGTAGGACATTTAGATTTCATGTGACCATACCCTTGACATCCAAAACACTGAGAACCCAAAGAATTATTAGAAGTTTGACCTACTTTTTCTCTAAGTTTATTATTATTGTTAACCTTAGTGGGATTATGCTTTTTAAAGTTTCTAGGTTCAGCAGTGTTCGTGCCTCTTTCCTTTCTGTTACTATTCCTGAGAAAGTTTCTAAAATTCTTGGTAAGGTAAGCAATCTCTATAGCAGAGAGCTCATCATCAAATCCACCTCCTTCAACATCATCAACTGACTTGAGAGCCATTGATTTGGATTTGGTAGTTTTGGGTAGATCCAACTCATAAGATTGAAGAGATCCTACAAGTTCATCAACAGGGATAGAGTCCACATCTTTGCTTTCAGTAATGGCAGTCACCTTAGGTCTAAAGTCTTCAGTTAAAGATCTAAGTATCTTCCTGACAATTTTAGGTTGATCATAGATTTCACCCAAGTTAAAAGCAGAATTAACAATGTCATTCAATTTAACATAGAATTCATCAAAAGATTCATCATCAGACATCCTAATGCTTTCAAATTTAGAAGTCAATTGTTGCAATTTATTGATTTTGACAGCCTTTGTGCTTTCATGCACAGTCTGGAGGATATTCCAAGCAGTATGAGCAACCTCAACATTAGATATTCTCTTAAATTCCTCCATAGAAACAGCGTTAAAGATAGCATTCATAGCCTTGCTATTAAACGAAGCTGCTTCTTTTTGAGAAGTTTCCCACTCACTAACAGGAGTAGTGGGCTTCTCCCATCCGTATTCAACGGAGTTCCACATTCTCTCATCAATAGATTTTAGGAATGCTTTCATCCTTACTTTCCAATAAGCATAATTATTCCCATCAAAGTGAGGAGGAATAATTAGAGAGTGTCCGTGTTCCATAACAACAGGGGTCAAGGATCAACTCAATGATCAAAAGATTAACAACAAAAGAGTAACTCGCTCTGATACCACTTGATAGTTTTTAGACCCCTTAAAACGAATTGATTTAACCTAGGTAATTAGCCAAGTTGTTACTTAGTCTAATTTAACAAGTCTAGGTTATCACAATAACAAAGATCAAATCATACAAAACAGCGGAAAATAAATAACACAAGATATGATCACCCAGGAAACCAAACCGGTAAAAACCTGGGGAGGATTTGACCTAGCTATCCTCAAGGTAAACTTGAATCCACTATCTTGAAAGAATCGAAGTTCATATAATAAGACTTACAAGCCCCCACGCTCGATTTCTTATTGCTACCAACCAGTAGAACTTACTGACACGACCACGTGCAAGCTCCGAATCCACGGACTCTTTCTTTTTTGGATTCACCACTAGATACAAGCACACCCGCTTGTGTTTTCTTTAAGCTTCAATGGCAGCAACCGAGTTGATCATCAAGGTGTAGATAAATCTTCTCATTGAAAACCCTAAGTTTGTGTAAAGGAAAGCTCCTCTAGATCTCACAAGAGATTTACACAAACCGCAATATGAGCAACACTAAAATGTGGCTAGTGTTTTCCTTTTATACTTAGGACAAATAAGAAACCCTAAAAACGTTTTAAAACAACTAGGGTTGAGTTGGAAAATTCTGCAGAAAAACATTCTACTCGAGCTTCGATCGATCGAGCCTAAGCTTCGATCGATCAAGCTAGGCCGAAATGCATTAATCTTTTCTGCATTAAGCTCGATTCCAACTTTACATAAATGCACAACTTTGAGCAAGATTAAAACACTTCTAAACACATTGTTTTGATCATGGTTTGCCAACAATACAAATTAGAGTTCTAAATACATAAAATCCTAAGTCTTTAGAACCTAACACTTTTTTTAACAACTACACATCTTCTAACATTTTTTTATTCAACACCTAATTATTATAATAGTAAAAAAGGATTTGAAGAATGAACAGTAGCTCATCAGACTTGATGAGCTACTGTTCATGAGCCAAAAAAAATTTCATGTATAGAGAGGCCATTGGAGCAGCATTTTGTGGTTATACTCTCTAAAATAAAGAGTATTTTGTCTTTGCTGATGCTATTGGAGATGCTCTAACTATATACTCTAAACTTATAGTGGGACTCCCTATTCAAGTGAAAGAAGTGAGCATTGATCCTGGAGTATTGAATAATTTACACACATAACTATGCATATATTTCATAAATAAAGTATTTATGTAATATTATTTAAGAACTAATATTTTCTCATGTACAGTAAAAATATTTACATCAAGTTAATCTTTACATAATTCAAAATATTTTTTTTATCAAGTATGTTTGTAAAGCATAAACTCTCTTATAAATCATATTGATGACAATTAATATTCTTTACATGTTTTGACAAAAATAATTTTTTATTAAATAAATTAGAAATTACATGGTTAGAGTACTAATAGTCTTAATAATTATGAAACAAATAAAAAGTTAATCAATTTAAATAATTTAAGTTATAGACAGTTTATACACAAATAATTTATGAAACTCCCTATGGTTTTGTTTTATGTGAAAATTTAAAGGGTTTTGCACTTTTGTGATACATTAAAAAACCTCCTGGGGGGGTCAAGAGTTACAAAATTAACGATTTATACATAAAAGAATACTAGAGGAGAGTTAAGTGTTACATTCAAAACTTTAAATAATTTCATGTTTTATGGAGAATCTAAGGGGGATTTTCTCAGCTTTTTCCTATTTTTGACTAGTAGAATAACATCGCTCATGTCATTTCTTGATGTTGTTGAAATGGCTAGGACTACACAAATAGACTCACTAAGTTTTATCTAGATTCTTTGAATGTTTTGTTAAAGAACCTTGTTAGAGACACTGAGAAAAGTATAAAAATATTGACTCCCTTTAACACTTAGTTCACTTGAATAGTTGAATCCCACCACAATACAGAGCATTCACAATGCCTCTAGACTTTTCATTTGTTAAATCAAAGTAAATTGATAAATTTAAAAGGGGAAAAAGAAGGAAGAAGAAGAAAGAAAAAGAAAAGGTGGTAAGCTATTAACTAAACACAAACCTCTTACTCCTCCTACAATTTCTCATGAAAAAGATTTTTTTTTTTTTTTCCAAAACATTTCTCTCACACTACCCAATTGTTGACATGTTGACTTTTTTACTTTTTAACAAAAACCTTATTATTTTAGTGAATGTTCTTATATATTTTGTGAAGACAAATGTATTAACCTATTCTTTATGATATTTGAAAGATTTTTAAGAATAAAAATTGAATTTTATTGTAAATTTTCCATGTGATGCAAACTAAATGATTAAATGCTAAAGCTTGAGTTCTATTCAAGAAGAGTAGTATTTCATGTTGATGCATATAGAAAAATAAGGTCTTCCAAGCTCAGGGGCAACATAATTAGTCATTAAAGACCCGCATTAATGGCCTATTTGGAAGGAGGGGGGAAGAAGGGAGAGTAGAGTAGAGTTGGTTAAAAATAAGTTAATTTTGTGTTAAATCTACTCTACTCTACTCTACTCTACTCCCTCTCCCCCTCCCTCAATCCAAACGGACCATAAGTGAAAAAGCAATAACAGGGGAATTTATGAGTGTAAAGAACGATTGTTGCCCAATAGCTAACAACGACAATCATTAAAGGTGTCATGACATTATAGAGCCATAACCATCCCATTAATAGGGTTTCCAACAATCACTCAAAGGGCAAGTATATAATACACACCCACTAGTATGGCCAAGGAATGGAATATATAGATCATTTCTCTCCTGAAATTTAACTTTAGCATTCGAGGCTCTAGCATTATACCGAATTACCAATTACCTAAATATATAAATGATCCTAAAGTCATACTTCTGGAAAAAGGCTCCAGCAGGATACCAATTATCATGACATAAGATCTTCTTACCATCACTCACCCCAAATTTTATAAATATTCTAACATCATCTCATGGACTTAGAATATCTCTCCAGCCCCATGTGCAATCCTGTGGAAGCTTGACAATCCAAAAGCATTTGCCTTTTAGCAAACACTTATGCACCCAAACTACCCAAAGGCTCCCAATATGTTTCATAACGAAACATTGCAGCTATATTCCAATCAGCAGTTTTTTCCAAGCCCAAGCCACCTTCTTTCATAGGTAAACAAACTTAGTACCATGCTAGTATGCTATGTTGATTCCTCCTTTGCTAGAAACATGTCCTTGCCATAGAAAGTAGTTGAAGCTTTGTTCTGATGTTTTAATAACCTTTCTAGGAAAAATGAAATAGATAGACCAGAACATTAGGATATTATATAAAAGGATAATTTTCTAGAGGACCAAGAAATGATCCTAGCCAGTAGCCATGATCTTGTCTAACAAAGGTTGGCAGTCCTTCAAAGTCCTGTTTACCAAGAATTATAGGCAGGCCTAAATATCTAATAGGCAGTGGTCTCTCGTTTAATTGCTAAGTCTCAAGAATTTTAAGTTTCAAATCCTGAGGAACAATAGAGCAGAAAACCTCACTCTTGCTGGGTTAACAGCAAGACAAACAGTAGCTTTGAACTCTTCTAGACCTTCCTTTACCATGTGGATTGAAAGGAGATTAGCAGCAATCAAAATAAAGAAGTTATCTGCATAGCTTAAGTGAGTAATCTTCAAATCTTTACACACAGCATGAAACTTGAACAAGTTAGGTCCTTGGACTTTATTCTTTATAAATCTAGTGAAAGCTTACATTGTTAACACAAATTGATAAGGGAAGAGAGGATCCCCTTGCCTACGGCCTTTACCACCCTTAAAGTACCCGACCATACTACCATTTAAAGCGATAGGATACTTAAGATTGGTTATGCATTCCCTAACCCAAATCACAAATCTCAAAGGGATTCCAGCATCAATAAGGCACATCAAAATGAAGTTCCGGTTGACTAAATCATAAGCTTTCCAAAATTCTGCCTTTATGACACATCTAGCAGGACTAGAGCTTTGTATGGTAGCCTTTGACAAATTCATGAGTTAGAAAAGACATTCTCAGAAATATTCCAACCCTTTATGAATGCTGCTTGATTTGAATTAACCAGAATTTCAATGCAAGCTTTCAATCTGTTGGCAAGAATTTTAATGACACACTTGTAGATTACATTACAAAAACTACATCAAATGCTTAATGTACATCATGCATTTGAACAAGTTAACGCAAATATCTTGGCTACAAATTTGCCATACAACATTAACAGACCATAGATTAAGAAGCTCCTTCGGAATCTAAATGACATTATCTCTGAGTCCATGCATTTGAAAGCAGCTTGCAGTGCACTTCTACTGGGGCTATCTTTCCAGCATCATCAGGCATTTGAAATATCTTCTGGTTCTTTCAGTCTTCAACAATTAAGAAACAATAGGATAAAGAATTAATAAATTGTAGGAGATAAATATATCATGAAATTCAGTGCAGCTGAATTATATAGTAATTGCCCAGTGCAATCACATTTGCCTGAAATGGCTAGAAACACTATGATAGCAATTGAAAAGATTTTCCAATTGATACGAGGAGGCATGCTAGACTATAACCCATTGCATGAATAAAAACGCACAATAACAAATGTATTCTCTTGAATGATTCTATCAAAATCTCAACTACATATGAGTAACCAAAATGTGGATAAAATAGCCGAAAGTTTATATAATTTATAACCCTGATTGACATATGCATTCATAGTTCTCCTAATTGTGGAGAAAGAAATACTACTAATTTATTCGCATGTAAGGAAAACCATGATGGGAACATACCTCTTCTTTATGAGGTTATAGTGACGTTCATCATTCAAGTGGACTTGTTTGGAGCTGTGAAAGTTGGGTGCTCCAAAATTTGGACAGTCTCGAACATGCAAGTGTTCCATTAAAGGGCACTCCAATGAAGAATTTGCATCATAGAAATTAACAAGATGTGCTAGATTTTGCAGTGCTAATGTCTTCACTCGAGGGAATGTAATTTTATCCAAAGTAATTCCACCATCTTTCTGAATAATTTCATCCAAGTCGGAGCAATCCTCTACCCAGAGCTCTTCCAATTTCGAAAGACCTTGAGACATGGAGGGCAAGAAGAGATATTTCAATTTGTTGCATTTAATGACAATCACAGTTTTGACATTTCTGAAATCTGCAAGCTGAGCAGGGCCTTTCCATATGCTTGCTAGTTGAGATAGATTGTCCAATCTCAGTTCTTTTAATCGTTCCAAGTAACGACGTCCCTATGGTAGACCTTCAAATTCAAACACCTCCTTAATAGAATTCCCAGTTACTTTTAGTATTTCCAGATTATTCAAATTCTGTATTATGTTTGAATGCAGAAGTGAATTCACAAGGTAACTACACTGTTGCACCTCCAAGAATTTAAGTTTTTCAAATAATCCTGGTGGTAATTGGCCAACACATATCTGTTTCATAGATTCCATGTGGTGAATGTGTAATTCCTGCAATCTGGCAAACACTGGGTTGTCTGGAATAACTTCTGCTAAGGGTATTAAGCATTGTACAGTTTGGCATTGCTCAACAAAGAGAGACTTCAATCCAAACAACCCTCCCTTCACATATGCTACAAGGATGTTCATGAGATCCGGGCACCATGAATAGATAAGCATCTCTGCTTTCTCGGTCACAGCCTCAAAGAACCAATCTGGTAAGGTGCTCATTGTAATGTCAATGAACAAGGTCCTTGTATGTGCCCTTTTCAATTTTGACAGGTGCACATTCATTAGCCTGCTCAATAATGATCTGCTAATACATATGTCAAACTTCTCCCACTTTGGAATAAAGTTTACATTCCGAGGGAAGCAATTAACATCTCCTATGCCAATCTTCAAAATTGTTAGTCGAGGCAAGTTTATCAACTCTTCAAGGCTTGCATTCCTTTCTTCCTTGGTTCCCTCCACCCTGTGATTACCCCATTGGCAAAAGCTTCCTTGCAAGTATAACTCCTCCAACCCATTTAATCTTGATATTCTATTTGGCGAGATAGTTTCGATATGGTTACAAGATGTCATATCCAACATCCTTAACTCAGCCAATTCTGTTAATTCACCTGGGAAGGTATTGATAAGAGATTTTTTAAGGCTAAGTATTTCCAGCATCTTGAGTCCTCCTAATATGGAAATATCTTTTGACTTGCAACGATCCAAATATAAGGTGCAAAGGTTTTCTAGGAGTCTAATTGATGGTGGAAGTGACAATACCGGCAACCCACTTATATCCAGCACCTTAAGGGTATTCATTCTATTAAAGAACCCACTTGGGATTTCTATCAAGTTTCTATTTTCCTGCAGCAACAAGGTTTGGAGTTCAGGGCACACCGGCTCATCAGGAAGTCTTTTGATATCATTGAACATAACCGAGACAGCAGTGTAGCTTTCAAAATGAGTGTCATGGCGTGGCCACTCTTCTAAAGCAGAACCAGCTTGTGCCATAAAATTGAAAAGCTCCTCATTTCCTGACGATGATATCAATTTGGCTGTATCACGTACAACATCATGCATCTTTACAAATCCATCCTCATCACACTTCAACAACAATCCTGAGTCAATGAGATTTTTGGTGAAGGTATCAGCATCTCCTTTTGCTTCATCCAATGTGTCAACATTATGAAACAAGCGCAGCCCCATCCCATACCTCGCCAAAACTTCCTTGCTGATATTGTGATCTTCTGGAAAGAGACAACACATCAAGAAGCATGCCCTCGCTTCCCGATCTTTCAAAAAATCATAGCTCAACTTAATGAACTCGGTAACTTTTTCCTGATGATCAGGGTTTGGAGATGCTGACCTTTTAAGTCGCCTCGCTGCCTTTTTCCATTCTTCCTCATCTTTGTCACCCAGAGCCCTTGCCACTGTTACGAGTGCTAAGGGAAGGCCCTGACATTCCCCGGCAACCTCGCGAGCCACTGCTTCAAATTCAAGGGAGTCAAGATCAGTGCCTGCTGTCTTTTTGAATAGATCCCAAGAATCCTCCGGGGATAAGATATTGAGATGGAGCCTATTTTCTTTGCATCCCATGGAATGGCAAACATGTTCTCGTCTTGTAGTCAGTAAGATCTTCGATTGGCAAGCCTCAAGGCCGTGGTCGAATGGAATTCCGATGCTGGATAGCTCAATCCTTTCCCAGACATCGTCCAAAATTATAAGAATTTTTTTTTTCTGCCATTATTTTTGCCCTCAGTTCATTTGCTCTCCCATCGTCACTCTTCTTTTTCAAAAAGAGTTCTAGACCGTCCGCAATGGAACTCTGAATTTTTTTGAGATTCATAGTCTGCGACACAGTGGCCATCACCACACGATGGAAGAGACCTTCAGTCATGACCTTTTCCGCAACTTGTTTCACCATTGTGGTCTTGCCCACACCGCCCATCCCGTGAACCCCGACAATGTTGATGTTGTTGTTGTCATCTTTCAGAGCTTTCAAGATCTCTTCCATAGCATTTTGGGTGGATTGAAATGACATGAAATGACTGGCCGATGCTGGTGCAGCAGGTTCCGGAATTGGAGGGGGTGGTGCAGGCAGAGACACAACTCTCAAAATTCTTTTCTTTACAAATGACACCCATCTCTCCGGCAATACTAACAGCTTTCTTGCTCAAATTGTAGCGTGAAAGCCAATCAGGAGAACAACAAGCGCAGGCGCATCTCTGGTTCGCTCGGACTTCATTCTCCAGATTTTGCGCCTCAGTGGCTTTATTATTGGCTCTTCGTAGCCAGTCTTGGACTTCATTTTTGATTCCCTCTCTTTTTCCTCCGGCCTGCTCAACTAAATAGTTTACGTCCGCCACCACAGCGTTCAGGGTTTGTGCTTGATCTCTGAATTTGTTTATGTTTACCGTGTACTGAACGAGGAAATCAATCTCTTGCAGAAGTGGACAACAAAAGTACTCTAGCGCGTCCCTGCTGAAAGATGCGAACTCCATGGCGGCTCCGAGATAGCGTTTCTTTTTTTATTTTTTATTTATTGGTTTAGATTCTTAAGAAAGTGTATAAAGAAGAGAGCACTACAGTTAAAGTAAATTATGCTGGCATTGTGCAACTAACCCAACTAGAGAAGTAACCCTTTACAAAGAAGACTTGGAAATTGTCAGTGCATAATTATGCGTATATGTATTTTGTGTGGAGTAATATGTATGCACTGAAGAAAGTAGCAGATTCTAGAGAGAGTATATGAGAGAATCCAAGACTTAGAGCTTTGTATATTCATCACAATACAATAATGAACCAGCAGGAATTAAGCTAATATAACTAATCTTCTAATGAACCAATTATATCTGTGTTGGGTTCTAAAAGTTTAGAACAATTGGCAAACTGTGAATACAAATTTGTCTAGATATAGATTCTTAAGTCTATAGGTTTGATTAGACAATACTCAAGGTGATACAAGTCGAGAATCAAGAACATACAAGCTACAGAAAGAAGAATTCGAAATATGCCAAGTTCGACCTATTGAAACACGGGTTTGCAAAATTTTAATTAAGCCCAATAAGTGATTAGGATTTTAGATCTATTTCAAATAGTATATAAAGGAAACCCTAAAGCATGTTTTGTGAAGACTTTGGAGTTCTCTTGTGAGATCTAAAAGGTATTGTGCCTTCCTCTGTCAAAGTTATTACCAGAAATCATTCTCATATCTTTAGAACCGGTAAATCTAAAGTTGCTCTAACAAGATCAATAACTATTGATAATCTAAACCTTCAAGGGTGGTCTTAGAGTCACAAACTGAAGAGTTTGTGTTGCTAAACCTTTGAGTGGGATCTCAAAGTCATAAATGTGGGAGTTTGTGTTCTGCAAATCCAAGAGAGAAGGAGTCTGTGGATTCAGAACTTGCACGTGGTCGTGTCAGTAAATTATTACTGGAGGTAGCAATAGACTTAAGGTTAAATCTTTTATAAAAAACTTCAATTCTTTATTAGTGGATATGTTTGCCTTGAGGATAGGCCAGGTTAAATCCTCCCCACATTTTTTTTACCTTGAGACAGTTTGTTTCATTGGTTTTCTTAGATAATCATATCATTGTCTTATTTATTTTTCCGCACTACATGATATGATTTATTACTGTTTAACCTAGATCTGAATAATAAGCTTAAGTGTTAACTTGGTTAATTAATTAGGTTATACAATATGAGTATACAAGGGTCTAAACAGAACAAACAAATGGTATCAGAGCGGGTTCACTCTGATTGGATTAACGTCCTGAGTGAGATCCTTGATCCCTGCTATCATGGATAATTTTAAGTGTTTGTCTACTCATATTTGTGATGATTTGAATAAAAATGACACTATTGTTTATGTTGATCTTATTAATGTTTGTGAAACTCTTTGTAAGGAATTATTTAAATCTATGAAAATTGCTAAGAAATTCAATGAAGAGTTAAAATTGGCTAATCTTGAAAAAGAGGAATTGATTGTAAGATTAGATGAATCTAATAAAAAGAATGAAATTTTGAGAAATCTATTTTCCTCTTACGATGAAAAGTTTGGAATAGAAGTTAGCTAAGTCTGAAGTTAAACTTGAAAATTTGTTTAATACCAAATTTGCTGTTGATAACAAGTCTGGTTCTGATTCTGTTTCTCTTAAGCCTAAACATGAAAAAGTTTATATTCCTCCTTTCAAGAGGAATCATAAAGAAAATGTTTATTTTGCTAGGTTAGACAAAGGTAAAAGTTTTGGTATAGACGCTGAAGTTTCTAAACCTAAGTCTAAAAATACGGGTCAACTAACCCGACCTGACCTGCAACCCGATTGACCCAAACCCTTTTTTAACCCGCTTAAAATGACCCATTTTTTACCCACAACCCAATTGACCCGACCCGACCCAAACCCAACCTGACTCGCCTGTTTGCCATATCTACTTAGCAGCTCCGGTGGCTTTTCTATGCTCTGGTGCTTCTCCAATGGTGACATTTGGGTTGGTCAAAGGTTGTAGGCTAGAGGATATTCAATTCTCAAGGGCAGCTTCTCTATCAAGATGGTTTTTATTTTATTTTTATTTTATTTATGAAATTGAGTATTGAGGAGTAATTGTGTGACACCCCAAGTCATAAATAATAGAAGTCTATTCAATATAGATAATCCATAAAAATATTAAACAAATGTAACCATCAATCTAAAATCTTATCACAACTGTCAGAGCTCTAATCCCACCAAAGATAAAACATCCTCAAAATGATTCTCTAGTACAATATTGAATACCATAAAAATAATAAAAATAAAATCATCAGTTCCACAAAATAATTTGTAATTGTTATCTTCTAAGAATCTCTATTCCAATGATCTCTCTAATGTATTTATAAGGGGGAATAAAAGGGGGTGAGATAACTCAATAAGTGGAATTCACTAACATTGGGGTGTGGGAACGAACCTTTTAAATGAATAATCCATACAAAAAAGTTATACTTGCAAACCATCAAATATTTCATTTAACAATATCGTATAAACAATTCTCTAAACTTTTCTTGTGGTCAATGTTTACGCCATGTTGACAGGGTTGTGGTGTCCCTTTTTAGAACTAGAACCCCCTCTTCATCTCATTTCTTAAGGGTGGCTTCTTTAGAACCTAAATGTGCACTCCTTTGCTAAGGATCTCCCTTTCTAGATCCTCAATGGTATACTCCCTTGCTAAGGAGTTACCAAATGTGCACTGTCTCCTTTTTGGGATCGTCCCATTGCTAAGGACTAGCGACAGTATAATTGTCCCTAGCTAAGAACTAAGTACAACATTGAGTTTTAATCACAACTTGCCATAGGGATTCAAAACAAATTCAAGATACTCACAAAATATAACCCAGTCATAATACTCAAAAATACAAATATTTATCCATACATACAAGTTTAAATAAGTTTAGGTTGTCTTACAAGTTTTTCATATAACAAATAATCAAAGTTTTCATACAATGTGCACATCGAACATTTATAGAATATCAACATATTTCTTTGTTATAAACATAGTTTGATAATCAATTGTTTTTGGGAAAACCCCTAAATTAGTAAATACCACTTACCTCTCATTTGCAAAAAAATGAAAACAACCACCAAGAGTCACAATTAATCCGTAGAATTAGAACCTAGTAACACCAAAATATATAGGTCCATCAATTTATACAAATTTTCCCACTTACAAATCTGTTTTCATACTTACATAATATAATTTAGGACAACACTGATATTTTCAAAATTTTCCATTTATTTAATAAACTGTCCAATTCACTTTCAGGTTTGATCTGATTGTTTAATTCACATATTTTCACTATCTATTTAATTGGCATGATTGTACTACCACTTTGTAGAACTCTAGCATGTCATCGCGTGTCTAGCCATCATATAGTCTACTACTATTCTTTAGAAGCCACTATTATATTTTGATCAATCCATCAGCCTATTATTCCCTCGATGCCGCAAAACATAAATGATAAAGCTTGACTAAGTATTTGAACACTGATATGTGCGTGGACGATAGATTGGTGGTGAACTTAGATAGTATAATTATATAATAACCATAAAGCACCTTTTTCCCATTATCATGGTCACAAAATTAGATTGCTTAGGTCCACGCCTACGAACCTGTGATCTGTGGGCACAAAGACTAAATATACATAACCATTCTTTTTCCTAGATGTGGAAGATATCACTAACCCTTAAACCATATATGCGCTTGATAGTTATCATATAAATAAAAGAGCCCAAGTAGTGAGGTGCTCATTGTAAGCATGAATAGACAAGCATCTCTGCTTTCTCGGTCACAGCCTCAAAGAACCAATCTGGTAAGGTGCTCATTGTAATGTCAATGAACAAGGTCCTTGTATGTGCCCTTTTCAATTTTGACAGGTGCACATTCATTAGCCTGCTGAATAATGATCTGCTAATACATATTTCAAACTTCTCCCACTTTGGAATAAACTTTACATTCCGAGGGAAGCAATTAACATCTTCTATGCCAATCTTCAAAATTGTTAGTCGAGGCAAGTTTATCAACTCTTCAAGGCTTGCATTACTTTCTTCCTTGGTTCCCTCCACCCTGTGATTACCCCATTGGCAAAAGCTTCCTTGCAAGTATAACTCTTCCAACCCATTTAATCTTGATATTATATTTGGCGAGATAGTCTCGATATGGTTACAAGATGACATATCTAACATCCTTAACTCAGCCAATTCTGTTAATTCACCTGGGAAGGTATTGATAAGAGATTTATTGAGGCTAAGTATTTCCGGCTTCTTGAGTCCTCCTAATATGGAAATATCTTTTGACTTGCAACGATCCAAATATAAGGTGCAAAGGTTTTCTAGGAGTCTAATTGATGGTGGAAGTGATACTACCGGCAACCCACTTATATCCAGCACCTTAAGGGTATTCATTCTATTAAAGAACCCACTTGGGATTTCTATCAAGTTTCTATTTTCCTGCAGCAACAAGGTTTGGAGTTTTGGGCATACCGGCTCATCAAGAAGTCTTTTGATATCATTGAATATGTTAAATATTAGCATTGATACACCATGTTGACTATGCTAGTATAGATGCGGAAGCGAAAACATAAAGTGTAGAACACAATAACACACGAGGGGTTACGTGGTTCAGCCTGACGACCTACATCCACGGAGGAAATCCTAAAGGGCTACATCAATAATATATTAGAGTATAGTACAAATCCTGTGTTATAATGAATCATAACATGTGTATATATAGTAGACTAAACCCTAGACTAATAGATTTCTAATACAAGTAGGAGACTTGGCTTGCACACAAAGTAGAATTAGGCTTGGGCTTATACTAATGGGTTAATATATCTCTAACAGAACATAACCGAGACAGCAGTGTAGCTTTCAAAATGAGTGTCTCGGCGTGGCCACTCTTCTAAAGCAGAACCAGCTTGTGCCATAAAATTGAAAAGCTCCTCATTTCCTGATGATGATATCAATTTGGCTGTATCACGTACAACATCATGCATCTTTACAAATCCATCCTCATCACACTTTAACAACAATCCCGAGTCAATGAGATTTTTGGTGAAGGTATCAGCGTCTCCTCTTGCTTCATCCAATGTGTCAACATTATGAAACAAGCGCAGCCCCATCCCATACCTCGCCAAAACTTCCTTGCTGATCTTGTGATCTTCTGGAAAGAGACAACACATCAAGAAGCATGCCCTGGCTTCCTGATCTTTCAAAAAATCATAGCTCAACTTAATGCACTCGGTAACTTTTTCCTGATGATCAGGGTTTGGAGATACTAACCTTTTAAGTCGCCTCGCCGCCTTTTTCCATTCTTCCTCATCTTTGTCACCCAGAGCCTTTGCCACTGTTACGAGTGCTAAGGGAAGGCCCTGACATCCCCCGGCAACCTCGCAAGCCACAGCTTCAAATTCAGGGGAGTCAAGATCAGTGCCTGCTGTCTTTTTGAATAGATCCCCAGAATCCTCCGGGGATAAGATATTGAGATGGAGCCTATTTTCTTTGCATCCCATGGAATGGCAAACATGTTCTCGTCTTGTAGTTAGTAAGATCTTCGATTGGCAGGCCGCAAGGTCATGGTCGAACGGAATTTCGATGCTAGATAGCTCAATCCTTTCCCAGACATTGTCCAAAATTATAAAAACTAGTCGCAAATCAGCGCGTTGTGTGTGATAATTTTTTTATGATGGTCTCATTAAATATTTTATTAATACTATAATTTTAGTTATTAACCATTTGTTTTTCATTAGTTTTTAAGTTAATAAAAGCCTTAAATATATATATATATATATATATATATTTTTTTTTACCTTTATACACACACACACACACACACACACACACACACACACATATATATATATATAGTGAATCTTTACACATACTTTTAAGAAAACTCTATTTATTCTACTTTTTTGGATGCATAAAATTATAGACTACTACTCCATAATGATAGTGGCTAATTAATTTTATATATATTTTTTTAGTGATCTAATTTGTAACGCTTCTTACCATTATCATATATTTACTAACTGATGATTTGCATAACAAAGACGATAAATAAGAGGTAGCATTGTTCATTAGATTTTCGAAAGTAATAGTGTATGAAAATTATATATATATATATAAATATATATATATATATATATATATATATATTATAAATAAGTTTAAATGAAATGTCAAAAAATGGATTTTTAAATTTTTTAACTTTATTTCTTATGTAATTTCTACTATTATCAGAGAACATCTATTTTTTAGTTATGATTAATACGGTTTTCATAGTTAGAGTTTGATTAGTTTAAATTTAAATTTAGTACTATGATTGTATTTAATTGTTGATTGTTGATTTAATTTTTTTAAGTGAATTTAATGATTTATATTACTACATTGTAAAGTTTTTAATATTCTTCACACAGTAATCTTTATTTTTTTTCCTTCTCCTTACAACCTCTTTGTTTCCAATCAACGATTACTAATTGACGTTTGATTTTTTTTTTCTTTATCTACTCTTTATGACTCTCTCTCTCTCTCTCTCTCTCTCTCTCTCTCTCTCTCTCTCTCTCTCTCTCTCTCTCTCTCTCTCTCTCTCTCTCTCTCTCTCTCTCTCTCTCTCTCTCCCCCCATTGGCAACCTATCATTTTCCAAAATTTGATGATGATTCTAAGACATTAAATATGCATTATTAGTTTTTTTTTTTTTTTTTTATAATAAATTTAGTGTTTCTAACTTGATTTGTTTTGTATTTCATTCTTCATTTGATGCGTTGGGTGTGAGAATGAGTGTTTCCCTATCATTACTCCACTTATTGTGGACAATTTTATTTATTTAATTTAGGCAAAATATTATATTTTTAAATAAAAAAGGAGTGGAAATATAAATAATGTTAGGACATATGTGTTTCACTTGTTAGGAAAATATGTCACTACTTTATGTAATTGGCTTATCCTTTGACAAAATACACTTTACTTGTATTTGGGTAGATTTAGGATGTGTTTAAATACTTCAAGAAACCATGTTTCAAGATCAAGTATTGAAGCCTTCAAGTCTATCCAAAGTTGATTGTGCAAATTCATTAAAACTCAACAGCTGGCTCTACAGCTGCATCTATCGAGCTTAAGAAAGCTGTTCAAAGACTGGTGTGCTCGACAGCTGCTCGACACCTCCTATCTGTCGAGGTTTAAGATTTTCAAAATTCAAATATGATTTTCTTGGGATCCATGAATATGTCTTTGGGCCATCTTTTCTCCTAACCCAAGACATATAAAAGGATTGTTTTAAGGGCCGTAAAAGAGTTCATAAGTTGCATAAGCATTGAGCAAACTCTGTTCAAGCAAATTGTGATCGGAGACAAAGTTCTTGTACTAGTTCATCTCTTTCTCTTGAAAAAGTTGCTGTGTATATGCACCGTAGGGTTTTGTGACCAAGCATCTTCTTGATCTTCATCGTGTGGATGAACTGAAGAACTTTGCAACCAGCAATTTTCTTAGTTGGTGATTGAAGTCGCGTACTGGGATCCGCGCAATTGGTTAGTCACGTACTTGGGAGTCATGCATCAGAAAGGGGAACTGTCACTACAAAACAAGTCCAATTGGGTATTGGGGTAAGAGTTTAACTGTAGGTTGGTAAGGTACTTGGGATTCCTTTACTTGTAACCGCTTGTTGTGATAATAATGGAGTTTCGAGAGTGGTGAGCTGAAAATCATCCAGTGGGGTTTTTTCCGTTAGGTTTTCTCCATTCGTAAATAAATCACCGTATTATTTATTTTCTGCTACATAATTAGTTTATTAGTGATTTATTTGTACTACCACGTTTTTGCATGATAAATTGATTAATTAATAACTTGGCTAATTAATTAATTAATTTCTATCACAAAGGATCATTCAATTTGTGGCATATCAAGTGGTATCATAGGAGGCACACTCTGATTAAGGTCTAATCTTTGCTGTGCTGATCCATTGACTCCTGTTTGTCATGGATAGAGGACAGTCATTAATCATACCTCCTTTATTTAATGGCACTAACTATGCATACTGGAAAGTACACATGAGAGCTTTCTTGCAGTCTTTAAATGAGAAAGTGTGGCAAGCTGTGGAGATAGGCTGGACTAAGCCTACAGAAGCACCAACTGATTGGGATAATGCCAAGATTAAGGCGGCAAACTTCAATAGCAGAGCATTGAATGCGTTGTTCAGTGCAGTCACCAATGAGGAGTTCAAGAAGATATCCTCAACTAAAACTGTCAAGGAGGCTTGGACCATCCTCCAGACAACCTATGAGGGTACAAAGGCTGTAAAAGATTCAAAGTTTCAGAGGCTCACTACAAGCTTTGAAGAGATAAAAATGGAGGAGGATGAGTCATTTGATGAGTTTTATGCCAAGCTCAAAGACATAGTGAACTCAGCCTTCAATCTTGGGGAAATCATTCCTGAACCCAAGATTGTAAGGAAGGTACTCAGATCTCTACCTGAGAGATTTCATGCCAAGATCACGGCAATAGAGGAATCAAAGGATATTGATAAGATTCCTTTGATTGAGTTGGTTGGAAACTTGCCGACCTATGAGCTAGGGTTGACAAGGATTGGCAAGACGAGTAAAGGCAAGAGCATGGCACTGAAGGCCAAGAGCAGTGAGACAGATGAGTCTTCTGATGATGAAGATTCCAATATGAAGCCCTACATTACCATGCAGTTCAAAAAGTTTATGAAGAATACCAATGGAAAGGGTTTTGACAAGGATCGCAGGCAATCCAGTTCTTTTCAGTTTAAAGGCCAAGACAAAGGGAAGAAGGATGCTAAGGAAGGTGGTCAGTACACTGTTCCCACAGGACCTAAGTGCTTTGGCTGTCAAGTCTTTGGTCACATGAAGAATGAGTGTCCTACATATCTCAAGAGCATTCGAAAGAGCAAGGCACTTGCTGTTACCCTGAGTGACACTGAGCCTGAGGATGATTCCGACAGTGAGGATGACGGAATCTTAAATGCCTTCACGGCCACTGTTAATCCCACTGATGGGATTGTTGAAGATGTGGTTGAAGAAGAGGAATTGGTGGAATCTAAGTTTGATAAGATGGATGATCAAGATGACATTCATACAGCCTATGAAAAACTGTACAAGCTTTCTAAGAAGCATGAGAAACTATATAGGCTAATCACCAAGAAACTCAATGATGTGGAACTTAACCGCGAGGAGCTTTCCACAAAGTTTGATGAGGCTAATCAAACCATTGGAACACTGAGATTTGAAAACAATTTATTGGCTGAGAAGACTAAGAAGCTTGAAGCAGAGCTGTGTCAAGTTAGAGCTCAACTGGAAATGACTTCAAGCGCAAAGCTGGATGAGATGCTAAGCATTCAGAAATCTGCTTTAGATTGAACAGGTTTAGGGTATGGTCTATCTTCCTCTAATATTGCTTCTTCTAGTACTACTGTTTTTGTTCCCCTTGCTAATAATGTTAAAATTGAGAACAATGAGATTAAAATTGAATTAGCTAGCGAGAACATAGACAAGGGTAAATCTATCTTAGGAGCATCCTCTAAACTTGAAAAGAAAGATGTTAAAAACCCTAGGGCTAAGAAGGCTAACTCTCAAAAGCCTAAACAAAAGAAGCAGCATCTTTGTCATCATTGTGGAGCTACCGGTCATACTCGACCAAATTGCTACAAGTGGCTTGCCACTCAATAGAGCAATGGCATGATAGCATCTGGGAACCAGAATCAGCTTCAATCCTCTCTTGCATCCCTTGGAGATCTTCTCAAAGCCCTTATGTTCCTTTCAAACTTGAACGGTTTTTCTCCCTCACCGTTGGTTCAAGGGTTTAATCAAAGGAAAGGTTCTTGCAGGGTGTGGAAGGAAAAGGGATCCTAGTGATTTTGTCACTTTTCTCTCTCTTCTTGTTTTTGTGTATGCATTACTTGTGTGTTTTGCTTTCAAGTTTTGAGTCAGTCTAGTTTTTATGCATTGGTTTTTTAATATGTTTTTGTTTGGATTATTTTTTTCAGTTTTGCTTTTTTTTATTTTTCATATAAAAAAAATTAAAAAATCAGAAAAATACAAAAACAGTGTGTGTTTTGTGTACATTGGTACTTGTGTACCTTGGATGGTCATTGAAACAAAGTCTTCTAAACTTTGTATCATTTGTAACTTAGATAAGCATCTCTATGCACAACTAAGCAAGTGAACTTTATGACTCGTGTTTGTGATGAGTAAGATTAAGTTGTCTCTTATACTTAACACTCATATCACTCTTTTTGATGGAAAGGACTAGAAAATCCTAAGAGAAAGGCATAAATAACGATCTCACCACTGTTGCTCGCCAATCATGTATGACACCTGTATGCTTCGGCATAGTAAAAGTGCAGTGTCAATGACATTTGTGTGCTTAGGCATAGGAAAATTGGAATGTCAAATATCATTGGGTATTTCTTTTCCCTCTTTTATATGCCTATGCATAATATGCTTAAAAGAAAAATATGCAAAGAAAAATCAAAAGCAAAAAGATAAAAAAGCAAGCGTGTATTCTAGGAGATGTAGGAGTTATAGGATGTACCTCAAAGGTGAGCAGTTATGATTGTATGTGAGTTAAAGTGATTTTCTCATATCTCAAATCGTCATAACATGTATACACTTATGCAATCTTGCAATGTCTTTCACACACAATACGCAATATTCTTTGCTATTCTTGATACATGTGCAGGTACAATGTGATTTGGTCATCACAAGCTTTTACATGTGTTAATGTATGCTCACTAAACTGTTTTAACTTGTTTTTGGAACATAAAATTGGTTAGATTTGTTTAGTGTGTGTGTGTGTGTGTGTGTTTTTGAGGATCCATGTGCTTAAATTTTTAATTGAGAGATGATTTTGAGAGCTTAATATGTTGATTGGATCATTGGTTGAGTTACATGTTGGATTGCATTCATGTCTGTGTTTTTCAAATCTTGAAAAATTGGTTTTAAAAGCTAGTTCGACACATCCTCAATACCTCCTCGATAACTTGCTGTCTGTCGAGCTTCTTCAGCTTTTTCTTGTCGCAATCCCGACTGCTCCTCGACACCTGCTGGATCGATCGAGATTGCTTCTGCCTCCTCGATAACTTCTCGACACCTACTGGATCGATCGAGATTCTGATCTAGTATCTGATGTTGTGTTCCTCGACACCTCTTCGATACCTGTATCTGTCGAAGACCATTTCTCTCGACACCTTTCTCAACAGATATCTCGACACCTCCCGACACCTTCTTCTGTCGAGATTTACTCTTACACTATTTAAGCTCCTTGTGCAATTCGGAACTCATTTCGCTCGATCTCTCTCTTGATACTTCTTTGATTTCTCTCCCAAACTCTCTCATCTCACTCCAATAATTGTTCCTCAAGGTTTCTTCAAGCTTTTTCAAGTTTTTCTTCACTTGGTAAGCTTTAAATCCTTTCACATTCATGCATTTCATGTTTTGAAATTTTGGGATGGGATTTCACTTAAATGAGTTTAAAACCTCATACATTGCATCACATTAGCATTATAATGGTATTATCATGCATTTAGATGTATGCTATCTGTTTGTGTGCTGATAGGTTTAGATTGGGCTGAGCCAATGATGAAGTTTCTTTTGCATGTCACATGTTCATGTATTTCCCATGCATGCATACTCTCTTTTCAATATAATTGTTATATTTGAAATTGCTTAGGGCTTTTCTGATTGTCTTTCTTTTTCTCCCTCTCTTTCTGTTTACGTTAGTCGTGTCTATGGCACATAGGCGTAAATCCACTCTAGCCTAGAACCCTCTTCGTTTCGGAGCTTCTACATCCTCTGATCCTACTCTATCTCATATTCAGTTCGGTGATGATGATGCCTTCAAGGCATTTTCGGAGAACTTTTTTAGATGAGGCATTCATTCAGAATGCCAAGTCATTCTATAAGACTTTGCTGACACCGACCTTCCCTCTGTCATTCACAGTAGGGGATGGGAGTCACTATGTGATGTCTTGGTCACTTGTCCTCTCATGCTTATCTAGGGGTTTTACTCTAACATGCACGAGATTGATTGTTCAGTACCTCTTTTCTTCAATTGCATTCGAGGTACGCACATTCCTATCACACTGCAACTTGTTGCAGATGTGCTTTGGGTCCTCATGATAGAGTTTCCTGACTATCCTAGTTGTGAGCGTCTGAGGACTGTGTCCAGGGATGAGCTCATGTCTGTTTTCTGTGAGCGCCTTTCTGTTTAGGGTGAGCGTCAGTTTACACCATGTCGACCTTTTACTAAAGGTCCTAGATTCATGAACATCGTGATGACCTTTTTTTTTTATCCACTCTCTCACTATAACTCTATTACAGAGCCTCGTGCTCGATTTTTGTGATCTCTTCTTGAGCATCTTACTATAGATTTCCCTTCTCATTTCGTTCTTTCTATTATAGATGTTCATCTAGATTCGGCGTCCCGTGATAAGCTCATCTTTCCTTTCACTATCACGAGGATCTTACGCCATTTTTCTGTTCATTTTCCCTCTTCTGACCATTTCACCTTTATGTGTGCCATAGATTACGCTATCGTTAAACGTAGTGAGACCCAGTTTCGGTCATGGCAGTCAGATTTAGTAGCTCCTCCCTCCCATTTAGCTCCATCCCGTTCTGCTCCATCCACATCCACTCCTCCCTTTTCTTCGAGTGATGTGACTTTTGGAGACATCATGGCGTAGCTACAGCACATGGATGCTCGCCTAGATACACTCTCTACGGAGTTGTATAAGGTGAACGTTCATGTCGGTCGTATTGAACAGTGACAGGCGTCCATGTGTGGTTTTGCTCCAGAGGCTACTCCTTCACTACCTTATACCGTGGATTTTGATTCTAAGGATGAGGATGATGATGATGATGATGGTGATGATGATGATGCTTCTATTGATGGAGTCGCTAGCTCTACCGATGAGATGTCTACTTGACACTCTTACCCTTTGTCACTTGTGACAAAAAGGGGGAGTAGTTTTGATATGAGAGTAGTCATTCTTAGGGGGAGATATGACCATTTTGTTAGGGGAAGTGTTGATACATTTTGAGGGATGTAGTGAGGATAGTATGTATCTTTTCTTTTCTTTCTTTTTAGATACATTATTCTTGTACATGAGGTCTTGTGACCATTTATTGACATACATTGTACTTTACTCCTATTTATATTGATGTATGCTTCTTATTACTTGTATGCAATCTATTATTTCTGTTTCACAAAAAGATGCTTTGATGAGTTTTGTTTAAAGTGTTTCAGAAATACAAGTTGTCAAAGTTTACTTGCCATAAACTCTCTTCTTGCAAAATTTTTCAGGAGTTTGTGTTAGGATAGATTTTATTGTATTCAACAAGTAAATATGAGTTGAGTGATTTATGACTTCTCTCATATGTTCAATTGTTTGTTTTGGTTTTGTCACGGATTGTCAAAGGGGGAGATTGTTAGGACATATGTGTTTCACTTGTTAGGAACATATGTCACTACTTTATGTAATTGGCTTATCCTTTGACAAAATGTATTTTACTTGTATTTGGGTAGATTTAAGATGTGTTTAAATACTTCAAGAAACCATGTTTCAAGATCAAGTATTGAAGCCTTCAAGTCTGTCCAAGAAAACAAGTTGATAGTGCAAATTCATTAAAGCTCAACAGCTGCATCTATCGAGCTTAAGAAAGTTGTTCAAAGACTGGTGTGCTTGACACCTGCTCGATAGCTGCTTGACACCTCCTATCTATTGAGGTTTAAGATTTTCAGAATTCAAATATGATTTTCTTGGAATCTGTGAATATGTCTTTGGGCCATCTTTTCTCCTAACCCTAGACATGTAAAATGATTGTTTTAAGGGCCCTAAAAGAGTTCATAAATTGCACAAGCATTGAGCAAACTCTGTTCAAGCAAATTATGATCGGAGACAAAGTTCTTGCCCTAGTTTATCTCTTTCTCTTGAAGAAGTTGCTGTGTATGTGCACGATAGGGTTTTGTGACCAAGCATCTTCTTGATCTTCATCGTGTGGATGAACTGAAAAACTTTGTAACCAACAATCTTCTTAGTTGGTGATTGAAGTCACGTACTGGGATCCTTGCAATTGGTTAGTCACGTACTTGGGAGTCATGTATCAGAAAGGGGAACTGTCACTACAGAACAAGTCAATTAAGTATTGAGGTAAGGGTTCAACTGTAGGTTGGTAAGGTACTTGGGAATCCTTTACCTGTAACTGCTTGTTGTGATAATAGTGGAGTTTTGGGAATGGTGACCTGAAAATCACTTGGTAGGGTTTTTGCCGTTAGGTTTTCTCCATTCATAAAAAATCACTATGTTATTTATTTTCCGCTGCATAGTTAGTTTATTGGTGATTTGTTTGTGCTACCACGTTTTTACATGGTAAATTGATTAATTAATAACTTGACTAATTAATTAATTAATTTCTATCACAAGGGATCATTCAGTTTATGACCTATCAAATAATTTAATGATATATATGGGAGATGTGGCTGAATTTAAATGTTAAATAAAATGATATGAGAAAAAAAATAAAAATAAAATACATGACAATAAACACTAATTTATCCAAATCATTCTATGTAATATAATAATAGTACATTCTTATATACTATTTTTAATTATTTATAATGCAATATGAGAATATTTAACAATCATAGTCATAAAAAAATTAAAAAAAAAAAAAAACTTGAAACATAAAACTAAATCCCATCAACCAAAATAGAGTTCTAAAGAATACAAAACTTTATCAAGCTAAAATAGAGATGCAAGAAAAAAAAATCCACCAAAAAATTGAGGGAGAAAGAATGGGAAATGTAAGGACACAATTATTCACGACCCAAGAATGACATTGGGCTCGTATGTAAAGGGCTCAAACAATATAATTTGTAGAGTGTGGGCTTGAAAGGCTTGGCCTTGGTTACTGGACAGCAATGTAATCGTGGTTTTTATGGAAGCTCATACGAAGGTGGGCTTGGCGTGGATGACCAAACCTTTCTTCAGTACTACCCATAAGGTTTTTGTCCTCGGACCTCGTTCGAGGAGCTTAGTGTTCTTCTCCTCCTCCATTTTTTAGGACCTCTCCCTCTAGGGGGGGGGGATCCCCTTCCCCCTTGGTTCTTCTTCCCTTTTATACTAGTGGTTACTTCCCTTTCAATGTCCACGTGTAAGTTTTACTTTCTGGGATGAAGACTTGTCCTATCAGCCCATACCCAAAGTGGTTGGGAGTAGACGTAAAAGTTGAATGGCATGGTGAAGAGCATGGGCCTGTCAGACACAGAGTTCTTTATTATAGTATTGGCAGCTTTTTCACTTGTCTTGTCCCTGCATTAAACTCGTCCTTCTTCTTTAGGTGTCTTGTGGGATGCTGAGCGTGAGATCGTCCTCGGCCACATCCTTGGGTCTTTTAGGGGCTTTCATTATGCGTCCTCGGCAATAGGTCTCCTCGGCCTGGGCCTTGGGCCCTAATATAAAGTGGGTCGAGACCACAAATTCCCCGGCCCCACAATAGCCCCTCAAAATCCTACTGCCCGACCTCGTGGTTGGGGAGGAGGGTTTTGATGTTAGGCCCAAACCATGGCTTGCCCAGCTCTGCACTTCATTAATGTCGGGGTTTCTCCATTTGCATGGGAGGCGCGCCGGATTATGAGACATCCCCCTAGATTTACTCACGCAGCGTCCTCGACGTTTCAGTGCTCGAGGCGCGCCATTAATACGTCCCCTTCATGAGGCTATCCAAACTTTGTGGCTGCAAATGGCGCTAGGAGTTGAGAAAAAACCATCTCGTCTGTAGCATTTTTTTGGGAACCTGCGTAGATTAAATGTCTCCAACTTGCCTTCTATATAAGAAGCAGGATAGGAGGTTACTCCCTTCACATATAAAATCCTTTGGCCCCTTCAAATTCTCAACCCTTTAGCTGCGCTCCTAGTCCTCGTCTCCAGTGCAATCAAACCTTAGAGTAATATGTTCGAGGCACGAGTGGGGGTGAAGGAACCACATCCACTCCAGAGGCACTGGGTCTCTCCGAGTCTCAGGATGGCGCGGTCAGGGCAGGGGAGACAAAGACTCAAGACAGTTCCCCGTTTTCACAAGGTTGGAGTGATTCCTCTGCCTCTTTCAGTCAAAATCCGAAGCAGGTGCTGGTCGTGTCAGACTTTTGGTGCGATAGCAGTGGGATTTCCCGTCATCAGCACTAGCCGCTCTATCGCGAGCGCGGCTAATATGGAGGCTCATCAACTTCCCGGGTGGCCACCTACAAATACCCCGCTCCCTGCACCTTTTCTTCAAAGGTGTTAATCCTGCGTCAAGTTCTTTTGCTGCCAGAGTTATGGGCATGTAAAAGTATTGAGAAATGGTTTCCTTAGACAACATTTTAGGACTGTTGCATCTCTCTTCTCTGCACCTCTTCTTTGTATCTTTTCTTTTTGTTTATGTGGTTAGCCTTTAGTATAGACTTACCTGAGCTCCTTCATTGTACGTTGTACCATTTCTTTGTCTTAATAAAAGATAATTTTGTTTCCTTCTAAATATTTTTCTTTTCTGCAGTAATTACCTCGTGAATGAATGTATTTCATGTATATTTTTCTTTAATAATGCTTAGGGCAGGAAACCTTGTAACAAAAGCTATTAATCTGAACTTATTCAGACTATCAAATATAATAATACCAACCAACAGCAGATCAAACTTATGAGACTAACCGAGATAACAGCTGAGTGCACCGTAATGCACGTGAGGTAGTTGCTCGAGAATGAGAAACCCAAAATAAACCATCCGAGAGGGTTGCTGAGTAATGTGGAACTTTGGCTGTGTTTTCGATAACATCTGGCCTCTGATCCGAGGATCGAGGTATGATTGTACCGGGTTGTGTCCAAAACTTGTAGTTTTTCTTTAGAGTAGTTAGTTTCCCCATAGGCTTGAGTCCGAGGACCATACAAGGCCTTTAAACTTGTAGTTTTTCTTTACAGTGGTTGGTTTCCCCATAGGCTTGAGTCCGAGGACCATACAAGGCCTTGGTTCTGTCCAAAACTTGTGGTTTTTCTTTACAGTAGTTGGTTTCCCCATAGGCTTGAGTCCGAGGACCATACAAGGTCTTGGTTCTGTCCAAAACTTATAGTTTAGCCCCTCGACCAAGGTGGGGAGCGTTAGCTTGACGTTGGAAGCTCCTAGAGTTGCCCGTGCCATTGACACTGCGAGGTGTAGCCCCTAGCGGAAATTTATGTTGGGACGACAGCGTGTTGCTGGAAATGGAGGAGCTTTCGCAAACCCTTGTTTGACAGAGGCTTGACTCCGCCACCACCTGTGCCAACGCGCAAGCCTTCCCCACAGACGACGCCAATTGTAAGGGCTCGATTATTCACGACCCAAGAATGACATTGGGCTCGTATGTAAAGGGCCCGAACAATATAATTTGTAGAGTGTGGGCTTGAAAGGCTTGGCCTTGGTTACTGGACAACAATGTAATCGTGGTTTTTATGGAAGCTCATACGAAGGTGGGCCTGGCGTGGATGACCAAACCTTTCTTCAGTACTACCTATAAGGTTTTTGTCCTCGGACCCCGTCCGAGGAGCTTAGTGTTCTTCTCCTCCTCCATTTTTTAGGACCTCTCCCTCTGGGGGGGATCCCCTTCCCCCTTGGTTCTTCTTCCCTTTTATACTAGTGGTTACTTCTCTTTCAATGTCCATGTGTAAGTTTTACTTTCTGGGATGAAGACTTGTCCTATCAGCCCATACCCAAAGTGGTTGGGAGTAGATGTAAAAGTTGAATGGCATGGTGAAGAGCATGGGCCTATCAGACGCAAAGTTCTTTATTATAGTATTGGCAGCTTTTTCACTTGTCTTGTCCCTGCATTAAACTCGTCCTTCTTCTTTGGGTGTCTTGTGGGATGCTGAGCGTGAGATCGTCCTCGGCCACATCCTTGGGCCTTTTGGGGGCTTTCATTATGCGTCCTCGGCAATAGGTCTCCTCGGCCTGGGCCTTGGGCACTAATATAAAGTGGGCCAGAACCACAAATTCCCCGGCCCCATAGGAAATAATCACATTTTGTGATAAAAAATTATATAAAGAATGGAAAAATGAATGACAAATTTATACTAAGAGGATGATAGTAAAAAGAAACAAAATAAAGGAAGATAAAAGGAAAGAGGAAGAGTGATATCAAGGTAGAATGTTTGGGGAGATGAAAAGGAAAGAGAAGGAGTAAGGTTGGAGAAAGTGTAAATGTTAAAAAAAATGACTACAATTTGATGAGCACAATTTTCTTTTATTTGAATTTAAGTAAAATATTACATTTTTTATTTTTGAAAAAAAAGAGAGAGAGAAAATATAAATAATTTAATGATAAAGTGGATGCGGTTGAATTTTGTAAGGTTGAATTTAATCAACCATTTTGTTGGCTTTATTCCATGCCAATTTGCTTGTAATTCAGCACTTAGAAACCCTGTATTTAGGTGAGAATCATGTAAGGGTAGTGTGTAAGGGAGTGTAAAGAAATGCTCAAGACTGTGCACTGAAGTAGGGACTCGCGACTGGATCTCACGGGTGGCTCGCGATTGGCAAGCCACCAGAGGATGCACACGAGTGAAGCATGCAGAGAAGCTGACCTGTCATGCCAGCTGTAGCACTACAGGACAAAAGGTCCAGACTGGCCATTTAGTTAGCTCGCTTCTTAGACTTGCGATTCAGTCAAGTCGCAAGGCCAAGTCGCCAGCCAGCTCTGTTTTGAAAAACTGACTCTTCACATTCCATTCTTACACAAGTGTAAATACCCCTTATATCCACTAAATGTAGAGAGATTTCAGAGAAATAACTCATCCATAATCTTTACATAGTGACTCTTCAAATTCTTCAACTCTCACCCTCTCCATTGTTACATTCTTGAGAGGTATATTAGCCAAAACCTTTTTCTCACCATACCCATATCTGTGAGAAGGCTATTTAGTGCTTGAGAAGTAGTTAGGAAGGGATCAATTGATATTGGTTGATGCTATGGGCTATAGCGGAATCCGGTAAGTTAGAGAAGACAAAGGTTCGGCACAACCTCGTTGAAGTAGGAGCTTGGAGGGCTTACACTGGGTAGATTAGGCTTGGAGAGTCTTCTGCTGTTCATGTATCCCAACTTGATTCTCTAGTGGATTATTGACCGCTTGGAGGACGGCGGAGAGGTTTTACGCTGAGAACTTCGGTTTCCTCTTCGATAACACATTGCTGTGTTGTCCTTGTGTTTGCATCTTTCTTCCCTTAATCTTTGCCCTTTAATTTCTACTATGGTTGTGATTTTATTTGGTTTAGATTGTTTTATCAATTTTGTTTTAGCTTATGTTCATGTTCCACACATATATTGTTTGATATTAAGCTTGAATTGGTAATTTGTGTATATGGGAGCTAAACGTTCAAGGTATTCTATACACTATTTGAACATTCAAATTTCAATATTGAGTAAAATAAAAGAGAAGAAAAAAAATAAGAAAAATAAAAAAAATATAACAATAAACACTAAATTATCCAAATTATGCTATGTAATGGAATACTATTTTATTTTTATCTACTATCTTTAATTTTTTATAATGTAATCGGATAAAATTTAACAATCAAAGAGCAAAATAATAATAATAACTTAAAACACAAAACTAAATCGTATCAACCTAAATTAGAGTTCTTAAAAACACAAAAATTTATCAACCTAAAGCGGAGATGTAATAAAAAATAAAAATCCACCAAAACATAGAGAGAGAGAGAGAGAGAGAGAGAGAGAGAGAGAGAGAGAACCTTTTTGTGAGAGAAAACTATGTAAAGAATGGAAAACAATGACAAATTTATAGTAAGAGGGAAGGGATAAGAAGAGACAAGATGAAGGGAAAGATGAATAACAATATTAAAGTAAAAGGTAGTGGGAAGATGAAAAGGTAAGGGAAGTAGAAAGGTTAAAGAAAGTGTAAATATTTTAAAAATAAGTGAATGTAAAAACAATTATAGGAAAATTGAAAATAAAAAAGAAATATATATATATATATATATATTCAATATTAAAGTAGAAGATAGTGGGGAGATGAAAAGGTAAGGGAAGTAGAAAGGTTGAAGAAAGTGTAAATATTTTAAAAATAAGTGAATGTAAAAACAATTATAGGAAAATTGAAAATAAAAAAGAAATATATATATATATATATATATATATTTATAGATGTTAAAATCGACAAAGATGAATATGTAAAGTCAATAATTTATATATATATATATATATATATTTTGTAAAAAAAGGAATAAATAATAATTATGTGGCGAATGATGTGGTAATGAGGTGGCGTAACAGGAGCTTAGCAGCAATAAATGCAACGCTTCAATTTTTAGTAATATATAGATTCTTTTTTTTTTGCCATTATTTTTGCCCTCGGTACATTTGCTCTCCTATCGTCACTTTTCTTTTTCAAAAAGAGTTCTAGACCATCCGCAATGGAACTCTGAATTTTTGTGAGATTCAGAGTCTGCAACACAGTGGCCTTTAGTCATGACCTTTTCCGCAACTTGTTTCACCATTGTGGTCTTGCCCACACCGCCCATCCCGTGAAACCCGACAATGTTGATGTTGTTGTCATCTTTTAGCGCTTTCAAGATCTCTTCCATAGCATTTTGGGTGGATTGAAATGACATGAAATGACTAGCCGGTGTTGGTGCTGTGGGTTTTGGAATTGGAGGGGGTGGTGCAGGCAGAGACACTCTCAAAATTCTTTTCTTTACAAATGACACCCATCTCTCCTGCAATACTAATAGCTTTCTTGCTCAAATTGTAGCATGAAAGCCAATCAGGAGAACAACAAGCGCAGGCACATCTCTGGTTCGCTCAGACTTCATTCTCCAGATTTTGCGCCTCAGTGGCTTTATTTTTGGCTCTTCGTAGCCAGTCTTGGACTTCATTTTTGATTCCCTCTCTTTTTCCTGCGGCCTGCTTAACTAAACAGTTTACATCTGCCTCCACAACGTCAAGGGTTTGTGCTTGATCTCTGAATTTGCTTATGTTTTTCGTGTACTAAACGAGGAAATCAATCTCTTGCAGAAGTGGATAACAAAAGCACTCTAGCACGTCCCTGCTGAAAGATGCAAACTCCATGGTGGCTCCGAGATAGCGTTTCTTCTTCTTCTTTTTTTGGTTTAGATTATGATAGTGTATAAAAGAGCTATTTATTTATTTATTTATTTTTATTAGAGAGATTCACCTGCTCCTGCTAATAGCTTTTTATCACCAAACTAAGACACCAATCAGTTTTTGGTATAGGCAGGAATTAAACTCCAGATCTCTTATTCAACCATCAGAAACTTTACTAATTGAGCTAACTGAAACCCAAATGAGTAATTTATAGATACTCATGGAGTATGGTAAATAGTGCTCCATCTTCTCACATTCAAGATTTTTGTTTCTAAATGTCAAATACAAAAAACAAATTTGTTAGTTTTGGCACGTGTACGAGATTTTTCAAATAAGATTTGTGGTATGTAGCTTTGTGTTGTAATCTTGTACAAGTTGGGTTTGTCATACCCAATTCGACTTGTATTTTAGTTCTTTGACTGGAAGATAATATGAAATTTTAGATAAGAATAATGAATAAAGTCTATCAATTGGTTTAATAAATTAAAGGAAAAAATTATAAATAAATTAAAAAAATTAAAAGAAAAAAAATCATAAACCATAAGATAAATAAATAAAACTTGAAAAAATGGCCAAAGACACCACTTTGATGGCTACGTTACTAGTGTGGTGGCCGAACACACCACTTTGGCTATCAGAGACTCCCCTTTGGTGACTAGAGACTGCTTTGACAATCGGGGCTGGAGACTCCACTCTGGCAAGTGGTGCCAATAGTTTGGTGTCCGGTTACTCTGTTCCACGATCAATGTTCGCGGTCTTACGTTCGGAGACTCTGCTCTAGCAACCAGTGACTAGTGACTCTACTGGTGTCGGCAATCTAGGTGGTAGAAGACACCTCACTAATGACTAGTGCCTGCAATTTGATGGTTGGAAATGCTGCACCAGCTATCAATGTCGGTGATCCGAGATTCAAAGGTGTTGCATTGCAACTGGTGCCAGAGTTCCGATAACTGAAGACATCATTTTGTCAATTGGTGTTGGTGGTCCGATTAGCAAAGACATCGCCAGTGGCAGAGCCACACACAAGGGTGCAAATTTTAAAAAATTATTTTATAGTATTTATATTATTTACATTTTAAAAGATGTAGCATGTAAAAATTGAAGTTGGTCCCCCCAAATTTTGAGTCATTTCAATGGTGCTCTTAAAAGAAAGATAAATTATATTAAAATCATATAATTTGTTAACAATGTAAAGTGAGAGAGAAAGACTGAATAGTCTGTATATTAATGTGTGTGAAATAATGTACAATAGAGAGCCTTATATAGGCTAGATATGTGTGCAGTACAAGTAAAAGGAGTAAACTACAAGTACAGTATACTGGGCTAAGCCCAATGGGCTAAACTAGTCTAAGCTATACGCTATACACTAACATCCCCCCTCAAACTCGAGGTGGCAAGGAGGAAGCCAACTGGAGTTTGGATATAAGATCTCGAAGACGACCAGGCGGGTGAGTCTTGGTAAAGATATCAGCAGGCTGGTCAGCAGAGGAGATGGAGAATAACTGGAGATTTCCTTTCTTAAGATGCTGGCGAGTGATGTGGCAGGCGATCTCAATATGCTTAGTGCGTTCATGGAAGACATCATTATGAGCAATGTAGATAGCACTACGATTGTCACAATAAAGAGGAGTGGCAGTGGGCTGTGGAGCATCCATGTCAGCCAAGAGCCAGCGAAGCCAAACAAGCTCACAAGTGGTGTCGACAAGGGCACGATACTCAGCCTCAGTACTAGAACGGGAAACCACATCCTGCTTCTTACTGCGCCACGAGACTAGAGAAGTACCTAACAGGAAACAGAAACCTGTGATAGAGCATCGATCAGTCGGATCACCTGCCCAGTCAGCATCTGAATATGCATGAAGCTTGAGAGAAGATCGAGAGGAGTAATGCAGACCATGATAAAGTGTGCCTTTGACATATCGAAGAATCCGAAGAACAGCAGCATAGTGGACAGAACGAGGTGCATCCATGAACTTACTAACCATACCCACGGCATGTGAAATATCTGGACGAGTAACAGTGAGATAGATCAAACTGCCAACCAACTGACGATAGCGAGTAGCATCAGATATAGGTTCACCGTCCAAGGGTGTGAGCTTTGCATTGTATTCCAAAGGAGTGGAAACAGTCTTGTTATCAGTGACACCGGCTTTGGAGAGAAGATCAGAAGCATATTTAGCCTGGGAAAGATAGTATCCATCAGAGGATGAGGTAACCTCAAGCCCAAGAAAATAGCTGAGAGTGCCCAGATCTTTCATCTCAAAATGCTGACTAAGGAAGTTCTGAAGAGAGCAGATACCTGCAGAATCATCGCCAGTAATAATCATATCATCAACATAAAGAAGAATAAGAGTGATACTAGCAGAGGATCTTCGAACAAAGAGAGCAGTGTCATGAGGACTCGAAGTGAAACCCTGCTGAGCAACAACTGAGCTAAACTTTTCAAACCAAGCTCGAGGAGCCTGCTTGAGGCCATAAAGAGCACGGCGAAGGCGGCAAACTTGATTGCCTGAGTGTGGATAGCCAGGGGGTGGTTGCATGTACACTTCTTCATGGAGGTCTCCATTGAGGAAAGCATTCTTCACATCCATTTGATAAAGAGGCCAACGGCGAACAGCAGCCACAGCAATGAGACATCTAACAGATGTAAGACGAGCAACAGGAGCAAATGTTTCCTCATAGTCAATACCATACTCCTGAGTAAAGCCCTTGGCAACTAGGCGAGCCTTGTATCGTTCAACAGATCCATCAGCCTTGGTCTTGATCTTGTAAACCCACCTACAACCTACTACAGACTGACCAGGAGGCAAATCAACCATATCCCACGTGTGATTCTTATGAAGGGCATCTAGTTCTTCATTCATAGCTTGCTGCCAAAGAGGGTCAGTATGAGCCTCACGATAGGTGTGAGGTTCATAGAGAGTGGCAAGGGCAAAAGAGCAATGGTAATCAGTGAGATAAGGGGGAGGAATGCTTACCCGAGTGGAACGACGAAGTTCAGGACCAATAGGAGACTCAGGAGAGGGTGGTGCCACAGGATCCAAGACAGGCGGGTCATATGCCGGAGACAGAACCGGAGATGAGTCGTCTGGAGAGGCAGTCAATGCTGAAGAATCCTCCACAAGTTCAGGATATAGAGGGAGAAAAAGATCAGTAAAAATGGGAGACTCTGAGGAAGAAGATGTAGGAAACTGCTGAAGACTCGTGAAAGGACGATGTTCCCAAAACTCAACATGACGGGAGACACGAAGGCGATGAGAAATGGGATCATAGCAGCGAAACCCCTTTTGAGACACACCATAGCCAAGGAAACAACAGAGACGAGTACGAGGTTGGAGCTTTGTTCGTTCATGAGGAGGAAGAGAGACAAAGCAAGCACAACCAAAAACCCGAAGAGAGGAGTAGTCAGGAGTTTGACCATAGAGAAGCTCAAATGGTGATTTGTTGTGTGTAGTTGGTGAAGGAATACGATTAATAGTGTGCACAGCAGTGAGTGCGGCCTCACCCCAAAATCGCTCAGGAAGAGAGGCAGAAATGAGAAGGTTGCGGACAACATCAAGAATGTGACGATGTTTTCGTTCTGCACGACCATTTTGTTGAGAGGTGTAAGGACAAGACCGCTGAGGAAGAGTACCATGTCTGTCTAAAAAGGATAGGAAAGATTTATCATTATATTCTTGAGCATTATCTGATCGAAAGACTTTAACGGTGCGATTGAACTGTGTTTCAATCATTTTATGAAATGTTTGGTAAATAGACACAAGTTCAGACCTATGGTGAAGCAGATAAATCCAAGTATATCGAGAAAAATCATCCACAAATATGACAAAATACTTAGATCCCCCCTCAGTGGGAACAGGTGCAGGACCCCAAATATCAGAATGTATAAGATCAAAAGGGGCAGAAGAAAAGGAGTCACTTTTATTAAATGGCAATTTTGTTTGTTTGCCAAAATGACAGGAAGTACAATCAAATTTTGAAAACTGAACTGAACCTAAATGACCTTGAGAGGCTAACAATTGAAGACGAGATAAGGATGGATGACCAAGACGAGCATGCCATAGATCAGGTGAGGAGGTGACAGTGGTAGCAGCTGCAGAAACAACTTGTGAAGGAATCTTCAAGTCATGAACCTCAAACATGCGACCAACCTTACGGCCTGTCCCAAGCACTTGACCCGTCCGGGGATCCTGCACATCCACACCATGATTAGTAAATATAAGATCTACGCCTAATTCGCAAAGTTGACCAACAGAAAGCAAATTGAGGGATAACTTTGGAATATGAAAAGTGTCACTAAGGGATAAACAAGGAGAAGAGATTGTTCCTTTATGACTAACAGGCATAGGAGTTCCATCAGCAGTGTAAATGGTGATTGGATGTTCTAATGGTGCCTTATCAGAAAATTGGGATTCATCAGGAGTCATATGGTTACAACATGCAGTATCAAAAAACCAAGATTGTTTACCTGAGGTGACAGAAAGGGCAGTGGAAGTGCGGGATAAAACCTGTTGAACAACTGCCTCAATATCAGCCGTAGTAAGTGAGGAAGCCAAAGATGGACCTGTAGGAACCGATGGATCTGAAGGACATACAGCAGCTGCCTGAGGAAGAGAAGCTTTATTCTGCTCTTGCATAAATTTCTGTAGCTTACGACAAACAGAGATGTCATGGCCTTTGGCACGGCAAAACTTGCAATGAGCACCTTTGGAAGACTGAGAGGTGGGACGCCCGGAGTTTATTCGCGGGGGAGCAGTGAATGCAACAATGGGAGGCTGTGGTGAGGGTGTAGCCAAGACATGATCAGATGATGTCATGTGATAAGTGGGCCGACGATTCTCCTCAGAAATGAGCTCCTTTACTGCAGCATCAAGAGAAGGAGTAGGAGACCGGCTAAGTAGAGAAGCTCGAGTAGGCTCAAAATCCTCACGTAAACCCATCATGAAGTGCATAAATCTACGGCGATCCCGATATTTGACAAAGAGCTCAATGTCCTTAGAACACACCAGTGGAGGATCTGCAGCAGAGAGTTGTTCCCACATAGTAGAAGTCTGAGAATAAAAATCAGAAATAGACTGACCTGTCTCTTGGCGCATTTGATAAAGCTTTGATTCAATGTGAAACTCCAAGCTTGAATCATTAGTGCAGTTATAACGATCGGCCAAAAATTTCCAAGCAGCCTCAGCAGTTTCAAGACGAGGAAGAAGATTATGAATGGAGGGAATAGAGGTATTGATAAACCAAGATAAGATCTTACTCTGAATACTCTCCCATTCTTCTAGACGTTCTTCATAATCATCTGTTGGAACAGCAGTCTTGGAAGACTCTTCAGTAGCTGTGGCTTTGGACTTAGGGTTTGGTACTGGCTTAGGAATTGAACCAGTCACATATCTCCACAGTTTACGACCCTTGAGAAAGACGGTCATATTCTGAGACCATGCATGATAGCTAGTAGGACCATCCAACATGATGGTGATAGGACGTATGATATCTCGTTCACTTTGTTGAGCCATAATGAAGAAAATGACCAAAAAAGTGAGATTTAGATACCTCAAATGCAGAAACGGAGCCCAAAATCAGAATCTACGCGAAAAACTGAGCAAGACAGGTCCTGTTGAAAAATTTTGACTTGGTCAACGGTCAACGGTCAAAGTCAACGGTCAAAGTCAACGGTCAGGCCTGGTCCAGTCAACGGCTGACGTGTGCTGACGTGGCAGGGTGACGTCACACTAGGGCTGACGTGGCAGTTCGCGAAACGCAGCTGGCGCGTGGGGCGCGTGTAAGCGCGTGGGGCGCGTGTAGAACGTCTGGTCTGGCGCGTGAGGCGCGTGAGTAAGATTGACGGCGCGTGGCGGCGCGTGGAGGCGCGTGGAGCGCGTGCTCGAGAGGCAGAAACTTCAGGCGGCGCGTGGGGGCGCGTGTGAAGTGTTTTCTGGCCGTTCTTGGTTGGGTTTTGCTCGGGATTTTCTGTTCTGTCACTCAATGCCTTTGCTTTGACAGTTGGATGAGCAGAACAATGAGATCCGAGAGTTGCTGGACTGTGGGCGTGACGGCGGTGACTCGCTTCTGACAGTGGCTACTGGATGAAGGCGAGGGCAGCGGAAGAACGCCGGAGATGTCCACAGGAACCAGAAAGTCAGAGGATTGGCTCTGATACCATGTTAACAATGTAAAGTGAGAGAGAAAGACTGAATAGTCTGTATATTAATGTGTGTGAAATAATGTACAATAGAGAGCCTTATATAGGCTAGATATGTGTGCAGTACAAGTAAAAGGAGTAAACTACAAGTACAGTATACTGGGCTAAGCCCAATGGGCTAAACTAGTCTAAGCTATACGCTATACACTAACATAATTTAAGAGGTTTAACAAATTAAAGTATGTAAAAAATGATAAATTTTTGTACATGTCTAATAGAAGAAATACATGACTTTTTTATACTCATTAAAATTTAGAAGATGATAAATTCTCTTAGTAAATTAATTTATATGTGTGTGTAGAGGTTTGTCTTAACTAATATATTAACATTACAACTTGGCCCCCCCAAACCAAAATTTCTAACTCCGCCCCTGGACATCGCTTTGATGGTGATTGTTGGTAGTTTGGTTGTCGAAGCCACCACTCTAACTACCTATTCCAACGGTTCGGTCACTAGAGTCACAATTACCAATTCAAGTAGTCTGGTCATTAGACCTTCGCAACCAGCGGCTTCAGTGGCAAAACTATTGATTTTGGTGGTTTGCATGAAAATGGTCTGATTAGTCAAAAACAATTCTGTACTCGTGAGAGAGATATATGATTTTATTTTCCTTGTTTCCAATTTTCCAGTACATAAATCCACTCACATCTTTCTCTCTCTCCTGACAAATTCACATGCACATGCAGACAGCTCTAGACTCACTCACATACTCAACCCACATTGATGTATGAGATAGAACCTGGAGGGATATATCCCACCACACCAGACACACACATATAAACTAATGCCAGTTAATATATTCTAAGATGTTTCCAGCTCTGCATCGTCGTTGTTGAAGTGCAATAACTCGTTGAAGCATTTATAACACAACTTTTTGTTCGTTGAAGTGTGTAATAACTCTGAGACACGGGCAAAAATTTCACTCAACTGTGGAAGTGCCAAGTTAATTTAAATTGTAGAGGCCTAGATATATTTCTGTGGAGTCATAAACCTCAATGAGAAGTAGCTAAATTGACTGAAATCTTAACCCATAAAAAAAAAAAAAAAAAGTAGACTGAGCGATGAGAGTTTTGTAGCTATTAATCTAACAAGAAAAAAGAGCGAACTGCATTTGCCTCAGCTTTTACGTGATCCATCTCTTCACGATGAGTAACTCTTAGGTACTCTTAGACCACGGAAAATGATGTTCCCTCATTTTACATTTATGGTAGAGTCCACTCATTAAATTTATAGTGGGATCTACCATGAATGTGAGAAGAGAGAACACTATTTATTTATACTCCAAGAGTACCTAAAAATCTTCCCTTTAGCAATACCAAGGTGTATGGCCCCTCACATCCAAGTCCACTTGGGCCTTGGGCCATGGATCAATAGTATGGCCTAGGGGCCCAACCTTCGTTCTGCTCAGGATCCCAGCCCGAGCCCACAAAAGCTATGAGCCTAAGTTGGGTGTTGTTCAAATGCCTGAGAAGCGGACAGTGGATTCTAGCTCATATATTGCTCGGCAAGTCATCCCTGAACAATATGCAGATGTTCAGTTACATCGCCCTGTGTGTGCCCAGCAGTGCCTTAGGAAACTTCGCCACCGAGCACATTTGCTGCAGTGGGAACCATTTCCAAAGCCACTCACACCTAAACATCCACTTACAATCGATGACATTGGACCTCTCATTGCACTAGTTTAAAAGTAATGACAATCCCCCCCACTAATAATTGGCTATAAATAGGCAAAGCTAAAGAATGGATGGGGATGGAATTTTGAGGAGAGAAAGAGAGAGAGAGAGAGAGTCTAAGAAAAAGAAACACAGAGAAAGAGAGAAAAGTGATCTCATTGAGTCTCTAAATCTAGAATGACTCAAAGTAGGATACCTAAACCCACCATACAAATAAGTTGTGAGCCCAAGCAGGGTTCAGCCCAGTAACCTTATCTTTGGCGCGCATAATTGGCACCCACAATTGGGCTCTGCTACAACGCTGTGGTTCTAAAGGGACTCGAGCTTGGGGAAAATGTCTGAAAGGCATTCAGGGTGTCACGCAGAAAGTGGATCTGTAGGATCTCCTCGGGGATCTAGCTGGCAAGAGCGCAGACAAAAGGAACGAGAAGATAGGGAGCACAGTCAACAAGAAGAAATGTCCGGCACAGGAGAAGGATCGTACCAAACCCAATGGACAGTCTCTGGTGCTACAGGACATAGGCAGAGGGAGGAGAGAGACGAAGAGCTTGAACGATTGTGCAGACTAGTTGGGGGCTTGGAGCTGGAGGTAAGGGCAGTCATCAAAGAAGAGACAAAGATGACCAAGAAAAGGAGGTCGACAATGGGGGAAATAGATATGGGACGGGGTCCAATCAGTCTGGATCTCAGCAACGGCGAAGTCATTCACATTCCCTGGAATCCTGTCAATACCAAAACCATTCGCATTTGCGGGGATTTCGACGATATTAGAACCGGTCACTCTTCTGAGAGTTAGGGCAATGCCGAGATCACTTACGTTCTTGGGAGAATCAAGTCAAGAATTCAGTCTCCCTAGAGGAAAGGTAGCCTCGTAATGCTACCATGGATGCTATGAGTTGCGCTTTGCGAAAAGCGACTCGGTCCCCGTTTTCGGATGATATCAAGCAGGCCAAAATGCCGACCAGGTTTACCTGCCCACTGTTCAATTGCTACGATGGGAAAACTGACCTAGTAGAGCACGTTAGTCATTATATTCAGATGATGTCTCTGCATACTCATAACGATGCGTTGATGTGCAAGGTGTTTCCTTCATGCCTGGGACCAACCGCTTTAAGGTGGTTTAATGGGCTATGGAAGGGATCCATACATAGTTTTTTTGAGCTAATTCAGGAGGTCGGCTTTCGGTTTGTGACCTATAGCTAGGTACCACAGCTGGTAGATGCGCTTTTGTCCATGAAAATGAGGGCAGAGGAGATCCTCTGTAGTTATGCCAACCAGTACTGGGAACTATACAATGAGATAGACAAGGATAATGAAAGGGTCGAAGCAAGCACTTTAGGATGGGGTTGCCCGAGGACTCTGGATTACGGGAGTTGTTGACTAAGAAGTCTCCTGAAGGCATGAGGCAGCTTATGAGACGCATTAAGGAATATAAACGACTAGAGGACGACTGGCTGCAAAGTAAAAGCAAAGAACCAATGATGAATCATCCCCGGCAAAGTGGTTTTCTGTTCAGATCTCGGGGGGAGGGGGGGGAGGGGGTTGATGATTCAAGAACCGGCAACACAAATGGGAGAAGTAAATGTGACATTTAAGGAACCGGTATACAGGATTCTTGACCGGATCAAATACAGGTCATATTTTTGATGGCCGAACAAGATAGGAGGGGACCTATCTAGAAGGAATCAAAATTTATACTGCACCTATCACCAGGACAAAGGTCACACTACCAAACAGTGCCAGGTGTTGAAGGATCACCTCGGGCGGTTGGTCAAGGCCGGGCATTTAAAGGTATTTGTGCTGGACCCGGGGGATAGAGTTGCGAGGCAAGATACTCGGCAAAGGGGGAACCCTCTTTCGCCCCCTGTAGGAGTGATTGAAGTTATCCATGCTGCCCCGGAGGGGCTCATTGTAGGAATAAGGAAAGGGGTGTTGACTATAGTACCAGTAGAGAGTCCCTCAGACGTACAGCCGTTGGAGAAGAAAATGAAGTTTGCACTAGAGCCTATCGCATTCGACGATGACGATCTAGAGAGAACAATCCAACCACATGATGATGCATTAGTGGTCATAGCCCAGATAAATGACTTCTTGGTAAAAAGGATAATGGTAAACCAAGGAAGCGGGGCCGACGTAATGTACCCGGATCTGTTCGGGGGGCTCAAACTGAAGAAGGAGGACCTTGTGAAGCACACTTCGCCCTTAGTTGGGTTCGACGGTAAGGTAGTAATTCCTAAAGGGCAAATTTCACTTCCTGTAATTATGGGGGGGAAGGAGGTGGTCATAACATTTACAATGATAACTACATTTTTCCCGTATATGGTGATTTTGGGAAGACCGTGGATCCATTCAATGGAGGCTGTCCCATCTACCCTGCATGTAAAGATCAAGTTCCCAACCGAGCAGGGTATTGCCGTGATAAAGGGAGACCAGCAAGTGGCAAGACAGTTCCTTATTGCCGTAGTTAATTGGAAGCGGGGGAATCAAGTCAATCAAGGAGAAACAACCGAACAACTAGTGAGAGACAAGGGGAAAGGGCAGTTCGAATGGGAGCAGGTTGGCGGGAAGACCCATCCTGAAAGGTCCCTTTATAGCAATCACAAGAGTCCTGAAAAGGAATGGGGGTTGGCTGCACCGAGGAGTTAATAAAGGTAAAGATATTACCGGATACTAATAAGTATTTTCAGGTTGGAGCAAGTATGAAAGATAAGGATAGAGTGCAAGTGTTGTTGTTTCTAACTCAAAACATAGATGTTTGCACTTGGAGCGCCTATGAAGTTCCCAAGGTTGATCCCGAGTTTATCGTTCACAAGCTTAATGTAGACCCCTCATATCCCCCAAAGAAGCAGAAGCCAAGGAAAGCAGCCAAAGACCATATTGAGGTGGTAAGGCAGGAGGTTAAGAGGATGAAGGAGGCCAGAGTGATAAAGGAGATCTTTTTCCCGGAGTGGCTTGCGAATACCGTGGTTGTCAGGAAGAAGAACGGCAAATGGAGGGTCTGTGTAGACTTCACAGATTTAAACTGAGCATGCCCGAAGGACCCATTTCCTATGCCAAAAATTGATTAATTGGTGGATGCTAACTTACGGGCCCTCGAGGATGAGTTTCCTAGACGCCTTGCAAGGGTACCATCAGATTGCTTTGACCGCCGAAGACAAGGAGAAGACGACATTTATATCTCCTGACACTAATTATCATTACACCGTGATGCCCTTTGGGCTAAAGAGTGCCGGGGTGACATATCAGCGGGTGATGACGAGGATGTTTTAGGACAAAATCGGACATACAGCTGAAGTGTATATTGATGACATGGTGGTAAAGAGCAAGCAAGAAGCGCGGCATGTAGAGGATCTTCAGGGGGTGTTTGAGACATTGCGGAAACATAGTTTGCGCCTTAACGTAGAAAAATGTGCCTTTGGAGTGGGTGCTAGCAAATTTTTGGGATACTTAATCACTAGCTATGGGATAGAAGTTAATCCCAACTAGATCGAGGTGGTGAAGCGTCTCAGGTCGCCGAGCAATCCGAAAGAAGTATAGGTGTTAACTGGGATGTAAGCCGTTCTTAACCGATTCATCTCAAAATTTTTGGATTGCTACCGTCCATTTTATCAGCTTTTAAAGAAGTAAAGCAGAGGAAAGGGTAAGAAGACTTACTTTTGGCTCTAAGGGAGAGGAGGATTCTGGGTTTGTGGACAAGTACACAAGTGAATGCTTGGCAGAGAGAAATTTCAAAGGACAAAGAATGAAAAAGTGAGAAAATGAATTGCGATGGACTATTTATAGGAAGCAGGGAAAATGGGCATCAGTTAATGAGCAACAATTGATGTTAATTAGCAATAATGAAGCAAAAAGAGAGACCTTAGAAATACCCAGAGCAACCAACACGTGCGCCTCGGTTCATGAACCGAAAGGCCAGATGCAACGCGCCTTTTGAGAAACGCATTAATAGATTTCTGTAACCGCCCAAAGTAGACCCATTGAGTTTCTCGGGCAACTACTGCCTTTTTGGCTCCTTGATTCGTCCTCAAAAGCTGAGAACGAATCAAGGTGGGGCTAATGTATGACCCCTCACATCAAGTCCACTTGGACCTTGGGCCATAGATGAATAGTATGGCCTAAGGGCCCAGCCTCCGTTCTGCTCGGGATCCCGGCCTGAGCCCACAAAAGCTACGAGCCTAAGTTGGGTGTTGTTCAAATGCCTGAGAAGTGGACAGCGGATTCCAGCTTACATATTGATTGGCAAGTCATCCCCAGACAATATGCAGATGTTCGATTACATTGCCCTGTGTGTGCTCGGCAGTGCCTTAGGAAACTTCACAGCCGAGCATATTTGCTGTAGTGGGAGCCATTTCCAAAGCCACTCACACCTAAACATCAACTTACAATTAATGACATTGGACCTCTTTTTACACTAGTTTAAAAATAATGACAATCCCCCACTAATAATTGGTTATAAATAGGAGAAGCTAAAGAATGGATGGGGATGGAATTTTGAGGAGAGAAAGAGAGAGAGAAAGAGAGCCTGAGAAAAAGAGACATAGAGAAAGAGAGAAAAGTGATCTCATTGAGTCTCTAAATTTAGAACGACCCAAAGTAGGATACCCATATCCACCATACAAATAATTTGTGAGCCTAAGCGGGGTTCAACCCAGTAACCTCATCTTTGGCGTGCACACAAGGTATTTCTATTTTCACCCCTTGCATTTACTTTTACCTCTGTTGTATTTTTTTCCTTTAATGTGCAAATTGGAGTATCAGACTCTTCAAACATTATTGTCTCTGATCTCCAGGCAAAACATCATACATGAATTTGTTATCTCTGTGTTGACTTTTCAAATTACAAACTTGAATTCAAATCCAATTAAACCAAATTTCATTCACCATTGAAATCCACCACTCATACCCTCATAAAATGCATTGTGGTATAGAGCTCTATTATGTACGGGGAATTGATTTCACTTGTTTGCGTGGGTTAGGCCCAATAAAAAATATGGATTAGTTTTGGGTCATGGTCATTCACAATGGCATTCTTATCTTTCTTGAGTGATTTTCTGATGGGTGAAAGGATTTTTAATAAGAGCAATATGTTATAATTTTTTAAATATTAGAATTGATGTCACGTCATCTGAAACTTTCCACATTAGAGAAATGATATATCTACAACATTTTTACAACAAATTCTAAGTGGCAAGTTGTTACTAGTTGTTATTGTTGGGGCAAAAAAGTAATCTTAGCGTTAGTTTGAAATCTGAACCAATAACAACTAACCACTTGTGATTTGTTGTAAAAATGTTGTAGACATAGCATCTTCGCTACATTATTGTTCCATTAGCCATGTAAGCACTAAGACTAACACCGTTAACAAAAGAACGAATTGCATTCACTTGAAACTTGAGGGACCAAAATATAGGGTTTTCTCTCTAGGTTTTCTTTAGAAACCCTAGGGGAGAAAAAGGAGGCTAGTATTAGTGTAAGGGTTGCCGATAGGCAAATATTCTCTCCGTGTAAATGGTAGAAATAGTCTCCTTTCTGAAGATAACATGGAGGAGATTATAGATAGATGTGCAGGGTTAAAGTTGTCGTTAAAAGAAGATGTTGAAGTAGCAATCCATGCACCATTGACAGAGGATGGACCTATCCTTATATGGAAGTTTTGTACTAAGCGTAGAATAAATCTGGAGTTAGTGGTTAGAGTGTTGAGATTGGGTTGGAGTGCGGAACACAATTTTGAGGTCAGTGATCTGGGTGAGAACAAGGTAATGTTTCATTTCCAATTGAGGGATGATATGGATAGAGTGCTACTGCTCAGTCCATGGTCTTTCAATAAATATTTATTGCTCCTCCATAAGCTGGTGCGTGTGAGGCGGTAAAGGATATCAAGTTTGACAAGTCACCATTTTAGGTCCAAATACACGGATTGCCCACAATGTGTTAGACTAAGGAAGTGAGAATGAGTATCGGAGCAACCTTAGGAGAGGTGGAGAAGGTGGATGCCAACAAGAAAGGATTTTATTTGGGGAATTGTCTACACATAAGGGTTCTTCTTGATTTCTCCATGCCACTATGTCGAGGCCGTAAGGTGCAACTAGGTGATTACGGACTAAAATGAGTAGATTTCAGATACGAGAGGCTTCCAATATTCTGCTATTTGTGTGAGAAGATAGACCACGATGAAAGGGACTGCTTGTTGTGGATACGAAGCAAGGATAATTTAAGGCCAGAAGAGAAACAATTCAGTCCATGGTTACATGCGTCGCAAGACAAAAAACAGAAGCCACAGCTAGTTATGATAGGAAAACATGGAGGACATAGGTTCGCGGAAGGTGAAAGGGAGGATACGGAATGAAGATTGGATAGAGGGGTAGTTTCAACTCTGGCGATGATGAACGGCGCTGATAATCACCCAAACGAGACGGTGAGGGTGGCGGCCTCTAGGGCTGACGTGGAGAAGGTCAATACACCAGCTCATGCTCGTATCAAAAACCAGGGTATTTCACATATTTTGAATTTTGAACAGTAGATTCCGGAAATAGATGACGCTATTGACGAAAACGGATCTGCCTTGAATTCACTAACAAGTCAGGAAATACTTTTGGGAAGGGAGAATAATACGCAAGTCTTGGATGTGGCCACATTGGAGGAAAAAGAGGGGATTCATGCAAGTGGGCCAAACACAGCAGCCCACATCCAATCCTCCAAAGGCACTTTCCTTAAGGCCATGTAGGATCCAAATGAGGATTTGGGTTTTTTTTTCAACCAGGGATAACCTTTAGTTTGGGGCTAACCTCTCCAACTCAGCAAAAGGCCCATGGTATGAAGAAAACCTAGGGTGGTAGCCGAAGGAAAAATAAAGAAAACAGAGAAGTACTTGGGAAGGAGAAGAAGTTGGACAGTGAGGAAACACAACCCCAGGGTGATAATAAGAATGTAGTTTCGACCATGGAGTATGAGATGGTTGATATGGGAATAAAAAGGAAAGCAAGGGAACCACTGGCTGAGTTAGACAATAATAAAGACAATGGGAAGCGGGTTAAAGTGGAGGGTGAGGTAAAGGATCTCGGCAAACTCTTAGCACAACACTTGGGATCGGTGAAGGCTATTGCATAGCCCTACTGGGCACAATGAATGCCATCAGTTGGAACTGTAGAGGGCTTGAGAACCCCTTAACAGTTAATGCCCTCCAAAAGGTAGTGTTGGAGAAAAATCCCACCTTAGTCTTTCTAATGGAGACTAAGTTTGATGTTTCAGAGATGGATGGAAGATAGAAAGGTAGTAAGGACTGGTGGTACCAAGTATACGACGGGCAGGAAGTTTGGCTCTCTTGTGGAGAAACTCGTTGCAAGTTGATATATTGTCACACTCCCTAGGGCCTATTGATGCCATAGTGTCTGAAGAGCAAGGGATGAAACAATGGAGGTTCACCGGGTTTTAAGGCCATCCAGAGACAAGAAAAAGAGGGGAATTGTGGACATTGTTGGAGAGTCTTAGTCATTGGAGTAACTTGCCGTGGGTATGCATAGGGGACTTCAATGAAATAATGCATGCCAAGGAAAAAGTTGGTGGCGGGGTTAGGCCGGAAGGGTAGATGAGATGTTTTCGTGAGACAATCAATAGATGTAGATTGAGAGACTTGGGATATATAGGCTTGGATTACACTTGGAGTAGATGATTAGGAAGTCAAGGATGGGTGCGAGAAAAACTAGATAGAGCATTGGTGTCCACAGATTGTGCAGTTGCTTTTACATTGGTGAAGCTACACCACCTGTCCAATTCGGTGTCTAATCATAGTGCTTTAGTGCTCAAGGAAACTAGCCTTCCAAGAAAGCAATGGCGGCAATCAAGGTTGTTCCAGTTTAAATCTATGTGGCTTGAGGATGAAAGATGTAAAAATGTGGTAGAGGCATGGGAAAGGGGACAGACCAGCCACTCACAATGGCCATTAGAAGCTTGCCTAGAGGAATGTCAAATATCACTGAGGTCATGGAATAAACACACCTTTGGCCACATGGGAAAGCAAGTTGCTGACCTACAAAAAAAGCTCCAAATACTTGAGATCATGAAGGCTAATGGTACGGATCTGGAAGCAATTCATGCAACGAAAGTGGAACTTAATAGGTGGCTTGGCAGTGAAGAGGAAATGTGGCATCAGAGAAGTAGAAATAATTGGTTGAAGGCAGAGTATAGAAACACCTCATTTTTCCACACTAAGGCCTCAAACCGGTACCAATGGAATATTATTAGTAGAATTTTGGGTGCAAATAACAGGTGGCTGGAGGAGGTAGATCAGACTGGGTAGACCTTTGTGAGCTATTTTGAGGAGCTATTCACTACCTTAAGGCTGAAGGTGGAGCAAGAGATGATTGGTGTCGTCCATTCCAAGGTCACTGATAGAATGAACTCTATTCTCACCCAAGATTTTTACGCTATGGAGGTTGAGAAGGCACTAAAACAAATGCACACTTTAATCGGCACCTGGCCCAAATGGTATGCCACCTTTATTTTATCATCACTTTTGGCTGGCATGGGTTTCCTCATCTCCCCAAACCACGATCAAAACAAACAATCTTCGAAGCCCAATGGAAGCAAGCTCTTCAACAAGTTCTAGCATGAGGAGGAGAGCACCAATGACGTGCTATTATAATCAAAAACCTGTCCTAATTGTGTCGTGGACAGCAGACAACCCTAGCAGAAGGTTCTATGGTTGTTCAAACTACTGGGTATGTCAATTTCAGTAAATTGTTTGAGTGGGTTTTAGTTAATTTCAGTATGTTGTTTCAATTTCTTGCTACAATAGTTTGTGGATTTCCATTTTTCATTTTTTAGAGCATTATCTGTGTTTCAGGTGGGGTGAAAGTGTAGGCTCTTCCAATGGTGTGATGATGAGATATGTGATCGTGGTAAGGTACTTATCCCACAGCAAAGGTAAAGGATCATCAAACTTGAGGCTAAGCTTGCAGACTTCAAGAAGAGAGAGAAGTTTTTAGTTGTAGTTGTGGCATTGTTAGTGATGATATTTGTAGTTCTATGTTTGGTTATGTAGGAGGTGGAAATAACTTGTGTAGGTTGCTGTGGTTGGTAGTACATGTAGGGTTGTAGTGTTTATGTATAGAGGATTGGCAGTGTGCTCAATTTTGGTAGGATTAGTTATTAGCAATGAGACACCTGCTGCTTATTTTGTACTCTTTTTGTTGTGAAATAAATGAATACCTTTCTCATTAAATGCATGGATTGGAAATAGCAGAATGTTATATGCTGCTGTTGTTCTGTGCTACTTGTTGGGGCATTAGTTATGTTATAAATAAGTACAACAGCAACCAAGAATATAAGAATTGGTATTAGTTGTGTAACATAGTCCCCATTGAACCATGTTTTAGAGAAATGTCCTTGTTGAACCATGTAACATAGTTCCAAGTGCATGCAACAAACTTAATCTTGAAATCCAAACATCTTAATTAACATGCTGCCAAATTTAACCCAAACATCTTCATAGTTATCATTAAAAAAGCAAAAGTATGTTTAAATAACAAAAGGGCATTGTTCAACTGCCAATCATAACCCAAATAGCAGGGCATTGTTTAACTAATACCAATTATACAAAATAAGGGCTTGGATTTAATTATACAAAACACAAGCCATTCATCAAAAGATATAAAACAAAAAGATATTAATTTCTTTAGAGCATGCCTTAATGACTAACTCCCAGCAAACTTGATAGCCCCCATGTGTCTAGATGCATTCTTGGAAGCATTCAGGGTCTCTGATGTGACCATTCTTTTCCTCCTCAGTCTCGGAGTTGGACTGCTGCCTAAGTTGGGTGGTGCAATTGGATTGGAGTTGGACTGATCTTCATAAGCTTGAAAGAATGAGCTTTTGCTAGCCTGAACTGGACTGGATGATCCTATGGGGGTTGAGGTGGTGCAGTTGGGCTGGATTGGCTCATTTTGGTTTGGTGTGCACTTGGACTAGAGCTGTGCATGCTGGACTGGGGTGGTGGAAAAGGTGTGGTAGAGCTGTGCATGGTGTACTGGTATAGTGCACTTGGGTTGGATGAGCTGTGCATGGTGTACTAGTATGGTGCACTTAGGCTGGATAAGCAATGCATGCTAGTCTGGTATGGTGCAAATGCCCTGGAAGAGCTTGTCCATGGCAAAGGAAATGCACTAGGAGTGAAGTTGTGCATGCTGGACTAGAATGATGGAAATGGACTAGGAGAGCTTGTCCATGGCTAAGTTGGTGCACTAGGAGTGAAGTTGTGCATGTTGGACTGGGATGATACAAATGGTTGAGGTGGTGCAAATGGGGTGGCTGAGCTTGTCCTATTAGTTGATTGATGTTGGAAGAGTTTCTAGATCTGTTGGTCTATAAAACAAGAAATCCACATTTATTAACATGTAATATGTAAAAGCATCTACTTGACAGATATGGTAGAATGTTACCTAATTGGCTGCACTAGTTCTGTTTATGGTGCCTGATAGTGAAGAGTTTCCTCCAATCTCACCGTTGCAACTTCTTTTATTATGTCCTAATTTACCACAGGCCCTACACTTCTTAGAGATACCAGGTGGTCTTATTTTAATAGGAGGCTTAACAGGTTGGACACCATTGGGCCTCCACATATTCTGCCTATTGATAGGTGCAATTATTGGCTCATAATAGGCCTTATATGTGGAGACATGAAAACACCTGTGCACATACTGCTCAGCATCTTACCTATTGAAGAATATGCAAGAAATTGCATGGGCACATGGTATGTTAGTTGTATCCCATTTACAGTCTAATTTTAACCTCAAACTGTGTATGACCTACCCAATAAGAAAGCCACCTACTGCTTGCAATATTTTCCTTATGCAACCTCTTACTATAAACTATCACTATATTAATTCCAAAATGTGTCCAATTTCTTTTAAGATCATAATTTTCTTTTAAGCAAAATTTCAGGAAAACGTAATATCACTAGGCGATTCCCAAATAATTTGAGTGTATATATATATATATATCACAAAAGGGGAATGGACATAGCACTGCTGAAGGTGGAAGCACAGTAATATTATTATCAAAGTAATTTAAAATAATAGTAAGGCAGTAGAACCAGCCAAGCAATATAGATCAAAACAATAACAATAAGGTGGTAGAATCGGCCAATCAATATAGGTCAAAATAATTTAGAGTATAGAACAAAATGAAAGTTGAAAGTAGTTAATATTGAAAATAAGTAGTAGAACTTACAGTAGTAGTTACAAGATCTCAACAGGTTAACAGTTACAAGGCTTGAACTAGTTCTAGTTACAAGGCTTTGTAGGGAAATAGTGGTAACAGTGGAAATTCTAGAGAGAAGTTCTAAAGGAGAGAAGTAGTCCTAAATAGAATTCTAGCTCTAGAGCAAAACTTGGTTTAACATAAGGGACACCCCCCCTTAAATAGGCCTAAAAAGCTTAGTGAATAGTAACAATGAACAGTAAAAGTGAACAGTAATCCATGAACAGTGATTAGTGAACAGTAAAAAGTGAATAGTGATTTTTTCACTTTTTGTCTCAAATCTTCAGTAGTAGAGGTCTTGTCTAATTCTTCAAATCAGAGAACCAAAACTTGCCAAAAGTAGACTTGAAATGACTAAAAGCATGGAGAATCTCTTTTTCAAAACATCATCATCTGCATGGTGTAGTGGTGTGAAACAATAGTGGGAATTTCACCAAGGGGTAAACATTGTAACATTTTGGCCGTTGTGCAGGCCAGACAAATAGGGAAATCAATCTTCTGCTAAACCCTAATTGTAGGGGTAGTAAGGGTCTTTTGTAACAAAAGCTGCAGAGGACCATTCATCTTTTGAATTAGCAGTTTCTTTTCCTTTTGATATTATATTGATGAGAGCATATAGAGCATCGAGGTCCTTGTGAATCTCATCGAAAGGAGAACCCTTTTTTCTAGGCTTAGCAGCGGGTTTAACAGTTTTAGTAGATGTAGAAGCAGGTGCATCAGCTAGTTCAGTTTTTTACACTAGGGTGGTGATTCTTAATGTTGGAGAAGCACTTGGGGATTGGAATTCTCTGGTAACATTATCAAAAATTGATTGTGTGTGGGGAAACTTATCCCACCACTTAACATACCAGCGGCGAGTAAGAACATCACCTTCCTTATCGTATTGCCATTTCAGGATCCAAGGAACCTTGTATTTCTTTATGAAATGAAGTAAAGGAGGGAATTTAGCAACATAAGAATCAACTTTGAACACACTTTTGAAATACGTAAAAGAATTCATTAATGGTTCTAAAAATATTTCAACAATTGAGCCAAACTGAGCCCACCAACGTATGAACCAAAGGGGGAAATCAAAATTGAAATCCTTATCAAAATTAACAAACCATGAATGAGACATATTTTCATTTTGGTGAAGCATGAATCTGAACCAGGCAGTGAGATAATCATGATACGAATATGGAACAGGGGAAGTTGGCATCATTCTTGTGGAGGCAAGGTTGGGACCCCACATTTCTTCGGAAATAATGTAGTTCAAGAAAACACTGTGATAAATAATCTTGACACTATTAGCTTTGTCTTTAATAGCCTTAATAGTGATGGAATTCTCATGACACAAAATGTCAGAATAGTATTTCACATCCTTTTAACAGTGCTCAAGGATCCAATGAAATTTTGGGGGAAATAACTGGTAGCAAGCCTAAAGGGGTTAGCAATGGAAGCCCAAGTAAACTTAATAGAAAACAGGCTTTGAACAGACTATTTTTTAACATATTGTGAAGCATTGGAAGCTCTAGGGTAAACAGTTTTAACAAGTTGGGAAACACTGGTTATGGCATAAGGATCATAGGAGGAGGCTAAAACAGAGGAATGGTTGGGCTTAGGGATAGTTCCTAAGGGGGTGAATCGGTTAACAATTTGTAGGGAAGAAATAGGTTCTTTTTTAAGGGGCTGGGCTTTTGTCTTTAGATCACCTACTTGCTATGGTGACACTGCAGAAATTCATGGGTAAGAAAATCAGGGATAACATTCTGAGATCCTTTAATATATTCAATATCAAAATCAAAAACACTTAAAATAGCTTGCCATCTGGCAAAAACATGTTTTGAAGCAATATTTTCACCATCTTTTTCAATAACATATTTAGCACTTTTGGAATCAATACACAACAAAAACTTTTGGTTTAATAAATTTCTTTGAAACTTTGAAATACATAGTACTATAGATACAATCTCTTTTTTAATAGTACTATAGTTTAACTGTGCAATATTTCAGATTCCAGAATAGAAGCAAACAATTTGTTCAGATGAATCTGGGGAAACTCTTTGTTTCAGAATACTTGCATAACCAATGTTAGAGACATCGGTCTCAACAATTTTGAAAGCATTAACAGTGGGAATACCAAGACACGACAGTGTCTTAACATGAGATTTGATTTGTTTAACCAGGGAAGTATGGACATCAGACCAAGGTGGAGGATTGTTTTGCAATCTATCAAAAAGGGGTTTACATTGTTTCCTCATATCTTTGTAGAAATCAGCAACATAATTTAATGATCCAAGAAACCTTTGAAGCTGGGTTTTATCAGTGATGATATCAGGAGATTTATTAGCAAACTGAGTGGCTCTATCAATAGGACGAATTTGTCCTTCAGAGATGTCATAGCCAAGGAAACAAACTTTTGTTTGAAACAATTTTATTTTCTTAGCAAAGACAACAAGACCATTTTTTTTTTTTTTTTGATAGTATCCAGAAATGAATAAAAATGTTTCCAGTGTTCATCAATGGAGCTGGAGTAAACAAGAACATCATCAATATAAACAATGGTAAAATGACTAAAGGAATTGAAAATATCATTCATAATGTTTTGGAACTCATTGGACGCATTCTTAAGACCAAAAGACATAACATTCCACTCATAGTGCCCAAAAGGAGTGGTAAAAGCAATTTTATACCTATCATTCTCACTAATTTGGATTTGCCAAAACCTATATTTCATGTCAAACTTGGAAAACACCACAGCCTCACTCAACCTATGGACCAGGTCATTCTTATTGGGAATAGGATACCTAATCCACCTTAAAACCTTGTTCAAGGGTTTATAATTAATAATCAGGCGAGGGGTTCCTTTTTCAATCTCAGCATTTTTTTGAACATAGAAAGCAGAACAAGACCAATGAGACTTGCTATTCCTAATTAGTTTTTTCTCTAGCAAATCATGTATTTCTTCTTTTGCAAAATTCAACAGTTTCAGCATTCATCTGAATAGGGTGAGCCTTAGTAGGATTGTTTTTCTCATCAAAAACTTTAACATAAGACAGGTCAACAATATGTTTTTTTCTATGCTAGAAAGCATTTGAAATATCAGAGCAAACATCATTAATTAGAATTTTCTGAAAACTGTCAATTTTTTATTGCAACAATTTATTAGAAAGTTGTTCAACAATTTTCTTTTATCTAATTTCTTGCTTAAGGAAGTTAAGATGTTTGGTTTTAGCATGAATCAAATTGAAAGCATTATCAATATCAATTTCAAACTTTGAAGCAAATTTGAATTTTACTTTCTGTCCAAAAGGATCAGTAGTAATTCCATCATGTTCAACAAGAAAAGGATATAAAGCATTTATAAATGGCAGACCAAGAATCACTTTATCAGTCATATTTTTGACAAGAATAGAAGGACTCCTGAAACAAACTTTATCATGACAAACATAAGAATCATTCAATTCATATTTAATTTTCATTTGAGTACCATTAGCAGAAATCAATCTTTCAGTTGATTTTTCAAAATATTTGGAAGGGATTAATCCTTCTTGGATACAGTTCATATCCGCACCAGAATCAATCATAGCAATAACATTGAAATGGTAATCATGGGAAACAACAATTTTAATTTTTGTAAACCATTTTGGAGGAAGTAGTTTGTTAACAAGATTTAATTGAGAATTAGTGAAAATATCAGCAATACCTTAATAAAAAAGGAGAGCCTCTTGACTGGACTCATCTCTATCCTCTGCTCATCTTGTTCATGATTAGATTGGTGTTTATCAAGGCTTTTGTCAATTTTTAACAGTAACAGTTCTTGTTTAAGATTATTTTTATCACTTTTAATGATTTTAAATTCATTTTTTTAATTCAATTATCTCTTGTTTAACAACAACATATTGAAGATCATTAACAATTAAATCTTTGGAATTCTTTTTGTTAAATCTTTCAAAAGTTTCTTCAAAGCTTATTGTTGATTTTAGTTTTTTTACCAATTTCATCTTTTATAAATTTTTTCTTAAGCTTATCCAAATATTCTTTTTGCAGTTCAGGATTTTCAATTTGACTTATCAATTTAATCAGCAAACTTTCATTTTCTTCACTTTTAGTGAGAACATTAATAGTTTCAACAACATTGCAACAAGAATCTCTATAACCAATTTTAATATTGGGTGAATCAAAAGAATCATCAACAGATTGGTAGCAAGAATCAGATGAGGAAGAAAAATCCTCTTCCAAGGAATCAGACAAATTGTTTGTTTTAAGGATTTAGAATAATTCTTCTTAATCTTTATCATCAATATTTAACATGTTAAACTTATTCTTTAACTTACCAAGTTTTTGTTTACAGTCTTTACTGTAGTGTCCAGGTTCATAATTAAAACATTTTCTTTTACTTGATCTTTGTTTATCATATTTTTTAGAAACTTTTTTCCTTTTAGCATAGAAATCAGTAGGTTTAACAAAGTTGGTTTTGTATTTTTTTAATGAATTTTATCATGTTTTGTCCCCTTTTGCCTGGAAGAAGCAATAGGGGGCAAATCATATTGTTCAAAGAAATTACTCATTTCATATTTAGCTTTTCTTTTATTTTTTAATTGGTATTTTAACAGTTTTTTTATCATTGCACATATAAATAAGTTTTTTAATAGTACTTAAAATATCACCATAAGTTAAATTATGATAATCAATGGAATCATTTTTTCCAATTAACTCTTGTTTTCCCTTATGAGCAAAGACAGGAGGCAGACCGTCAATAAACTTTTCTTTCCAATAAGGCTTGTAACAATCTTTTCGAAGCATAACCCTGGAAATAAAAACATCTTGGTACCATCTGTAATCAGACATAGTAGGACATCTCAAATTGTTCAGATAATTAGAAATTCGAGACGAAATATTAGATGGAGTACCAACAAAATGTTTGAGAATGGTATAGATTAAGGTATTACCACCATCAGGAATACCTCAACCAATACTTTCATCAAAATTTAGGCAAACCTTCATCATTCTTTTTAACAACATGTTTAATAGATTCTTTGGAATTTTCTGTAAGATATGAATCCCACCATCCACGAAGAGTACCAGAAAAACCCATAACAAGAAGGTCAACAATTTCAGGGTGATCAAGATTATGGTTGTTAATATAAGTGATTCCAACCATGGACATATGAGCCATTTTATTAATGATTTCATGTTCAGACAAACCATCAATATTCCATTCATAAATTTTATCAGCAGAAACAAAGAATTGTGTTTGAAAAGCTCTTTCTTCAAACTACATATCAAGAGGAGTAAGTTTTGAATACCAGTTTTTTGTAAAAGATATGGGTTTGGAGTTTCCAACAAATCTTTTAATTTCTGGTAAATCATCATCAAAAACCTTTTTAGCAGAAGCGGAGGATAATTAATCAGAATCTGTGTTTTCATTAGAAACAATTTCTTTTTCATTTCTTGAAATAGTATAAGCAACATTTGTAGAAGTACCCTCAGTTTTGGACTTTTAAATCAGAAAGCATTTTTTCAACAAGTTTTAGTATCAACTAAGCAGTTTTGTAAGCAGAATAAAATCTATTTTCAGCCCAACTAGTTTTATAAATAGTTTTAGTATCAACTTTGGAAATATTCCATATGGTGAGAAGAGAATACTATTAGAGGATCATGAACTTGGTTATATCTTGCTTGTAGTACCGTATACACGTACTTCCTCCATTTAATTTGTTTATCCAACTAAGGAATCTTTTTTTTTTTTTAATTTTTTTTTTTATAAAAGATAAAGATTTTATTCTAGTTTAATCTAAGTGCATATGTGTGTGAAGTTCCATTTGAAGACTTAAACCCCGACCCTTACTCCTCACACCCCACAAACATTTATACTTATGGAGTGATTACCGCACCAAAGATGCGCGGTGGTAACTAAGAATCTAATATTTAAACAAATAGAAATTAGTTTGCTATATATTAATTAGAGTATACATTAATGTGTATTGACTATTAAGTATACATTTAATTTGTTTATATATTAATTAGACTATTGACTATTGACTATTCAAATGATATATTAATTAGAATATACATACAAATCGTATTATTAAATTTTAAAGTAAACCAATATTTTGCGATAGTCTCAAATAGAGAGGGATCGAAGAAAGTCGTCACTTTTTGACAGATGTTTAAATCTGTGGGAAATCTTGAAAATGAGCAAATCTGCTTAGGTAATAAGGTGGAAAAATCTGCCTAGTTATCACGTTAGGTTAGTACAGACACACCCTAGTTATTGCCGCAAATGCAGAAATTATCGTGCATGGACCAAGCTAGGATATCACCTTTCATTAAACATTACAATATCTGCTTAGGTAATAAAGTGGAAAAATCTGCCTAGTTATCACGTTAGGTTAGCACTAACCCACCCTAGTTATTACGCGTTTGGGCCGCAAATGGAGAAATTGTCGTGCATGGACCAAGCTAGGATATCACCTTTCATTAAACATTACAATATTTGCATGGACAACGTTGAATAAAGGATTGTAAATTTTTAAACAATTATTTATTTTATGCGATAACGTTGCTCCACTTTAGTTTAATCTCCTTGTCAATAACACTTCTAGATACTATAAAAGTAGCTTCTATATTAATTGCCTAGGTATTTGTTTTGTTTTGTTTTTATTTCTTAATAATCCAATTATTGGGAGATTAAAAGATTTGAAATTTGAATATCTCTATTAAATACACCAAAATGGGTCAATCCGATAAACTGGGATATATATCACCTTTAGTTAAACATATAATATTTGCACGGATAACGTGGAATAAATGATTGTAAATTTTGAACAATTATTATTATTATTATTTTTTTATAAGAATTTTGAACAATTATTTATTATATGCAATAACGTTGCGTGTGCTCCACTTTAGTTTAATCTCCTTGTCAACAGCTAGCACTTCTAGTTACTATAAAAGTACTTTCATTTTATTACTTGCCAACGTTTTTTTTTTTTTTTTAATAATTCAATTGTTGGGAGATGGAGAATTTGAAACTTAAATGTTTCTATTAGAAACACCAAAATGTATCAATCAGTTTGTTAGAAATACTAAATGAATGTATTATATTTTTTCAAGTAATAAAATATACATGAGTTCCTTTAAATAGGAGGCAGAATGTGTAGTACAAGTATGTATGTAGTACAAGTATGTGTGTTATACAAGTAAAAAAGATAGGCTTAAGGCTCACAGCCTATTACACGTTAACAACCCCCCTCAAACTCAAGGTGGGTGTGAGACCAACTTGAGGTTGTCGACCAAGCAAGAAGGCATCCTTTAGAATGTGACTTGGTGAAGATATTTGCAAGTTAATCTTTAGAGGAGACTGAGAATAGCTTGAGAGCACCATGGACAAGATGATAACAAATAAAATGACAATCGATCTTGATGTTTTTTGTCCGTTCATAGAAAAAGTCATTGTAAGCAATATGAATGACACTCTGGTTGTCACAATAAAGAGGACTAGTAGAGGATGTAGACACACCTAAATCCTTAAGAAACCATCAAAGCTAAAAGGAGCTCAGATGTGGTATTAGTAAGGGCATGATATTTTGCTTCAGTACTAGAATGGGCCACAATGGTTTGTTTCTTACTTCGCCAAGAAATCAGAGAAGAACTAAGGAGAAGGCAATAACCAGTGGTTAACCTTTGATTAGTGGAATCTCCTACCTAATCAGCATTAGAGAATGCATGAAGAATAAGAGAAGACTGAGCAAAGTAGAAAAGGCCATGAAAGAGAATGACCTCCAAGTATCGAAGAATGTGCAAGACAGCAGCATAATGAGTTGATAATGAAGTAGATAGATACTGGCTCACATGGTGAATAACATAGGAAATGTTTGGACAAGTGACGGAGAGATAAACTAGGCTGCCAACCAATCATCTGTAAAGAGAGGGATTAGACAATGGTTTTGCTCCTAAGGGAGTTAGATGCACATTAAGTTTAACTGGAGTGTTAACAGTCTTGCTATCAGTGAGTCTAGCTCGAGACAAAAGTTCAGAAGCATACATGGCTTGAGTAATATAAAGTCCATTTGTAGAATGAGTGATTTCAAGACCCAAGAAGTAGCTGAGATGTCCAAGATCTTTCATCTCAAACTGCGGACTAAGAAAATCCTTAAATTCTTGAATGTCACTGAGGTCATCACCAGTTATGATCATATCATCCATATATAAAAGGAGCAGAATAATGCCTTTATTGGTACGACGAAGAAATAAGGCAGAATCATAATGACTTGCAATATAACCCAAGTGAGAGATGGTAGAGCTGAACTTGGCAAACCAAGCTCGTGGAGTTGTTTAAGGCTATAAAGTGCATGTTGAAAGTGACAAACCTTGTTCGGTTCAATAGAGAGACTAGAAGAGGTTTCATATAAACTTCTTCACTTAAATTCTCATTAAGGAAGACATTTTTGACATCCATCTGAAAAAAGTCCCATTTACTGGTAGCGGCAATAGTTAAAAGGGCATGAACTGATGAGATTCAAGCAACCAGAGGAAAGGTCTCTTTATAGTCAATCTCATACTCCTATATGAAACTTTTTGCAATAAGATGAGCTTTATAGCACTCAATGGACCTATCAAAGCAAGTCTTGACCTTGAAGATTTACTTGCAACCAATCATAGATTTCATAGGGGGGAGAGTCACCAAATCCCATGTTAGAAATATTGAATGAATGTATTGTACTTCTCAAGCAATAAAATGTACATGAATACCTTTATATAGGAGACAGGGTATATAGTACAAGTATGTGTGCTATATAAGTAAACAATGTGAGCCTAAGGCCCACAACCTATTACTCGTTAACATAGTTAAACTACAAGAGTCTTGGCAATTGCAAAGGGATTGATTAAAGGTCTTTTTAATTTTTATGGTGGAGAGCTAACAAGATGAGCTAGATCAAAAAATGCCAGTATACACACACAATGACAACTTTGCAATCTCAAACCCAAGCACACACACAGGTCACATTTTGAACATACCAACCTTGAACAACAAACTTTGTTATTGAAGCCACAATGTTCTCCCCACAAAGTTTAGCAACCCACCAAATTTGCTAAACTTTGAGGGCAAAATCCAAATAAAAAAATTCAAAAATTTAATTCAAAACCCAAAAAACACAAACACAGATAATGAACATAATTGACAAAAACCAAGAAAATTAACACAAAACATGGGTTGCAACAACGTAACGAGATCGGCAAAACAAAAACCACCACTCCCAATACAACAAAACTCACATACAACAACCTACAAGCCAAACCCACTTTGAACCCACCATTCACCACTTCTTTGTGTCAAGACCATTCACAATATTAGGCGGTAAGGTAATGTTGTAGCCTATGCTTTAACTAGGAGAGCTAGAGTTTCTTTTCCTGTCTTAGTCTAGATGGAATCTGCTTTGCCAAACATTTTCAATTATTTTGTTGTTGATTCTTCTAGAACTTAAATAAAGAGTACTCGATGTTGATTCTAAAATAATAATAATAATAATAATAATAATAATAATAATAATAATAAAATTAAAAAGAAGAAGAAGAAGAAGAAAAAAGAAGATATGTGATTGGTTGTATCTCTGGAATTACTATTTCTATCTTCTCACAACATTTTTATTTCCACTTTTTCATCATTACCACCGAAGAAAGCCTTAAATCTTTTTTGTTATCTGCAAGTATGTGATTACCTTCAAATTTAATAACCACAGAAGTAATTAATTAATGGCCTTTCTAGTTTCTACAGTAGCTTTAGCATTTTCTCTGTGAATAAATGCTTCTGGTCAAGGGTTCTAAAGCTATGCCAATTTTTCACCAGTTCGTTATCTCACAATGAGATTCATGATAATTAGTCTTGACAGAAATTTTAAACCAAAAAAAAAAAAAAAAATCAGAAATAACGACAGATCATTGGTATGACTATGTCTATACGTAGTACATAAATTTGATGGATATGTTTTGTTTATGAGTTTCTCACACTGAAATGTACAAATTTTGATTCACACTTTGAATGTTATGTTCCTTTTCAGGCGTTGCCTTGAACCTTTTGTTGTTCTCTAATTTCTGTTATTGCATTTCCTTCACTACACACACACACAAAATAAAAAATAAATGCACACTATCCTGAATATGGATATAAAATCTGGTGGTTAATTTGTATTTGTTCTTCTTGTCAGATAATCCTCCTTATTATCCATTGCGATAGGACTGCTAGCTAATATGCAGCCGAAATGATCAACTTCCATGACATATCTAAAAAAAAGAAAATATCCATGACGTGAAGAATAGGGACAAAATAGCCTTATGCCCTTTTCACCCAAATTATATAGCCTTATGCCTCCCTTCCTAAACTAATTAGGAAAATGTCCATCTTTTGTAACTCGATTTTCTCTAAAATCGAGTTTAAAAAAAAAAATTTGGAGTCCTATAGTGACATTTTTAAGGACCTATAGTAACATTTTGTAACTTGATTTCATGAAGCTCGAGTTACAAAACGTCATTATAGGTCCTTAAAAATGTCACTATAGGGGTTAACTCGATTTTGAGAAAATCGAGTTTCAAAAGAGGGACATTTCCTTAATTAGTTTGAGAAGGGGGTCATAAGGCTATATAATTTGGGTGAAAATGGCATAAGATAATTTTATCCTGAAGAATAGTATAATAAGAGAATTAGTTGATCATATGCAAAGGGAATCAATATGGTATTCGAGGTTGTTTCGGTTTAATAAGGAAACAAAATATTTAGGTATCAATTAATAATAATGTACTGTTTCTAATATATATATATATATATATATAACACATATTCATAAAATTTTATGTATACAATTATTTATTTATTTATATATTTATGGGTCAAAAAACTCAAAATCTTAATTTGTTATTAAGGGTCACAACCTTATATGTTAGTCTAAAAAAAAAAAATCATATGAGGTTATGACCCATATGAATTAATCCTTAACTCAATATATTTGTCCATTAATTCCAGTGATATATCTGATATGGTAGTTTAGAATAATCCTTATGTTAATCTGGTAAAGAAAGTTTGGTCAGGAGAAAAAAAAAAGACAAATTAAATCTAATAAGAAAAGAAAAATGTGAAAGGGAAAATCTCGTAGGTTAATCTTCAACCGGATCTATATGCATCACTGGTTTAAGAAGGTAAAACAAATACTTTTTTTTTTTTTTTTTTGAAAAATGAAGATTTGGAAGTATTTCGAAGACATGAACAACACGTGGTCTGGGTAGGTGGTATTAATATTAATTAATGGTCATATTAACGAGTGCTCTTAGGACACTTGTTAATAATCCATTTAAAAAAAGTTTTGACATCACTTTTATGTGAAATGAAAAAAAGCTATCAAAACATTAATTGTTTTTTTTTTCTTTCCTTATAAAACTTTCTTTAATTGAATTGTTAATTAGTGTCCTAAGGGTGCTTGTTAGCAATTTCTTTAATTAATTATGTGTAGTTGGTGAGAATCAAATAGCCTTCGACTCTTCAACACGTGGTGTGGGTAAGTTCACGTTGACATGCACGAATATGGTAAATATCATATGAGGTTGTGATCCATATAAAACGTTACGGTTCAACCTCATTTCTGTACAAGCCTACCTATGATTACGGTAAATATCGTATCAAATTGACTCATCCCCTAAGCTCACCTACCCACCCTCTCATTTGTCCGAGTTGATATCTTTTCACAGCTTGTAATGTTTATTATATTTCTAGGTTACCACTGACCAATGCTTGTTATATCTTTAATCGAGCACACCTAATTTCTCGCTTAACTAATGTATTAAATTGTCATTGATGAATAATAAGTTGAGAGTATCACCACCGGATCCATATAAATTTGATATTTATGGTGAGGAAATTTGAACGTGGACGTATCTTTGTAGAAAATTATAGAATGTGTGAGTACCTTACAAGATTTTTGAAATTTTAACTGCTTTCATCGTAATTTTCTTTTTTTCTTTTTTTTTTTTTTTTTTTTTGAGAAGATGCTTTCATCGTAAGTTGACAATTCAAATTGTTAAATTTAGAACATAACACTTGTTTTGGTGAGGAAATTTGAACGTGGACATATCTTTGTAGGTTATAGAAAGCGTGAGTATGTTACAAGACTTTGAAATTTTAACTGCTTTCATAATTTTTTTTTTTGACAAGATGCTTTCGTCGTAAGTTGACAAATTCAAATTGTTAAATTTAGAACATAACACTTGACAATTCAAATTAGATATATCGATTGATGATTTTTTAAATTAATTATTCACGTTTCATCAAGAATCGAGCCCTCCACATGTTTTAGTAGGAAAAGTGGGCACAATTCATTGAACTTCAACTACTGCATTACAATGATTACACCCTCGCTAAGGTTTGATGGAAGTAATTAACTACGTGATGTTATGCAGGAACACATTACGATGAGTATATTCAATTGTGGTTCAGGATTTACTTGCTCCAAATATTCTAAAAAATTAATTATACACTAGTAGGCAGTAGCAAACCCATTTAAAATTTAAAAAGTTCAGAATTTTCTGCTAGTGAACAAAATATAAATTTATCAAGTGCGCACTATTTTTTTGGGATAAAAGATAGAGATATTAGTGAAATAAACTCTATACAAGTAGGTAAAGACCCTGGAAACATTCAGGGGAAAAACAAAACAAAGAAGCACCAGCAGACTAATTTGAAATGCCGTAACTAATTTGAAAATTCACGCTTCTATAAGCCCTGCCTAATTCATTTATTTAATGAAAATTAAGGTCAAATTCTTCAATTCTTTGTCTTAAATTTTGAAAAAAATCATATTATGTTTCAAGAGGCAAGTACTGACTCTACTTGAGCAATACATGCCTACTTTAATGACAACATTTTTAGTTTTGTTTTATTATTGTACCAAGTTTACTCACACGTAAAAGAGCTGGAAATGTTTTCCGTTTTTGAGTGTCCTCACCACCTTCATTTCTTTGTGTCACCACCTTTCGCCACTTCTTTGTATCAAGGCCGTTCACCCCAATACCACGAGATTATCATCCTTGCTACCATTACTGCCATCGTTATTACTACCACACCACCTTTTGCGATCCCATTGACGTCAGCACTCAGCAATACTGCTTCCGGCACCACCATCGCGGCATTATCATTACCAGCGCCGCCACTACCACCACCACTTTAGCCGCTACTGCAAATACATTTCATTTAATGATTTTCTTGTTCGAGTCGTATTGATGAAGAAAAATATTGTTTAGATCATTTTCAAAATTGCAACTATACACAAGCGTTGGATGCTGGCTCAACTTTCTTGAGTTAGTTACCTAGGAATTACGAATTAGTCCTTAAAGGGTCGAACAAAAAACTGATGTTAACTATTTTTCTTCTTATTATATATTATAAACTTGTTATTGTTATGTATATGGTAATATAATATAAGATAGTACTATAAATTGATTTTCAAAAAAAGAAAAAAGAAAAAGAAGAGGATAGTATTGTAAATACAACTCAAGATATACAATTAAATATTTTATAACCCAATGTGTACTACATAAAAGATACTTATTAAACTTAAACAAACTTGACTCTCTTCGTATACTGCTTAACTTTATTTTAACTTCGTGGTAATTTACATTTATAATTTTATTTTTGGTTTAAAGACTTGTAGTTAAAAAATATTATCCAATTCTTTTGATTAAGAGCCTGTTTGGCCAACCATTTTTCATCACTCAATTTCCATCACTCATCACTCATCACTCAATTTTTCACACCCGTTTGGCATCATCACCCAATTTCCATCTCTCAATATTTTTCACACTATTTGTGGGCCCATACCTGTCAGCCGGTGTAGCTTTTTCTCTTTTTTATTTTTTTTATTATTTTTTTTAATACCCAAACTCACCGAAGCTAAAAAAAAGAAAAAAGAAAAAAAAAAAGAAACCAGGACTGAAGACCGAACAAGTGAAAAAGAAAAAGTCAAAAGGTGGTCAAAAGTTGCGGCTGTGGGTCCCTCCATGTGTGTTTATTTACGAAAATGTCATTGAGTTATGAGTTATGGAAACTGAAAACAGCATTTGGTTGTTTTCAGTTTCCATAACTCATAACTCAAAAATCAGAGAATTGAGTGATGGAAACAGAGTTATGAAAACAGAGTTATTGTTTGGCCAAACAACCTTTTTGTTATGGGTCCCACCATTTTTGAGTTATGAATTATGGAAACTGAGAATTGAGTTATCAAATTTGGTTGACCAAACAGCCTCTAAGAGAGCTTGTGTGGTCAATGGTCATCCGACATTTGTTTTTGTTTTCTAATCTTGGAAAACTGCTTTTTAAAAATTGTATTTGAAGCTAGTTCCAAAACGTAATTTTGACATGATTTGTGGCCCCTATTGTTTTGGTGATATTTTCAATGTTAAGGAAACGTGAATTCTTTGAGTTTGATTAAGTCAAGTAGACAACACATGATGTGGACCTCACAACTTCTCAGTTTATTTACAAGGTTATCACTAAATTAGTTCTGAGTTTTCTGAAACCACCTAAAGCTTGTTTCCCTGTTTTTGGATTTGTAAAGTGAAAATTGGATTCTGTTTTCTGAAAACAAAAGGTTGAAAATACTAGCCAAATAACTATCACACTGGTGGGGCCCACGATTTTTAGGGTGAAAAAAAACTTGTTGAAAACAGCATATTCAAATATTTCGATATCTCATTCCCAACCTTTTAGGGATAGGTATATAGGGGGAGAGTGATATGTGGGTAGACATAGCAAAACTGGCGGGTTGAGTCGAGCTCAGGTCGGGTCAATCCGGTTGCGGGTCACAGGTCAAAAACAGGTCATTTTAAGCGGGTTAAAAACAAGTTTGGGTCAATCGGGTTGCGGGTCGGGTCGGATTGGGTCGGGCTAACCCGTATTTTTTACATGAATTTTTTTTTTTTTTAAGAAAACAACATATATTTGTCATTTGAAAAGTTATGCAACGAATTACTTGATGTAAAATGCATTATTTTGAATCACCACTTATATTAAAAATGAACCCAGTTAAACTTATTAATACTTATTCAATAATTTTAAAATTATACAAATCCTAACATTACTTTCTAAAACAAAATAATACAAAGATAAGTAAAACAAATACACAAGTTTTATTTCCATACAATATCAACATTCCAAAATATAAAACAAAATTACAAATGACTTATTGGATAACCCATTTGATAAAGAATAAAAACATATAAAAAATTTACAATCTTGAAAATTAATTTTATAATCTATTATCAATTGTGGTTGACACTCTATTTCAAATTTCAATTGAGAAATACATTAAAGTTCGATTGCTTACTTATTTATACATGGTCTCTTTTATGAATATCATATCATTGTTAAGCAACACACACACAAGGAAATATCATAATTTATTTTGAAAAGCCATTTATTTTGGACATAAATTGTTAAAAAAATAGGTATAAGCATACATAATTTACGATAATTTGATACTTTGGCTTCACTATTTTCACACTTATAAATGTTTCTCACACATGTCCATAATTTTAAATCTATGTTTTTAACTCTACTGTAACCAGATTATCTTGGCATGTACTTTACTATTTGATATTTAAAAATCTTTACTCATTACAGAATGCTCAACCATTTATCTTTCAATTAATTTGCATGTAGTTATATAAATGCATCAATTGTTTCCTTAAAACTCACAACAAACAATTAAACCAATATTGTCTTAATTTTACTATTTTTTTACCCAAAAAAAAAAGTTTTAAAAAAATGATTCGAGTTAGGGTCGGGTCAGGTTGACCAGCAAAAAACATGGGTCGGGTCACGGGTCAACCCATTTTTGTTTCGGATTAAAAAAAATCGGGTCGGGTCAGGTTAGAATTTTCTGACCCGTTTTGCTATGTCTATATGTGGGGTTTAAAACACAAATATGGAGCACTATTATTAGAGTCATATTTTTATAGTTGGCTTATTCTTTGATAAAATACATTTTACTTGTATCTTTTTTTTTTTTGGTGAGAAGAAAGACTGTCAATTTTCATTATAAAACTCAACCATAATCGACTACTAATACATTATTGCGTTGTAAAGGAACATACTCCATCCACACAACTAAACCACTAACATGTCTTTCATATCTAGCAATGTTATAAGCTACACAATTCCCCTTTTTACAGATATGAGAAACTCTAAAACTATGAAAAAATTATGTATGAGTTCTAGCTTCAGCAATGAGATGGCCATATGGTGTAAGCAGTGGCAGAGCCAAGATTTTAGTTCGGGGGAGGGGGGGGGGGGGGGGCAAGGTTACAAGATAAGATTGAAAATAAAATTAATCTAAAAAATATTAGTTTGCATCAATAACATTAAATAAATAACTATATAATAAATAAAGATAATGATTTCATATTAAATAAAAATTAATTGAAGACATTAATCAGTGCATTTATTTATAAGTTAAGAAATTAATCATTGTATTCAAAATAAACTGTGAGATTAACTCAATGAAAAAGTGTTCAAAATATAATAACATATTTGAAAAGTTGTATAATGATGCATTGGGCCATTGGCTATCGACCTACTGCTTCGAGTTGAAGTGGTAAGAAAATTTTAAACTTGGTTTGGTAGAAGATTATTTTAATAATAAAAAAGACTTAGGAAATGTAGTGGTATGAGAAAAATCAATATCAATTATTGTGAAAGATCCAATGTAGTGAGTCAATTTTTATGTATCTATTATCTGTGGGCCCGAGAGGTCTGCAACCCAGCCCAAACTCTACCTGGGCCCAGAACCCGTGCCTAGGGGGTATCTTGCCGAGGACGAATGGTCAGTAGCCGACGTGGCGAAGGGAACGGCTGAGGACTTACCCTGTCCTCGGCATTCCGGAGCTGTAATAGAAAGACCCATACTGCGGTGTAGGCAATCCCCAAACAGCCCCCTCCAGGGGATGTGAACGGAATGGGGCCCATAGGGAAGCAGGGTGTGAAAGTTGGACTAAGGAAAACGCGTCCCTTCTTCAGTAAATGCACCTGCCAATACCCAGAGATGGTTGAAAAGAAAAGACGTTTGGACGGTGTGAACCTTGGTCCATGCGACTAATAGAAAGTTAGATGGGACGGCTGACGGGACGGATACAGAGATAAGTTCACACCTGACCTACAAGTGGAGGGTCAGGATCAACTAGGCCGGACTATATAATAAAAAGGAAGGTGCACCAAAAGGGGGCTGGGAAAAATGGCCAAAAACGAGAGCCTCCCAGCCCACCTCCAGGAGAAGTACTCTAGGGGTGACGATCGTTTAACCTTGTATGAACGCCATGAAAAACCCATCGCCTATCGATCAAGGCCTAGCCTTTCAAACCCACGCCCTACAAATGATATTGTTAGGGCCGTTTTACGTGCGAACCCGACACTGTTACGGTCCGCCACGAATCATGACCCTACAATTGGCGCCGTCTGTGGGAAAGGCTTGCGTGTTGGCGCAGGTGGTAGGTTGAAACAGTTCCTCTATTATTTCTAACCGTTGGTTATAGAGTTCAAGTATAAAATCTCACTAGGGGCTACGTTTCTTGACGAGGGGCTTGGCTGAAGAGCTAACTCTCCCAAAGCTAAAGCTCCTCGTATAGAACAAACTAGGCGCTTGGTAACGTTAACCGTATAGATAAACTCAAGGGGCTTGGCTGAGTAGCTAACTCCCCTAGAGCTAAAGGCAAGCCAAGGCCCCATGCAAAGGGAAAACTAGGTTTTGGACAGAACCAAGGCATTGCATAGTCCTCGGACTCAAGCCTATGGGAAAACCAACTACCTGGATGTGGAAAACTAGGTTTTGGACAGAACCAAGGCATTGCATAGTCCTCGGACTCAAGCCTATGGGAAAACCAACTACCTGGATGTGGAAAACTAGGTTTTGGACAGAACCAAGGCATTGCATAGTCCTCGGACTCAAGCCTATGGGAAAACCAACTACCTGGATGTGGAAAACTAGGTTTTGGACAGAACCAAGGCATTGCATAGTCCTCGGACTTAAGCCTAGGGGAAAACCAACTACCTGGATGAGGAAAACTAAGCACTAAGCGAGATTTAGCTACTATGCGTGATGGCGAAAATGGTGCTTATATCTTCGCAAAAACGAAGGTTAGAAATGAATCTAAGGCCTCTGTGGGCACAAGTAAATTAGAGTTTGGGGAACATAGTGATAAATGTCTTGCATGCATAGTTATTTGTACATGTTAAAATGAATCAGCGCAGAGTTTATAAGCAAATAGTGCGCATTAACAAGGGCGGTTAACGATGTAACCACAAAAAAAAAAAAAAAAAAAAAAAAAAAGAAGAAGAAGAAAAGAAAAGAAGAAAAATAAGACTTCATATATATACATGTTCCAATACTTGAAAACTATCAATAAATTAGGAAGTTTGCGAAAGGAAAAGAGACAAGTTGATCGTTCAAATAGAAACAAATACAAAAGCCCAACCAAGGCTTCTACTTTTCTGCTTGTTTGTCGGTTACATTTTTGGAGGTAGGATCAGGATCAGCTTCGATGCCTGGAATGATGGTTTCTTCTAAGGAAGACTGAACAGGGCCAACACTGGTACTCTGAGTGACCACAGCAAGGGGAATGGCCTGTGGCAACTGTGCAAGAGTGGCTGGTTCTTCTGTACTGGACACCTGAACGCACACCTTGGGTTCAGTAACCTCTGTAGGCATCTCAGGATCCGCATGTTGCGATATCACCACCACATCTTGAAGTATTCCCTCTTTGGGCGCCTTGCTAACAGAACCACTGGTTTGTAAGTTTCCCGACGGGGTGACCTCTTCCTCGGGTTGAGCATCCGTGGTCACAGAGCTAGTGGAAGTGGTGTCACGGATGGCCGCCGGGTAGAATACGCTCTCCGCCTTCCACAAATCTGATGAAGTGTCCACTCCAGCTCGCTTCAATACTTCTTCCCAGACCTGGGAGCAATAAAACCTGCATACTCCAGGAATCTGCGCCTTAAGGGTGGCTTGGGTTTCGGCTACTCCCATGTTGTAACCATCGTCCTCGGCCGTATTCTTAGCAGCCTCTGCCTCATTCCTGGCAAACTCGGCCTCCTGCTTTGCCCGTACGGCTTCATCCCGGGCATAGTCTGCCACTCCTTTTTCATGCAAGGCCACGGCCAGCTGCTTATTCAAATCCTCGATTAGGTCTTTGGCTATTTGCAGCTGGTCCTCGGCTTCAATTGCGCGCTTGGTTTGGTCCTTGGCCTGTTTCTGGGCACTATTAAGGCCCGCCGAGACGTTATCCCTCTCGCGAGTAGTCATTATTAAGTTATCCTTGACTTTAGCGAGTTCCTTTTCAGAAGCTTCGAGAGTTTTTGAGGTTGTTATGCGCTTCTTACGTTCGTTCTCGGCTGCCTTACTCCTGTCATGCACTTCTTCCTCCATCCTATAGGTTGCCTGGAGAGCCTGTCAAGAAAGATGAACGCGTAGTGAGCGGTAAACTGGTAACAAGGGATGATAAGGTGTTAGGTGGCCAGAAATCTTACCATGCACAAGTATCTCTTGGTGCTGAGAAAAACCTCCTGCATCCTCATTCTCTTCAGCTCGTCCATATCATTAGGGAGTAACATGGTTCTCCCTAATGCGTCCGCCACGTATTCGCCCTCGCCGTTTCCAAGGTCCCTCAGGGAGGCCGTTTCTAGTAATGGACCCCCGTGAAGCATTGGGGCAGGGAGCCAGGCGCTCGGTAGGGATTGGGAATCAATTCCTTTCCCCTTGCCTTGAGGGGTTTGAACTGCGGGTCCTTTGCCCTTGCTTTGGGGCCCGAGCTTCAGTTGTTTTGTGCGCGGAGCCTCATCCTTCTCCTTTGAAGGTTGGGATTTTCCCTCGTCCGCGGTGTCCTTGCCCTTGGGGCTCCTCTTTCTCTTAGAATCAGCACCTTCAGGTCTGGGAGACCGAGCTGGTTGGGAGGGGGTGGGAGGTTCGGGGCGGTTGGATTGTGGCTGGGACTTGGTGGAGGATGACCGGGTTTGGATTGTAAGGGGCCGAGGCGGTGGAGGAAGAGCATCGGGTTGTGGTGCCTCCTGGGTATCCTTCCCTGGTTGGGCCTCGAGGAGTTGGAGAAGGGGGGTTAAAGGTATTCTCTTGACTCCCATATCGGCTTGAGAAGAGGTGCCTATTAACGACAATTCAGCCTCGGACAAGGCTGGGTCACCTAGGTCACCAGGAGGGTCCTCGGATTGGTAGACTAAATCAAAAACCCCGAACCCCTCCTCCATCTGATCGGGTTCACCTTCGTCCTCGGCTGCTTGATGAGATGAAGAGGGGCCCACCAGGGGGATGTTCTTGGGGACAGCTGGCTCCTGAGAGATTAAAAATCCCTTCTCTACTACGGTAATTTTTGGAAGCCAAGGACGGGGGGCACTGATCACGTGCTTTGCGTCCCCAAACGACTTCTGAACTGGAGGGTACCCTAATATTTTGTGAGCTGCACGGACTTGGCCATCGCTGTCATTCACAAAAACTGCCGATTGTAAAACGGTCTCTAAATCCGCCCGATTGACTAAATGAAAATGCCGTGTATAGGCATGTACATCTACAAAAACAACAAACATATATGCATGGTTAGTTATCGAAAGACATTAGATTAGAATGGATTAAAGGGTTGTCCCTCTTCCATTCCTAAAACCCCACCTGGTTCTCCTTCTACTACGGGGCATGGGTCGCCATCATGTCACTCCCCAGAGACGATAAGGAAATCCTTGTTCAGTCCCTTGTTGGAATCAGGAAGGCACTGGATCAACCGAACCCTATCGTCCCTCGACCTCATGTAATAGGTTTTTCCTTTCAATTTCTGGAGGTTATAGCACCAGTTTACATCATGGTGGGTCAGTCTTAAACCCATCTTCTCATTTAAAGCGTCCACGCAACCCAAAATCCTAAGAACGTTGCCGGCACACTTGGTAGGGGCTAAACGGAAATGCCTGAGGTAACCCCTTGTCACTGGCCCCATAGGGATTCTCATACCTCCCTCTACAAAGGCAAGGACGGGAATTACAACCGCGCCCGTTCCCCTCTTAATGTGCCATTCCCCCATCTTACAGTGCTCCAGACTTACATTGGGGGGAATCTTATAATCAACGATGAACTTATTCATCGCCTCATCAGTGTCGACCAACTTCCTCAACCTTAATTTAGTCGCCTTTGTCATCTACTAGCACAAACCTAACCCGCGACGGAAAAGAAAGGGAGCCAGAGAGAAATAAACCCAGAAAAAGAAAAAGTGCGAGTTAATGAAGGTAGGAAACTTACATAAAGGGAGAGTTACGCTTCGGATGGGCTATATGTGCTTGAGATAAACTTGAATTTGGGCGGAAGTTCAGATGAACCCTGGATACACGCGCTAAAACTCTTAAGTATAGAACTGGAGAGACGGATCCATCTCCAGAATATCTTTTATACTTTCTAGGGTAAACTGCACGCCCATTTTCCCGCCTAAAGAGGCCAGGAAATCATCACCGTTCGATTTTCATCACACCGTTGAACGTGGGAAGCACCAAGCCGCCCGCATTTAATGAGGCCACGTTTCGCCTTCCAAACGGCTCTGGGGACGTGTCTAGGGCAGGTGAAAAACCTCGGGAATCGATAGATGACGAGGATTGATAGGCATTAGCAGATCCCTGGTGTCATCAAAACCCACCTATCCGTCCGAGGGAACGGATAGCAGGATTTTGAGGGGCTATTGTGGGCCCGAGAGGTCTGCAACCCAGCCCAAACTCTACCTGGGCCCAGAACCCGTGCCGAGGGGGTATCTTGCCGAGGACGAATGGTCAGTAGCCGACGTGGCGAAGGGAACGGCTGAGGACTTACCCTGTCCTCGGCATTCCGGAGCTGTAATAGAAAGACCCATACTGCGGTGTAGGCAATCCCCAAACAGCCCCCTCCAGGGGATGTGAACGGAATGGGGCCCATAGGGAAGCAGGGTGTGAAAGTTGGACTAAGGAAAACGCGTCCCTTCTTCAGTAAATGCACCTGCCAGTACCCAGAGATGGTTGAAAAGAAAAGACGTTTGGACGGTGTGAACTTTGGTCCATGCGACTAATAGAAAGTTAGATGGGACGGCTGACGGGACGGATACAGAGATAAGTTCACACCTGACCTACAAGTGGAGGGTCAGGATCAACCAGGCCGGACTATATAATAAAAAGGAAGGTGCACCAAAAGGGGGCTGGGAAAAATGGCCAAAAACGAGAGCCTCCCAGCCCACCTCCAGGAGAAGTACTCTAGGGGTGACGATCGTTTAACCTTGTATGAACGCCATGAAAAACCCATCGCCTATCGATCAAGGCCTAGCCTTTCAAACCCACGCTCTACAAATGATATTGTTAGGGCCGTTTTACGTGCGAACCCGACACTGTTACGGTCCGCCACGAATCATGACCCTACATTATCTTATATACAATTTTTTTTTTTTTTAATTTTTCAATAGATAATAGATAATAGTGTCTTTTTAATCATAAAATTTTTACTTTGTTAACTTAAAAATAATGGTACAATAAGTATATGAATTAGTAAGAACCATTTCAACATGGCCACATTCATCCCATAGCAGGTTAACTTTAAATTGACGTGTGGTGTGCTCCTTGATTAATGGCATTATGAGTGTTGGACATATGTTAGCTTAAACTAAATTCATTAACTTGTGAGAAATATCATCTAACAAAACCCTTTCTCTTGTCGTTACCCTCACCAAATGAAAATTTGGCTGACTTAAAAAACATTCTGTTTCTAGACCAAAAAACAAACCATTTTTCCTAACATAAAAGGCAAATAGCACTACTTGGATAGCCACCAACGAGTGTAAAATTTGTAAATCAACTAAAACCCTTCCTCTCCTACTCACTAACATGTTATGCTTATATCTTTATAGGGGGACAAACTAATTTAAATATCCAATAGTAAAGGAAGGGATCGATTACTGCCTATTCCTTTACTAACACCCTTCCTCTCTTACTGATACATTATTGCGTTGTAAAGGAACATGTTAGTGAGTAATATGATTTGGTCTAAAGGAAGGGACCGATTACCTATTCTAATATGATTTTGCCGATGCCATAGCATCCATAGAGTCATTGAGAAAGATTCTAGGTCTAAACCGGCTTCAATGATATGCAGAACAGCTTGTGAAAGCCTAAGAAAAACTGAGTATTTCAAAAACTCTACCTCTGGTCTGAACCCTACGTCTCCGATAAACAAGGACACATCCATAGAGCATGGACAACACTCTCTGGTTGCTGTTTGCATGGATGGAGGTAGACTTGGGCATTGGGGGGTAATGGCCCCCCCTAATATATATTTTTTTAAAAAATATTAGTATATATATAGTTACTAATTTTAGCAATTTCGTTATATAAAATTACACTTTTCCCTCCTTAATAATATTATTGATTCTTTTAAAAGCAATGCTATAATAGCAAACTTTTCTATAACATTTTTACAATCGGTTGATATAGTTAATTTTTATTGGTTTATATCGAGACCTATCACTTACATCATTTTTTTACTTACTAATAATCACTCACCACATCAAAAATTTATAAAAATAATTGTAACTCTAGCATTTTCCTCTTCCTAATGGCCATAAAAAAACTTATAGGTACAAGCCCCAAAAAAATTAGCCTAATAACAAAAAATACCAATAGTAAAGCTAAAAATAATTAAGTTCAATCAACCAATTTTACTCAAAAAAAATAATTCAACCCTTTAAAAAATTTTAAATAAAATAAATTTTTCCTTACCCAGCAACAATGCACACATCAAAAGCACAAAAAAATAAAAAATAAAAAATAGAAAATCCCTTAGCAATCAGTGAAGCAACAGAGCCAGAGGCCAGAATTGCTGCACATAGCCAACAGCAAAACCACCCCTAACTCTAAGTCCTGGCTTCATCCCTAGCTGTTTGCAATGGTCAAAGGTTGCTTTAGTAAAAAAGATTCTCCTCTTGACTAGATTATCTTTCACTGGGATAGCATTTTTGGTGGCTCTCCACAAGAAATTTTTCACTTTATTTAGAACAAATAGGCTCCAAATAAACTTCCAAATTTTCTAGAATAGCTCAAGATTACTAGCCTCAAAGTTAATCATAGTCCTTTCCTTTGACAAAAAATAGTACCCAGATTTAACTAAGTAAACCCCTGATTGGACATGAGGCCAGATCAATTTATCTTCGGCCATAGCATTACCAAGTGGAATGCACTTTATCATTTTGACTTCCTTTGTATTGAAAAGAGCTCGCAGCAATTCTAAATCCCAGCTTCGGGTGGATGGCTTGATGAGGGATCTAACCCAGATTTCTGGAAAATTAATCCCCAGTGGAATGGCAATTCTTGGATTGTCTAAAGAAGGCAGCCAAGCATCTCCCCATATGCTAATGTCGTCCCCATTACCTACACACCAACGTGCTCCTTTCTTCAAAACTTCTCTTCCTTGTAAGATGCTTTTCGAAGCATAAGACCCTTTGGATGTCATGAGAGCCTCCAAGATAGAACAATCTGGAAAAAATTTAGACTTAAAAACTCGGGAGAAAATGGAGTTTATATTGTGCATTACCCTCCAAGCCTGTTTAGCTAAGAGAGCATCATTAAACATAGCCAAGTCTTTGAAGCCCATACCACCTTCAACCTTTGGTTTTCACATGGTCTCCCACTTCACCTATTTGGGTAGTTTTAAGTGGACTCAGGAATATCATGAAGTATGCTTCATAAACTTTACAAGTGTTATTATTGAAAACATGAAGACTCCACAAAGAAACAAGTTTGAAAATGCTGATATCTTTATCTCTCATACCTCTTGAGAATTAATGATCTTCGATACCTCTCAATCTATAAAGCTTCACAAATCTAGAATTTCCAAATCAGATTTTCAGCTTATGATGATGTGGCTTTCTAGGGTTTCGTTCTCTAACTTACTAGATGATATGAAAGGATTATTTTATAGCTGTCATCATATATACACAGAGACTCACACAGAGAATCTATACACTTATTGTGAAGATCCTGTGTTCTTATGCGCTTTAGGGTTTTGTGACTAAGTTTCTTTCTCTTCTTCAAGTGTATTGAAGAACTTTGCACTCAACAACAAGATTTAAGTTGTTGGGAGTTGGCCACACATTGAGATTTGTGCAAAGAGAAAAGGTCCCTACAAAATCAAGTCTAATTGTGGAATAGCGTAAGGATTCAATTGTAAGTTTGTACTGTTGAATAGGCTAGGGTAGTGATAAGATTTTCTATACTTGTAATCACTTGATTTTGATTAGTAGATTCTTGGGAGTAGTGACTTGAAAATCATCCGATGGGATTTTTGCCTTGTGAAGGTTTTCCATCTAATCAACAAATCACCGTATTAAATTTACTTTCCACTACACTTTAAATTATTTGGTGATTTGTTCATGCCTACACAATATTGCATGTAGTCTGACCTAATTAATCAACTTGGACAATTGATTTAATTAATTGTGATCAATTTATAATCCAAAAACCATGGAAAATGTTAGTATTGCTAAGTTAATTATGATTTGAACCCCCCAATCTCACTTATTGAGGGAGAGAGAGAGAGAGAGAGAGAAATTCTATATTAATTGCTAGGGTTTGACTAATGCACTTTTTAGTTTATAAAACGGTGGACTGAAATTGGATGAGCTAGTGTGCTTTTTCGTTGGATTTTAAAGGGTAAAACTTAAATTTAGGTACATTATTATAAGTGTAGTACATTTGGTTCTCCAATTGAATTCAAATACATGCATAACTACCCTGATTTTAGTTGTACTTGGAAATGATATTATTGATTGTATTTTATTTTTCAATACAATCAGGTTTTTAAATTTAATTAGGAAGCCTAGTGTACTTCACGGAAGGAGCTGTACCAAAGGTTTACTTGTATTTTAAACATTTTACTCGTCAATAATCTTAACCAGTGTTTAATGGTATTCTAATGTTTAAACTCTAAAACAAAACCAAAAAAAAAAATAAATAAATAAAAGTATTTAAAAAAAATAAAAGTAATAAGTAGATACTATAACTGTACAACATCGATTCGGTGGAACTAAGGTTTTGTTTAGGAATTTCTAGCAGTACAATGCTGAACTCTCCTTTGTAGGATACTGGGTTTTTTATTTTGAAAATAGGATTATGCTCCATTTTATTTTGTATAGAGCATAGTTTTAAGCAATAACTATATAGTTGCACCCTTTCTCACAAATGTTTTCAAAACTGTCTATGAGAAGTGATTAAAAATAGATAATAAAAAAATTGATAGCGAAAAGATCTATTTGAGAAATCAATAAAGATTTTGTCAATTTAGTGCTAGTTTGGATAGCACTTTTATTTGCTGCGTTGCGTTTTCTCCTTCCTTTCTTTCTTTCTTTCTTTTTTTTTTTTTTTTTTTTTTTGCCTTTTCAGCCGCAATAGTTGACCCATTCTCCGGTGAACAGTGTATTTATGCACTGTTCACGGTCCCACAAACTCCACTTTTTATCAACTTTTTCACTAAAAATGGGTCCCACAATACTATTCACACATTTAAAAATTATTTTGCTACAGTATTTTCAGTTTTCAGTTTTCAGTTTTAGTAAAATAAGTTCTATCCAAACACACCCTTAATAACTGTAAAAAATGACGTGCGTTTATTTGACTAATTTTAAGTTCATGCTTCAGCTAATTCCTCGACCAGCTAATATTTTGTTTTCATATGCCTTGCACCGGTTAACTTTCGGAAAAAATTATTTTTAAATATGCTGATGATTCTTCGAGCATGCTTCGTAAAAAGAAGAGAAGAAGAAGACGCAAACAATAGAGACAACTAATAAGGTTGACTTGAAACTTGACTGTTTCAATTTAAGTTTAGATTTTTTGAGATCTTGGACTTTGAAAAAATTACAAGACACAAGCTAAAAGCCCACACTTATCAATAAAAACCTATGAGGCTATAATAAGCTTCTAGGCTCAAGTCCTGCCATTTCACTGAACACATGGCAATGGTTTCCTCAAGATTACTGTTCCTCCTCTCTCCCATTTTGATGCTCATTATTTATGCCAATGGGCAGCCACCCTTCCGAGCTTATTTTTGTGATAACAATAATGGTAACTACACCAGTAACAGTATCTATGAGAAAAACCTCAATCAACTCCTCCCCACCCTCTACTCCAACACCACAATTGATTATGGGTTCTACTATTCCACTTATGGCCAAAACTCTGACCCAGTATATGCAATTGGGCTCTGTAGAGGAGATGTCAATCCAGATGACTGTCGTGGTTGCCTTAAGAACTCTTCCGCTCTCCTCACACAGACCTGTCCCAATCAAAAGAATGCAATAGGAGTGTACGACCAATGTATATTACGTTACTCAAACAGCTCCATCTATGGAATCATGGAAATAAGTCCTATTATTTCACTGCGGAATGGGAATAAGGTGGCGGCCAATTCTGTGGGTCAGTTCAATGATGATCTCAATTCCTTGCTGAGTAACCTAACAAATGAAGCTGCAGCAGGTAGTTCTCTTCTTAAGTATGCAGCACGAGGTGGCACACGAGACTTTCTGCCATTGTATGCACTTGTGCAGTGCACGCCTGATTTGTCTCAGCAAAACTGCATTAATTGCTTACTTGACGCTATTAAAGTCGTTCCACAATGTTGTAATGGGACGCAAGGTGCGACAGTAATTGTGCCCAGCTGTAATTTGAGGTTTGAGCAATACTCCTTCTTTGACTCTACTACAGCTCCATCATCAACCAATACCACTACTTCTCCATCATCAACCAATACCACCACTTATCCACCATCAACCAATGTCACTAATTCAAAAGGTATCCATGCCATTATGCCCATAACATAACTTATTATATATGTGGTCAATAGAACTAGTTTCGGTTTAGTCCTTTATTAGGCTAATTTCTAACTTATTTACAATATTGTCTTATAGGTTTGTAAGGAGCTTATCCCTCAGAATTTTCTAATGGAATTATATTTATGGTTTACTTTTGCAGGCAATCAGAGCAGTACATCACGGACTGTCATAATTGTAGTTGTGGCATCTGTTGCCTTTGTTGTACTAATAGCCTCCATCTGCATCTGCGTCTATTTGAGAGTGAGCAGTCCAAAGGAGAAAGCAGCAGAAAGTAAGTGAAAAATTGGTTTTATAATCTTTTATTTAAAAGGTTAGCTAGGCTTTGTGCATATCGGCTAGGAAATAACAAATTAGAATAGGCATACCTTATCGATCGATGCAACTGCCAGGAGAACAAGAAATAATGTTGGGATTAAAATTCTATTGATAGTCTCAGTACAAATTCCCACAATTTCAAAATATTTATAATAAATGTAACTACTTAAGTGTAAATTAAGAAAATAATCTGATTTAAAAGCATTAAAAATTGACAATATACCAATGTATTCAAAAAATATATATATATAGGATATGAAGAAAATTTAACAAAGATAAGTGTACTAACACAACAATAATAGAATAGAATATTAATTACCACCACGTTGGTTGGCCCATCGAACCAACTTTACTTTACATCCTCCAGTTCCCCTCCCTCACCCCTCAAATCCAAACCGCTCTGTGTGCGCTTCCAATAGCACTCCTTTGGTAGTGAGTTCACTGCTAAGTAATTGTGGTCATGAAGTTCAACCCATGTGGTAAAGTGAATATGTGCCTATGGCCCAGTTTGTGTAGTAAAGTAACGTGTGTCAAGAGCCCAATAGCTTAAGAAGAAAAATAATTCGGCCGATACTTATTTGGTCTAAAGATTTTTTGATAATTCAATTGTAATAATACGGAGTGGGAATTTAAAACCTGATTATCTCTGTTAGAAACATCAAAGGGTGTCTATTGGGCTACAAAATCTTCTTGGCATTAATGCCAATAATTTTTTCTTATTTTCTAGCCCAATATAAAACAAAAGGGCAAAAAATAAAGAGTTTTCAACAATCCCAAAAATATAAAATTGTTGTAGAAGAATTTGTTGAGCTTAGTTGAGAGAGATGTATTGGTTGGAAGATGTTATTTAATTTTTATTTTTTTCAAAGGAACTTTTTCAAATGGGTAAGAGTTGGGGGGGGGGGGGGGGGTGAAGAGTGTTACATAATTAGAAAGTATTGGGCTGCCATCCTCTTTTCTAGTAACGTTTTTTTTTTTTTTTAAGGAAGATTTTTTTTTTTTTTTTTTTTTTTTCTAGTAACATTGAATAAAAATAATTTTCTGTCAATAACTGACTCCCTTTACAGCAACTGAAAAAACCAAAAAACAAAAAACTTATTTCAGGTATGGTACGCGTATCGGAATATGTATTTGAAATAGTGGTACTCCTCCTTAATTAATGAACTTGATTTATTAATGTAAGTATTGACTTGTTCCTCGTGTGAAGACATTGATGATGAAATTCCAAGCGTGGAATCCTTGCAATTCGACTTTAGCACTATAAATGTTGCGACAGACGAATTTTCTGAAGCAAATAAGCTTGGACAAGGTGGATTCGGGGCTGTTTACAAGGTAACTGTATAGTATAATATCTTGGACAAAAACTATACCATTATCAGACAAAGACATTCTAATTTCCTCATGATTACACAAATTTTTATTCTTATATATCATTAGGGTACGCTCTGTAATGGAGAAGATGTCGCGGTTAAAAGATTGTCAACAAATTCTGGACAAGGAGATCTAGAATTTAAGAATGAAGTTCTATTGGTTGCCAAACTTCAGCACCGTAATTTAGTTAGACTCTTAGGGTTTTGCGTGGAAAGGAATGAAAGACTTTTGATATATGAGTTTGTGCCAAATACAAGCTTTGATCACTTCCTTTTTGGTATGTATGCACTTCTCTTTATCAAGTTGTGCTCATAAATTTCCTTTTGGGCTACATGTCTTGTTAGAAAATACCTCTATATATTTTAATTAATTATATTGTATGCTTGATTTGTTACATAGATCCTATCAAGCGTGTACATTTGAATTGGGAAAAGCGTTACAAAATCATAGGAGGTATTGCTCGAGGGCTTCTCTATCTTCATGAAGATTCCCGACTTCGAATTATTCACCGTGACCTTAAAGCAAGCAACATACTTTTAGACAAAGATATGAATGCCAAGATTTCAGATTTTGGCATGGCAAAATTGTTTTTACTAGATCAAACTCAATCGAATACAAGTAGAATTGTGGGAACCTAGTAAGTATCTTAAGAGCTGAGAACTAATGTTTACTTTGTTTCATGGAAATAACATTAAACTATTATTATTAATGTCACCATGCAGTGGATACATGGCTCCAGAATACGCAATGCATGGCCAGTTTTCAGTGAAGTCCGATGTCTTTAGTTTCGGCGTGTTAGTGTTGGAGATAGTAAGTGGACAGAGGAACAATTGCATTCGAAATGGAGAGAATGTAGAGGACCTTCTAAGCTATGTATGTACAAATTCTTCTCTCTTTCTTGTGAGAGTATCACTAGTACATAAGCATAAAATTAGCAAAATAAAAATAGCCGTTAATTATATTACCCTAACTTAACAATGGTAACTATGGTGCAGCTCATGTTCCCCTTAAATTTCAAATTAAGCAATGTATTTACTAGAAAAACCAATTTTTTTATAAAAGTATTTAATAGAAATTTGAATTTTTCATTAACATTGAAAAAAATCCTAACAAACATGGGATAAAATGCATGTTATCTATTGTTAAATTGGAATATTATTTATTTTTGTACTTTAGACAAACATTACAACTCTATCATAGTTAAAAGGAAGAAAAGTAAAATTTTCTCATAAAAATAATTTCCTCTCTAATATTATGTCTACCCATAATAGGTAACCCATTTAATTATATCTTGCAGGCATGGAATAATTGGAGGGAGGGAACTGCTTCACATATTATTGATCCCACATTGAGACATAGCTCAACAACTGAAATAATGAGATGCATCCACATTGGCTTACTATGTGTTCAAGAAAATGTGTCTGATAGACCAACCATGGCTTTGATTGTGCTTATGCTTAACAGCTACTCTATCACTCTTCCAGTACCATCCCACCCTGCATTCTTTATGCACAGCAACATTGAATCAGACATGTCATCAAGTTGGGGGCATAATTTAGAGGTGCCAAGGTCAGATCATTCCAAAGGCCATTATGTTCAGCACTCAGCAAATGAGGCTTCAATTACTGAGCTATATCCTCGTTAGTGCTTTATGGAAGTTACAATTAAGATGGCATATTTTGAAATTTAATAGTATGGCATATATATTTTTTTTGAGAAAAGTATGGTATATATATACATATATATATATATATATATCTATGTGTGTGTGTATATATATATAGAACAATTTTTTAACTATCAATATGTTGATTGATTTGGTTGTCCCAAAGAAAATAAATTGGTTTGTACGAACCCTATACAATTTCAATAATTAAGTTTTGAAGTGTATTATCAATCATGTTTGATTTTTTTTTTTTTTTTTTTATTGTTTTAATTTGTATCTTTGTGAAAAGTAAGAATAGTTTAATTTTAGGGTAAATTATAAGTTTGGTCTTTAACCTTTACATTGAATGTCAATTTGGTCCTTAACGTTTTAAATGCATCAATTTAGTCCCTAACCTTTTAGTATTGTGTCAAAATGGTTCCTGCCGTTAAGTGATGAATAGAAAATATTACATTAGATGACATGTGTACTGTTACTTGGAATAAATTTTTATTTTAAAAAAAGTTTTTTATTAAAATTGGGATCACAAAATCATTGTACCCCTTACAAGCGACCTATGATCACTTGAATTCTAAAGCATCAAGGTCGAGAATGTGGACCTCTCAATTGCTTTCCAATTAGACTACGAGTCACCAAGAAAGTCTTCAAGCTTCGGAATAACTTGTTGGTTCTTGTTGGCTTTGGCAATCAAACTTGTAAGAAAAGAAGGAATCGGCAAAGGTTTTGTGCTTCACTTTCTTCGGCTTGATTTTCTCCTTCTGAGCGTAGAACACTTGGGAGTTGGGGTTTGGTTAATCAACAATGAAAAATGATTATAATTAATAGATTTATTCCATACATTTATCCCAATCATTAAACTAACTGAACAATATTACTTCAATCTGAAACTAACGCAATCATATTCTAGATCTATAGCTCAGTTATCTCAAGCACAATAAAAGAAAACTTTCGATTTTTAAAAACATGGAAAAATCACAAAACAAATATTCAAGACCGTAGTTTCCATTGTTTTTCTCAAGTTTCTTAGCAACCAAATAGATGTCCATAAAAAGTTGCAGTCTTTTTCACAAGGCTCAAGTAAAGATTTGAGTCAGTGATTTATTAACATAGTATATGATTTTGGGAACTAGATGAGTTTTGGTGAAATGGGTATGTTGAAGATGGTTTGTGCTTTGTGATTAGCTATGAAATGACACCGTTTTGAAAGCACCAGCAATGCTCTTTGTTTTAAGTGAAACAACATCGTTATGGAATGCTAATTTGGCCAAAAAAAAAAAAAAAATCGACATGCCAACATGGCACTTAACAACTTAAATTAACGGAGGTGGAGTTTTGCTAATGGAACCAAACTTCAAGGTGTGAAATTCAATTTCTCAAACTTTAAAGTGTAAAATCCAAGCAACCCCAAACTTTAGGAGGATACTTAGCAATTTCCCTTTAAAAAAAAAAATATATTTTGTTAAAATGGAGGATGAAATATTTAAACCCTATATATCTCTTTTAAAAATATTAAGATGCCAACTAATTAAGTTACATCGATTTTAATTTAGCTATTATTAATTAGATAATTGGGTAGATTTCTATAGTAAAGTGCATATAGGTATTCAAAATCCCATGTGGGGTGAGTCAGGTGACCGCAAGAAAATATATTGTTAGATTCTAAATATTTAATCATTAATGTTTAGGTTCTAAATTTGTTGTATGTTGGCAAACCGAGAACAAGAATGTGTCTAGTATAAGATCTTAGTGTTTTTGAAGTGTTTTAGACATTTCTCAAGTTGATACAAATCAAAATTCAAGAAGGTACAGGTTTCAGAAAGAAGAATTGAAAATTTGTCAAGTTCAACTGATCAAAGAGAAGCCTCGACCGATCAAACTGTGATTTGCAAAATTTTAATTGAAGCCCAATAACCCACGAAAACTTTTAGGGTTTGAGTCCAACACTACTAGCTATAAAAGGAAAACCATAATACACGTTTCTCAAGTCTTGAAAGTTACTCCTATAAGATGTGTGGGATTCTGTACCTTCTAACTCTACAAACACCTACAGGAGATCAAATCCATGTTGCTAGTATTGGTGGAGTAAAGTTGCTGCCAAGCCTTCAGATATCAAGCATATTGAAGATCAAGGCATGAACAATCTATGACAAGGAAGTTTGTGGAGTTCAGAGCCTAATTTGGCAACTGTGTTAGATTTACTATGAATTAGTATTCTTGATTGTAAATCTCAACTTGATATAGTAGATTGTTCTCTTGGGAAAGTTGTATACTTTTCCACTGTGTTTATTGCATGTGATGAATGTTTAACCTAAATTTAAATAATTAACCTAAGTAATAACTTGGCTAATAAATTAAGTTAAACATATTGTGTTTTCTAAGGTTCTAAAATTAACACATATAATTGTTATCATATTTGACGTCAATATTAAAATTAAACACAAGTTGTTCTTGTAGCACACGCGCTTGACATAGTTTCCAAAGTTCAAGCCAATAAAGCAGCATACATATTTCTTAATGAAATCAAACTAGTTTTCAATACCAATGTTTTACAAACCATGATCGAGATTATTCTTTAAGAGCAAGTGCCGGAGTGGAGTTTAGGCTAGATCAACCTAAGCAGCTCAGCTCCTGTCTCAGTTGATTGGAAGATGTTGTCAATGTACTGCAGAACAACTTTTGACGCAGTAATGTACTTTTCAAAAGGTTCCTTCAATGAATTCTCTGATAAAAGTAAAGAAGATTCAGATAAACTAAACCAAAACCATATAATTAAACACAAAGTCATTTTTTTGCTCAAGTGAGAGCTCATTCACCACTACTAGTGTAGCGGTGATTTTCATATGTCAAATAATAACATGTATGATAAGAACTCAAAAATCAAAACTAAACTATCAGAGAGAAATAATATGTATTATTTTTTGTCTGTAGCTGTATAGGAATTGCCTTCACCTAGGCCCTAAACCTAATTAATGCCAGTACATATACACCAGTAAAGACTAGCACAACAGATTTGGGTCCAGACATACCTAAACCTTCTCCATAATCTCAATCAACTATAAATATATATATTTCATATAAAATAAAGAAAACAAAAGTAGTCAATTCATATTAATATAATCAAATTAAGGATTACTTTTTTTATTAAAAAAAGGATTACTCTAAATTTCTTATTCAACCAAAAAAAAAAAAAAAAAAAAAAGAGTATGATTATTATAAAGTTGGACCCATTCTTTTAATACTTGCTAGGAGAATAGTGAAATTGACGTGCGACAAGTAATTACATCTTTTTTAGTAGTGCTGTGGGCATAACAGTTATGCAATAATTTCACAACAAAATTTAGGTAATAAGCTACTACTTGTTGTCATCTAGGCCTATTATTGATATTACTTTTTTATCTACTATTAACAATTCGCCACTTAGAGTTTATTGTGAAATTATTGCAAAAATGTTGTCACTATATCATTTTAATATTTTTACTAAGTAAATACATTACTTTAGGGACGGAACTAGGACTTGGACTTGGGGCATAAGTATAAGCAAAGAAAGAAAAGACATTATGAAATTTTAAATAGGCATCTATGAAATTTTTTTTTTTATAACCTCTTTAAAATGATCAATGATATTGTTAAGGGGACCAAATGTAATTTTATTGAACCAAATTACTAAAATTAACATACTTATATATACTAATATTTGGGGGTGAGGGGGGGTGGAAGTTAATGATTAGCTATGTCCTTGAATGGAGTGGAGTTGTAATTAGTAAAGTACAGAGAAATGATAGTCAATATCAATGTGTTTGGTACTTTATTTATTGAACACACATTATTGTGAGCAATCGAAATAGCATTTATGTTATCTTAGTATACAGTACACAATTGCAGAAAAGAGAAGAACGCACATATCATGTACGAGGAAATGCAAACAAAGGAGCTTAAGGATTAGTTTGGTTGGAAAAGTGTAAAAGTGGGAGGATAGAAGAGATATAATTTTCTCCCATTTGTGTTTGGTTGGAAGGATGGAAAAATGGAGAGATGAAAAACTTATTTGTTTGGTTGAGAAGAAAAATAAGGGGATGGAAAATGAAGTTAGTATAAATTTACAATTATGTTTTCATTAAAAAATTAACACATTTTTTTATTAAAAAAATTGGGTATGAACACTTCAAATTTTTTTTTTTAATATAAAAAAATAGCACAAGCCAATGAAAGATGAGCACAAAAAAAAAAAAAAAAAAAAAAAAAAAAAAAAAAACACCATTGAGAAGCACATCAAAAGCCAAAAAAGAAAAAGAATAAAGGAACCAAAATAAAAAATAAAAGGACGAAACTCATGTGTAAGTGCACATGGACATTTTCATTAGCACAACAAATTGAGCTTTTTCCCTAGTTTTCTCCCAATTTTGGAAAGAAAACACATGACTCCACCACTTTTTTTCTTGTTCCCTTCCCAACCAAACACTCACTAAAAATACTCTCTCCACTCTTCTTTCCTCAAGTACTCAGCCTTCGTGTTGGATCGAGCTACCAAAATCAGCTTTTTGCTACATCATGAAATGAGAGTTACCAAATATGTACAAAGCAAAAGCCTTCCGTGGAATGTTGATTAGTAAAGGTTATATGCCCAGTCAGCAGTAATGCATATGCATGCTTGCACGCAGAGTAAGGGATCTTAGGGATGACCATGAGAAGAAGTAAAATCCAAGGAGCATTAGTGCACATACATGTGACTTGCCAATATATATATATATATATATATATATATATTATACTTAACTTCTCTTGTCCATCCTTTTAAAAAAAAAAAGTTATTGCTTATCAAATTTTTTTTTTAAAAAAAAGTTATTGAACACCCGATATAAGAATCTCAAAAATTCGGGTTCTACAAAAATACAGTAAAGACCATATCTACAAAATCTCATAACAAATCTTGAATGGTAAGTTGTTATTAATTTTAAACTGGACCCATCACTGACATTATATTTAATATATCAATAACAACTTATTACTTAAAATTTGTTTGGAAAATGTTTTGAACTAATATTTCTCAAAAAAAAAAAAAAAATTGGCTCCCCAAAAATATATAAACCTTAACCCTTTAAATAATAATAAAAAAGCCTAAAAATAAAAAATAAAAGTTAGCCCAAATAATAGCAAATATAGCCCAAATAGCAATTAGACAACAAATGAACAAAATAGTCAACGAAAACCCCATTCAAAACATAAAATTAAAGCCCATAATCATTCCGATTCGTAACTTGTTCAAATTATTCCATAAAAATAATCTCTTATTTTATTTTTTTACCCCCCTAAAAAAGCGATACCAAGAGAGATAATGTGATCATGAGTTCTCCTTGAGGGTGGTGACAACTCTGCTCTCCTCAGTTTGCAAGCCTAGCTATTCTACTCTTCTTGGTGGCTCAGCTCGTAGTCACAATGGATATCATTCGTTACTCTCTTTTCTCTCTCTATATACTTTTTCTTTTCTCTATTATCATTTCAAACTCTCTCACTTTATTAGTCTCATCTCAACATTTTCAGTTCTCACTTTATCTCTCATTGGTTCTTTTTTGCTTTTCATTTTATTAGTAGAAGGAAATTGTAAAATTTCATATATATATATATATATATATTTTATTTCTTTTTGTGATATCGATATATTTAAGTTCTCTTTTCATCAAATTTTGTATAATTTTACTTTTTTAATGATTAACATAGAAACAATTCATAGAACCACCATCTAACGAACCATTTTATAAATAATAGCTATAGCAAGCTGTCATAAATTGACCGGCTAGATAATAACATATGTAACAGCAAAAAAATGTCACTAAAAGATATACGAGACTCCCAACTAACCGCAAGCATAGTGTGCCACCTTAAGCAATTCTTTATCATCAGTTTTAAATCGTGCAAGGTGTTAATGTTATAGCTGTCAGATGAGAGACATATTTAAGACCATAAAACTCAACTATGATAAAATACTGTCGGAATAATAAAAAACTAGTCTTATCACCGCATAACGTTGGTACGATAGTTATTCTATAAGTATACAAAAGAGAGCTTCATACACATATATATTTAGATTAAGTTAGAATAGAATTTTTATCTTGTAAAAAAAATAAAAAAGAATAACTAGTCTCAGATTTCCTTAGTGGTTTTATAAGATCCCAACGCAATAACCTCAGTAGGTTAAGAGGCCTCATTTTGGCCATTTAGAAGGTGTCAGATCTCAAATGAAGAAGCAAACACAATATTAGAAATCTATATAAAAATTTTGAGCAAGGTTGATCAGGTAACACATGAAATACTTCAATTTTCACTAATATTTTCCCTTACTTTATTCCTTGCAAATACAAGTGCTTAAACCTTCAATGCTGCAAATGATTCAATAAGTGCTTCTTCTCAATGCGAGAGGAAAGTGTATCAACTCCTCATTTCAAGCATATACCATCAAGATTCCAAAAGTGGTAAATTATCAATGGAAAAAGTTAACGATGCCTTAAGGCATTAGTTTATTAAATATTTTTAAAAATTTTTATAGGTTCACAAATTTTTATATTTTCTATAAAAATAGTATAAAAACTTTCTTTAAATGGTCTATTAATAAATACCCCAATGGCAACCACCTTTAACAATATATAAAATAACATGGAATACTTACCGTCTTCATTTATTGTTTTAAAAAGGAGGTCCCTAGAAGGAAGCTCTTGCAACGCAGCAACTACGGCTTTCTTAGCAGTCCATCCATGGTATGGACCAAAAACTTGCTCATAAGCTACTGTACTTGGCTCAACGAGTGAATTTCCCCCGTCATAGTGGAAGTCGTTATATATTTATGTTCAAATAAAAATGATCTACCGAAGGTGATAAAAGTACAAAAAAGTAAAAAAGGTATTATGAAAGAATAGTACACATACAGACAATATAATGCTGAGTTATGATAATTATACATTTAGCAAGATTAATTCCTCACAAATCTTCTCAAAAAAAAAAAAAAAAAAAAAAAATCCTCTCACACACACTCGCGCACACACTAATTAATGAGTGTATAAAAGTTATCTAATTTGGTGATAAACATATAAAAAAATATATCAAAAAAGAGGACAAAATTGCCTTATGCTTTTTTCACCCAAATTATATAGCCTTATGCCCTCTTTCCCAAACTAATTAAGGAAATATCCCTCTTTTGAAACTCGACTTTCTCAAAATCGAATTAAGTCCTATAGTGACGTTTTTAAGGACCTATAGTGACGTTTTGTAACTCGACCTCTATGAAATCGAGTTATAGGCAATTTTTTTGCATATAACTCGATTTCAGGGAGATCGAGTTACAAAACGTTACTATCGATTCTTAAAACATCACTATAGGTCCTTAAAAAGGTCACTATAGGGCTCCATAATTTTTTTTTTTAAAAAATTTGATTTTGAAAAAATTGAGTTATAAAAGAGGGGTATTTTCCTAATTAGTTTGAAAATAGGGGGCATAAGGCTATATAATTTGGGTGAAAAAGGCATAAGGCCATTTTGTCCCAAAAAAAGAATTTATCATCTATTTTCAAAGTATGCTCCATGACCATTTTTATTAGAATAAAAATCATTACACATCTCTTAAGTGAAATTCTTAAAAAATTCAATATAAAGTGACAACCATGAATGATAAATAATAATAATATTAAATAAAAATATAAGAGTAGCTTGTTTGTATTACCACTGAGTCAATAATCCAATTCTTTTTTTCATCCAATTCTTTTTTTAAAAAAATAAGACTATAAGAGTAAAATTGATCATTGGGCTTTTTCCTTCTATTGTTGTAGTGGGGGAGAGGAGGAATTCAGCCTGTAAAGAGTGGCTTTCAAGGTTTTCAGATTCAGACCGTTCATTGAACCGTAAAAGGGAAATGTTCAAGGTTTTTGAGGTCGAACCAGGATTGAACCGTGATGATGTCATAATTAATTTAATAATTAATTAAAACCTAAATATAGATATTAAATTTATAAAACTAGCAAAATTGACTAATATATCTATATATGTGAGGCAAAATTTAATGATTTTCAAGCATATATTTAATAATTAAATAAAAAAGTTAATAAAATAAAATAATAACCATGAAAACATTAAAATTTATGATTAATTTTTGAAGTAAAATTGAATATCTTTGAAGAATTTTAATTATAATTTTTTTTATTCCTTTTAAGAGATGGATAATTTAATTAAGTATAATAAAATTGTGTTAAGTTGTTGTTGTTTTTTTTTTTTTTTTTAATTGCTAAGGGGTTGGACCGCACGGTTCTTGCCACCGGTTTGTGCAGTCCAACACCAGTTTTAGGAGTTCACGGAATTACCACATATGCCCGGTTTTTTATGCTTAAAAAACTAGTTTTCATCCCGATTTTCAGTTTTCACAGTCCGACCTCCCGGTCCGGTTCGGTTCTGAGAACTATGGTGTTTTTTACTTGGCTACATGCATGAAATAGGCCTATATATTAACCTAAGTTTAACAAAAGTGAATCTAGCTAGCCCGCTACTCACTCCAATACAAATAATGAAAACCAATGGTGCATTATGAAGAACTACTCAAATACACACAGTCATAAAAAAAAAAAAATAAATAAATAAATAAAAAAGAAAAAGAAAAAAGAGGACATTCACTTTAAAGAAAGGATATATATTCTTGCATGACATAAAAAAATGGGAATAAAGAAAATGGTGGTGATTGGTGAATGAGAGGGAGGGAGAAAGAGAGAGCGTTGCCAATGCTACCACACGCTTTACAAGCACATTTTGAAATGTATATGCCGATTCTAATATTTAGAAGCTAGGCCTTAAGTTCGAAGCCTAAATTCGGTTTATGAGGTAGATCAAGTTTGATTAATGCTTGACTTGGAATGAGGCTTTATTTTTTTTTATAAGGATATGTATAATATCCATGTTTAGACAATGATCGAAAGTTTTGGTTATGTCATTGGGTCATTGAAAGAATGGCAACCATGAACAGTGGGCTTTTTGGGCATTAAAACATTCTAGTTTGCTACACTTTGGAATAAGGACAAAGTTTATCTACAAAATAAATTTTAGCCTTAGACTATAACTTTACTCAATGTCTTTTGTAAGGACTCAATTTATAACGATCCCAAACTAGTGTTGGGTTCGTACGTTAAAGGCTCAAATAATAAAATTTGTAGAGCGTGGGCTGAAAGGGTAGGCCTTGGTCACCGGATAATGGTTAATCGTGGTATTCACGATGGGCGCGCAGAGGCGAAATAAGTTTGTCCATGGATCTTGTCCATGAAGCTTCATGTTCTTATTCCCCTTTTTTAGGGCTCCATGGTCTGGGAGATGATCTGTTCCCCCCTCTGAATTGCTTCTCTTTCCTTTTTATACTAGCATTTACCCTCCCTCCAACGTCCATGTGTGAGCTCAACTTTCTGGGGTTGATACTTGTCCTATCAGCTCATACCTAGAGTGGTTGAGGGTGGTTGTAAAAGCTGAAGAGTATGGTGAAGAGTATGGACTTGTCAGGCGCAGAGTTTTTTATTGCAGTATTAGCAGCCTTTTACTTGGGCCGCTCCTACACTGTGCTCGCCCTTTCTTTTAGGGGCACTATGGGATGCTGAAAACAAGATCGTCCTCTGCCACATCCTTAGGCCGTTTGGATTTTCATTGTGTGTCCTCGGCAATATCTCTCCTCGGTTCGGGCCTTGGGCCTTAATATAAAGTGGGTCGGAGTCATAAATTCTCTGACCCCATATTAGCCCCTTAAAATCCTACTGTCCGACCTCTTGGTCGGAGAGGAGGGTTTTGGTGATGCCAGGCCTATATCACGGTTTGCCTAGCTTTGTCCTTCATTAATGTCTGTGTCTCTTCATTTGCCTAGGAAATGCGCCGGGTTATGAGACATTCCTTTAGATTTACTCACGCTGCGCTCTTGCCGTTTCAGTGTACAAGGCGCGTCTTTAATAAGTTCCCTTTACGAGGCCACTCAAATCCAACGGTTGTAGACGGTGTTGGGAGTTGAATGGAAATTATCTCCTTTGTAGCTCTTCTTGGAAATCTGTGTAGATTAAATGCCACCAAACTTGCCCTCCATATAAGAAGCAAGATAGGAGTCCACTTCCTTTACGTACAAACCCTTCAGTCTTTTCAAATTCCTAAAGCTGCACTTAAAGTTTTCATTACCAGTGCAATTAAGCCTTAGAGAGTGATATGTTTGAGGCAAAAGTGGGGGTGAAAGGACCACACCCTCTCTAGAAGCACTAGGTCTCTCCGAGACTCAAGATGGCGCAGTCAGGGCAAGGGAGACAGAGACTCAAGATAGTTCTCCCCTTTCATAAGGCGAGAGAGAAGCCTCCTCCTCCTTCAACCAAAATCCGAAGCAGGTGCTGGTCGCATCAGATTTTTGGTGCGACAACAATGGGGTTTCTCATTGTCGGTACCATCCGCTCTCTCTCGAGCGCTGCTAATATGACACCTGTGTGTTAGGAGTCAGAGCTGATATGGGGATTGGGCATTCCCGCTTCTTCCTCTCTTCCTTCACTGGTGCCTCATTTTGCCTCCACTTCTTCTTTCCCATCACCAGGGTCATCTTGGTGTTTCTACTTCTTCTTCTACTTTTTCTTCCCTTCCATCAATGGGGCCATCCTGTCATGCGTAATTGCTACTAGAGCAGAGTTTTGAAGGATCTATCGTTTCCTTGTATCTTTTTCTCTTTGCTTCTGTAGTTAGCTTTTGGTATAGACTTACTTAAACCCCTCATTGTACGCTGTACTATTTCTTTGTCTTAATAAAAGATGATTCTATTTTATTCTACATATTCTTTTTTTTTTTTTTTGTAGCAATTATTTTGTGAATGAATGTGCTTTATATATATTCTTTTTTTTTTTTTTTTTGAATGATACTTAGGGCCGAAACCCTTATTAACAAAAAGCTATTACTTTGAACTTATTAGACTATCAAGCATAATAATACCAACCTACAGTAGGTTAAACATATGAGACTAACCGAGATAACAGCTGAATGCTCTGTATTGCATATGAGGTAATCATCCAAGGATGGGTAACCCAAAATAAACCATCCGAGAGGGTCACTGAGTACTAGGGTACTTTGCCGCGTTCTTGACAACATTCATGGCCTTAATCATTTTTGGCATCCGGTCCGAGGACCGAGGTATGACTATACCGGGCCCAAACACTCGTTTGCATTAGTTTCCTTAGAACTGAGGATCCGAGGACAAGGCGGGATATCCATTCTGTCTAGGACTTAATCCATTTACTAACGACTAATCTCTCCATAAGTCTGAGTCCGAGGACCAGGCAATACCTTGGTTCTGTTCAAAACATAGATTTTTCCTTAAATAGTTGGTTTCCCCAGAGGTTTGAGTCCGAGGACCATGCAATACTTTGGTTCTATCCAAAACTTAAATTTTTCCTTAAGTAGTTGGTTTCTCCATAGGTTTGAGTTCGAAGACCATGCAATACCTTGGTTCTGTCCAAAACTTAGATTTTTCTTAAAGTAGTTGGTTTCCCCATAGGTTTAAGTCTGAGGACCATGCAATACCTTGGTTCTGTCCAAAACTTAGATTTTTCTTTAAGTAGTTGGTTTCCCCATAGGTTTGAGTCCGAGGACCATGCAATACCTTGGTTCTGTCCAAAACTTAGATTTTTCTTTAAGTAGTTGGTTTCCCCATAGGTTTGAGTCCGAGGACCATGCAATACCTTGGTTTTGTCCAAAACTTAGATTTTTCCTTAAGTAGTTGGTTTCCCCATAGGTTTGAGTCCGAGAACCATGCAATACCTTAGTTCTGTCCAAAACTTAGATTTTTCCTTAAGTAGTTGGTTTCCCCATAGGTTTGAGTCTGAGGACCATGCAATATCTTGGTTTTGTCCAAAACTTAGATTTTTCCTTAAGTAGTTGGTTTCCCCATAGGTTTGAGTCTGAGGACCATGCAATACCTTGGTTCTGTCCAAAACTTAGATTTTTCTTTAAGTAGTTCCAAGGATTAGCCCCTCGGCCATCATATGGGGCATTGAACTGATGATGGAAGCCCCTAGAACTATCCGTGTCACTGGTGCTTCGAAGCATAGTCCCTAGTGGAATTTTATATCAAGGCAACAATAACAGGCCGCTGGAAGTGATGGAGGGGCTTTCGCAAGCCCTTGCTTGATAGGAGCTCGATCCACCGCCTGTGTCAACGCACAAGCCTTTCCCATAGACGGCGCCAATTGTAAGGACTCAATTTGTAACGATCCCAAACTGGTGTTGGGTTCGTATGTTAAAGGCCCAAACAATAAAATTCTTAGAGCGTGGGCTGAAAGGTAGGCCTTGGTCACCGGACAATGGTTAATCGTGATGTTCACGGTGGGCGCGCAGAGGCAAAATAAGTTTGTCCATGGATCTTGTCCATGAAGCTTCATGTTTTTATTCCCCTTTTTTAGGGCTCCATGGTCTGGGAGATGATCTGTCCCCCCTCTCTGAATTGCTTCTCTTTCCTTTTTATACTAGCATTTACCCTCCCTCTAACGTCCACGTGTGAGCTCAACTTTCTAAGGTTGATACTTGTCCTATCAGCCCATACCTAGAGTGGTTGGGGGTGGTTGTAAAAGCTGAAGAGTATGATGAAGAGTATGGACTTGTCAGGCGCAGAGTACTTTATTGCAGTATTGGCAGCCTTTTACTTGGGCCGCTCTTATATTGTGCTCGCCCTTTCTTTTAGGGACACTATGGGATGCCGAGAACAAAATCGTCCTCGGCCACATCCTTAGGCCATTTGGATTTTCATTGTGCGTCCCCGACAACATCTCTCCTCGGCTTGGGCCTTAGGCCTTAATATAAAGTGAGCCGGGGTCATAAATTCTTTGACCCCACATATTTTTATTGAAGATGAATTTTGACAAATCCACCATATATTGGATTACATCTTATTTTTATATCTATTGTAAAAATTGTTATTAAAATTCAGTTATAAATAATAATACAATTCTTTTACAACACGTTTTTTGCCACAACTTGTACATGTGTTAAATCATGCCAATCTCTCTTATCCACATGGGTTTACTTGATTAGTCCTATTTTAGAATTGTAAAAACATAATGTTTTGGCAATTAAAGCCTAATTTTTGTAATTAAAGTTTAAAGTCAGTTTAGTTGATCCCGCGCAATTAAAGTCTTATCATTCCACACTCAGCCTAATTATTGTAAGACAAAATAAATAAAAATGTCCAATGATGGCACTTATCTTCTTGCTTGGATAAGGATAGAAACTAGCTCTTAGACAAATTAAATTTAAAACAAAGAGTTAAGGTATGAAAGGGCGATAGTTTGACATTCCCGCTAGAAAGAGTTTGCTCCAGCATTACCCTGACCAAGTCAATTACACGCTTAACTCGCACCAGATTTCTGCAATGGCTACTATTATTTTTCGCAAAGCCAGTTTCAATTTCAGCATCCACCATAGCCTGTATTGAATCGTATTTCTTCGAAGCTTCCCCGAGATTATTTAATTATATTACAGATAGCAAGAGAGAGTTAGCAGACTGCCAAGTATGAGAGGAACGTAAGTAAATGGATTCATGGATGTAAGTCCTGTTATTTCACTGTGGAATGTGAATAAGGTGGCGGCCAATTCTGTGGGTCAGTTCAATGATGATCTCAATTCCTTGCTGAGTAACCTAACAAATGAAGCTGCAGCAGGAAGTTCTCTTCTTAAGTATGCAGCACGAGGTGGCACACGAGACTTTCTGCCATTGTATGCACTTGTGCAGTGCACGCCTGATTTGTCTCAGCAATACTGCATTAATTGCTTACTTGACGCTATTAAAGTTGTTCCACAATGTTGTAATGGGACGCGAGGTGGGAGAGTAATTGTGCCCAGCTGTAATTTGAGGTTTGAGCAATACTCCTTCTTTGACTCTACTACAGCTCCATCATCAACAAATACCACCACTTCTCCACCGTCAACCAATGTCACTAATTCAAAAGGTATCCATGCCATTATGCCCATAACATAACTTATTATATATGTGGTCAATAGAACTAGTTTAGGTTTAGTCCTTGATTAGGCTAATTTCTAACTTATTTACAATATTGTCTTATAGGTTTGTAAGGATCTTATCCCTCAGAATTTTCTAATGGAATTATATTTATGGTTTACTTTTGCAGGCAATCAGAGCAGCACATCACGGACTGTCATAATTGTAGTTGTGGCATCTGTTGCCTTTGTTGTACTAATAGTCTCCATCTGCATCTGCGTCTTTTTGAGAGTGAGCAGTCCAAGGGAGAAAGCAGCAGAAAGTAAGTGAAAATTTGGTTTTATAATCTTTTATTTAAAAGGTTAGCTAGGCTTTGTGTATATCGGCTAGGAAATAAGAAATTAGAATATGCATACCTTATTGATCGATGCAACTGCCAGGAGAACTAGAAATAATGTTGGGATTAAAATTCTATTGATAGTCTCAGTACAAATTCCCACAATTTCAAAATATTTATAATAAATGTAACTACTTAAGTGTAAATTAAGAAAATAATCCGATTTAAAAGCATTAAAAATTGACAATATACCAATGTATTAAAAAAAAATATATAGGATATGAAGAAAAAATATAGGATATACCACCATGTTGATTGGCCCATCGAACCAACTTTACTTTAATTAATTTGGTAGTGAGTTCACTGCTAATTAATTGTGGTCATGAAGTTCAACCCATGTGGTAAAGTGAATATGTGCCTATGGCCCAGCTTGTGTAGTAAAGTAACGTGGGTCAAGAGCCCAATAGCTTAAGAAGAAAAATAATTCGGCCGTTACTTGTTTGTTCTAAAGATTTTTTGATAATTCAATTGTTATAATACGGAGTGAGGATTTAAAACCTGATTATCTCTGTTAGAAACATCAAAGGGTGTCTATTGAGCTACAAAATCTTTTTGGCTTTAATGCCAATAATTTTTTCTTATTTTCTAGCCCAATATAAAACAAAAGGGCAAAAAATAAAGAGTTTTCAACAATCCCAAAAACATAAAATTGTTGTAGAAGAATTTGTTGAGCTTAGTTGAGAGAGATGTATTGGTTGGAAGATGTTATTTATTTTTTATTTTTTTCAAAGGAACTTTTTCAACTGGGTAAGAGTTGGGGGGGGGGGGGGGGATTTCCCCAGTGTTACATAATTAGAAATATAATTCCATATTAGAAAGTATTGGGCTGCCATCTTTTTTTTCTAGTAACGTTTTTTTTTTTTTTAGGAAGATTTTTTATTTTATTTTTTCTTCTAGTAACGTTGAATAAAAATAATTTTCTGTCAACAACTGACTCCCTTTACAGCAACTGAAAAAAACAAAAAACAAAAAACTTATTTCAGGTATGGTACGCGTATCGGAATATGTATTTGAAATAGTGGTACTCCTCCTTAATTAATGAACTTGATTTATTAATGTAAGTATTGACTTGTTCCTCGTGTGAAGACATTGATGATGAAATTCCAAGCGTGGAAATGGAATCCTTGCAATTCGACTTTAGCACTATTAGTGTTGCGACAGACGACTTTTCTGAAGCAAATAAGCTTTGGACAAGGTGGATTCGGGGCTGTTTACAAGGTAACTGTATAGTATAATATCTTGGACAAAAACTATACCATTATCAGTCAAAGACATTCGAATTTCCTCATGATTACACAAATTTTTATTCTTATATATCATTAGGGTACGCTCTGTAATGGAGAAGATGTCGCGGTTAAAAGATTGTCAACAAATTCTGGACAAGGAGATTTAGAATTTAATAATGAAGTTCTATTGGTTGCCAAACTTCAACACTGTAATTTAGTTAGACTCTTAGGGTTTTGCATGGAAAGGAATGAAAGACTTTTGATGTATGAGTTTGTGCCAAATACAAGCCTTGATCACTTCCTTTTTGGTATGTATGCACTTCTCTTTATCAAGTTGTGCTCATAAATTTCCTTTTGGGCTACATGTCTTGTTAGAAAATACCTCTATATATTTTAATTAATTATATTGTATGCTTGATTTGTTACATAGATCCTATCAAGCGTGTACATTTGAATTGGGAAAAGCGTTACAAAATCATAGGAGGTATTGCTCGAGGGCTTCTCTATCTTCATGAAGATTCACGGCTTCAAATTATTCACCGAGACCTTAAAGCAAGCAACATACTTTTAGACAAAGATATGAATGCCAAGATTTCAGATTTTGGCATGGCAAAATTGTTTTTACTAGATCAAACTCAATCGAATACAAGTAGGATTGTGGGAACCTAGTAAGTATCATAAGAGCTGAGAACTAATGTTTACTTTGTTTCATGGAAATAACATTAAACTATTATTATTAATGTCACCATGCAGTGGATACATGGCTCTAGAATACGCAATGCATGGCCAGTTTTCAGTAAAGTCCGATGTCTTTAGTTTTGGCGTGTTAGTGTTGGAGATAGTAAGCGGACAGAGGAACAATTGCATTAGAAATGGAGAGAATGTAGAGGACCTTCTAAGCTATGTATGTATAAATTCTTTTCTCTTTCTTGTGAGTGTATCACTAGTACATAAGCATAAAATTAGCAAAATAAAAATAGCCGTTAATTATATTACCCTAACTTAACAATGGTAACTATGGTGCAGCTCATGTTCCCCTTAAATTTCAAATTAAGCAATGTATTTACTAGAAAAACCAATTTTTTTATAAAAGTATTTAATAGAAATTTGAATTTTTCATTAACATTGAAAAAAATCCTAACAAACATGGGATAAAATGCATGTTATCTATAGTTAAATTGGAATATTATTTATTTTTGTAGTTTAGACAAACATTACAACTCTATCATAGTTATAAGGAAGAAAAGTAAAATATTCTCATAAAAATAATTTCTCTCTAATATTATGTCTACCCATAATAGCTAGGTAACCCATTTAATTATATCTTGCAGGCATGGAATAATTGGAGGCAGGGAACTGCTTCTCATATTATTGATCCCACATTGAGACATAGCCCAACAATTGAAATAATGAGATGCATCCACATTGGCTTACTATGTGTTCAAGAAAATGTATCTGATAGACCAACCATGGCTTTGATTGTGGTTATGCTTAACAGCTACTCTATTACTCTTCCAATACCATCCCACCCTGCATTCTTTATGCACAGCAACATTGAATCAGACATGTCATCAAATTGGGGGCATAATTTAGAGGTGCCAAGGTCAGATCATTCCAATGGCCATTATGTTCAGCACTCAGCAAATGAGGCTTCAATTACTGAGCTATATCCTCGTTAGTGCTTTATGGAAGTTACAATTAAGATGGCATATTTTGAAATTTAATAGTATGGCATATATATACATCACTACAAGAAAAGAGTCTACTAGCAAGGGCCATATTCCCTTGCAAAAATTCAAATATCGTCGCAAAAGGTTATTAGCGAGGGCATATGGCCCTCGAAAGCCGTCGTATTTGCATTTGTCACTAAAAGAGATTTTGCAACCATACCTTCGCAAATAAATAATTTACGAGGGCAATCCACCGTCATTATTGAACAAATTTACCCTCACAAATATATTACCAAACGACGAGAAAAGTCGACGGCTTATTTTTAACGAGGGAAACAATCGTCGTTAACAATTATTTGTGAGGACCTTCATACCCTCACAATTAATTATTTGCAAATTCCAAATTGACGACATACTTTTTAGAGACAAATAGTGTCGTCGCTAAAATTTATTTGTGAGGGCTTTTGACCCCTCACTATTAGTTAGAAATAATTGTGACAACGTTAAACTGTCACTTAAAACGTTTTTGCAAGGGGGTTAAGTGGCATCGCTATTCTATAAATTGCGAGGGACTTTGTCGTTACTATAAAGTTATTTATGACCAAATTTTTATGTCAGTGATAATATTTTATATAATATTTTAAATATTTTATTATTTATTTATTTTTAATTTATTTTATATAATTTTTGTTTAACTATCCACTTACAATAGTACAATGATTACTAAAAATTGATCCATTGAAACATAAAAATTCTTATAAGTTCAAACTTTAAAATATAGAATATACAAAGAAATCTTGAAATTAAACCATGACATAAAAATGTTGTTTTAAAACAACTAGAATTATGAAAAGATCTATATTAGTTTTTCTCTAGGTCACCCTCCAAGTTGCTTTCGACCTCCATGTTATTGTTTGAGTTGTCCTCTTCATCTCTGCTAGTACCATCCTTAAAAAAATAAAAATAAAAACATTAAACATGAGTTAAAATGAAACAATTAAAGTGAATTTGTATTTGTATCAATGCTTCAATAAATAAGTACACATATTACTATATCAAATATAATCATATAATATATCATAAACAACAGTAATAACTTTTTTTTTTTAATTTAACAATAATAATAATTTAATTTGATTACTTAAACCACTATCAAAATTAAATATAAATTAAAATAATATAACAATTGTGAAAAATGTAAACCACAAATAATGGTTAGAGAGAGTGCAAGAAAGATGAGAGAATTTATGACATGTATTTCATTTATACTCACCCCTCATTCTCCATCCATCCATTTATCCACCATCTTTTTCCAAAAGGGTGTAGGAATGAAGGAAGGACCATTCTTGAGGTCTTCTGAGCATAATAAAAAATAACTTACAAAATTCACAACATACTATATCAAACAACAATTCTGCCACTTCTTGAGGTCTTCTGTTTTGTTGCAGCAAGTTGTAGTTTTTGGTGTTGTACCTTGGCATGCAACATTTAGATCAAGAGCAGTAACCACCACTATGAGGTTTTGAGTACACCTGCTTCTGTTGTAATATTTGTTTCTTCACAACTGAGGATCCATTTTCTAATAAACTTGGAACCTCAAGTATCTGTAACTAATTAAACTCAGTTAAAATATGTGTAAACATCAAATTAAATATAAGCCATGAAGATGAAGAAAAGATTCTCTTAATGCCATTCTAGATATAGTACTGTAAAACAATTCAGGAAGTGGCATTAATTTAGGAATATAATGCTAGACATTGGCTACTATTACTAGCATTCATCTTATAACAGCATTCGCCTAGTGTTTATAAGTTGTATTTTGTGTGTTAGTTTAACAATATAGAAAAAATTGTGTCAGGACTAACACTAGAAGTACTATTATTACCACCAATACCTTACAAGTGAAATGAAGTCGGTATATATGACCATACATCCCAGCAATGACCAATAGCCAACATTGTAAAATTGAATAATGTCACAACTTGCATCGTCAGTGGGCTTATTTCTAACTAGGTTAGAGAACTTGACAACAGCACTGCCAGCCTCAGCAGAAACCAAGCTAACTTATTTGGTTCAAAGTGTCATTGCTGTTAAGAGCTTAATGGTTTTCATAGTATCATAGGCCACATCAGACCTGAAATTTGCTTTTCCCAACTTCATTATAGCAATGTCAGATGTTGAGTGGATTCAAGACTGGCTCAGCAGGTTACTAAGATGCAACAGAGTATACTTTTAACAAAGGTAACTTAAGGTGCATTTGTCACCAAAGAATGTTTTTTAATGACCACAGGAAGCAGGGTTCTTGATGATAAGACACTATTTAACATTCATAATATATTTCAGCAACACAGTTAGAAGGCCCTTTCAGGTCGCAAAAATCATGTTCTAGGACAGAAATTCTTGCAACTCTTGCAATTATGAAACAGAAGTATACAATGGACGTAATTAGTCCTTTCATTCACTGGACAGCTTCATTCTAGAAGTACACATGGGCTGGTAGGTTCTAAATGAAGTAATGAACACTCACCAATCAAAGCAATTCAACTCCGCTCAACTAAGTATTAATCCCAATTAAATTAGGGCCGGCTATCATCAATCAAACCAGCGAGGAATTCTTTCACCCTCCAATAGATAACAACAGGAACATTACCAAGTGAGGCAGAGTCTAACAAGCTATTGAAACATTGCTGTTACAAGATGACAGTTAAATAAAATGTAAGACTTTCTGAAATAGAATACCTTTAGTGTGAGATCTTCAAAGCATTGCCGAACATTCTCTCTATTAATTAACAAAAAAAATTATTAAAAAAAAAAAAAACTTTTAGAAAGAAAAGAAGAACTTACAGTGAGTGTGGGTTTGAGAGATGATCAAATGAAGAACTTAAAGGATCGAGCACTTTTTCCACCTCAAATTAATTGTATAGAACACAATCAAATTATTCCAAACTCTCCCCTTTAAAGTTCATCATCATATTTGTTGTTCATTAGGATTTAAGCATCTCAAAATTTATGGTCTGGAGCCACTGACAGGTGCTCACTTGTTATGTTTGTAGATGAGTATTTCATTTAAGAGGCCTTTCAAAAAGCGTAGTAAACTTTCCGCACAATTTCTCCATTATGAGTATTCTAATGAGCCCTTAGCAAGATAATAATGAGTTCACTTTTCATCTAGCACAATCAGAGTCAATGCCGAAATCAAATCGAAGATGCTCCACTTTTTCAAATAAGTATATTTTCCCATATGAAAACATCAGTGATGAAAAATTCTAGTTTTCTAGATTCTACTTGTAAGCTGTAACATTACATGTTGGATGTCTGAAAATGAAGCTTGATTCAAGTAATAACCACTCAATAAGTTACTACATCAAATTGGTAATAGCCCTGAAACAGACTGTTAAAATCCAGGAATTAGATGCTTAATTACATTCAGTAAATGCCAAACAAACGAAGGGTAAAACAATCAAACACATAATGGGCATTGTTAAAGAAGCATACCTGCAGCTTTTAAGAGCAGAACTGAAGTAGGGGGTGTCTTCAAAATGAAAGTAAAGCTTCTATCCTGGAGAAAAAAACAATAACAATGATAAGAAAAATACTATTAAAATTAAAATAATCATTATTCCATTAATGGCAATGGGTGGTGGCTGAGGTGAGAGAGAGTAGATCTATGGCGGCGGCGGCTACAGCTAGGGCGATGGCGGTGGCAGCGGCTAGGACTAGGGAGGTTGCTAGGGGCAGTGGAGATGTGAGAGAGAGAGCTCGACCATGGTGAGAGAGAGCTCCGCATGGTGAAAATGAAAATGGGTTAGAGAGAAAAAAAAAAAAAAATGGAGTTGGATGGGAAATGAAAAATGGGTTTTTAACTTTTAAGAGCTTGAGAAGTGGGAGCCGAATGAAAAGAAAGAAAGAAAAAATTAAAGAAAAAAGCTTTGGGGAAAAAAAAAGGTGGGAAATGAAGAATAGGGGGAAATTTTGTGCAGCAATGAAAAAATTGGGGGGAAGCATATAGCAACGTTTTTATGAAACATGTCCATGCAACACATAGATTAATTAATAAAATAAAAATGAAATAAATTAGATACAATTCACACATTTGAATAGTTGGCCAAAAATAGATAATAAAAAATATTAATTATCTTTAGTCACATGTTAAAAGAAAAATATGTAATCACCACAGTAAGCTAAGAAAAATATGTAATCCCCACAATGAGCTAAATCATATATAATAAGTTAAAAATTTTAAATTTAAGGGCTCTTGGCATTTGATTTGGGGAGAACTCGTTTCATAATAGGTCTACTATTAAACCTCACTGGCTAATGAAATCATGAAAGAGGTCTCTTTTTGTGTAATTGCTTAGTTCAATCCTCATTAATCGACGAATCACATCATTCACTACAGAATGATGGCATCTTGATGGTGGCTAGAGTCTCTCCAAAATGTTACTGCAACTTGGGAAATGTTGGGATTTTCATTCCATCTTAATGTCACTCCTAGCTGTCACATGTTTTTCAAAATGGTTTTCAAACTAAAACCTTTTTTTCCTTTAAAATCAAAACCATGAATATCTTTACACATGTATCATTATTTGGATGTTCCATGAGTATTTTGCTCATTTTGTAGTTTCGATAGCATTTTGGTCAATTGGAGGTTCTGATTTTCAAAATTTTCATTTTAAAGGTAAGTTGCAAGTAGGTATCTGTTTGGATCACACATAAGAGTGACAGGGGGTTATCAATATATATATTGTATTAAGAAATATAAAGTTGGGTTCAAGTTACATGTGTTGTAACTCTAAAAAATATTACATTATCCAATAACAAATTATTGAATTCATATTTTAAAAATCCAACCATTGGATTACATGTTCGATATGTTCTTAACATGCATGCCAATTTTTATGCCAATCGGATGTAATTTACCATTTCATCTATAAACTTATATTTTATGCATTATTTTAAACTACAAAAACTTGAATCTAGACAATTGATTGATGACATGACTATTAATCTTTGATCACCTTGAAATTTTGTAAGCATGAAAAATATATGAAGATAATGTAATCTAACAGTAGATTTGTCAAAATTCACATCGAATTAAGAAATATAGGTTTAGGTTCAAGTTACACCTGACGTAGTTCTAAAAACTTTTACACCACCCAATAACTTATTATTGAATTCATATTTTGAAAATCCAACCGTTATATTACATGCTCTATATGTTCTTAACATGCATGCCAATTTTCATGCCAATCGGATGTAATTTACCATTTGATCTATAAACTTATCTTTTATGCATTATTTTAAACTACAAAAGTTTGAATCTAGACAATTGATTGATGACATGACTATTGATCTTTGATCACCTTGAAATTTTGTAAGCATGAAAAATATACAAAGATAATGTAATCTAACGGTAGATTTGTCAAAATTCACATCGAATTAAAAAATATAGAGTTGGGTTCAAGTTACACGTGTTGTAACTCTAAAAAATGTTACATCATCCAATGACTTGTTATTGAATTCATATTTTGAAAATCCAACCATTGGATTACATGTTCTATATGTTCTTAACATGCATGCCAATTTTTATGCCAATCGGATGTAATTTACCATTTGATCTATAAACTTATATTTTATGCATTATTTTAAACTACAAAAACTTGAATCTAGACAATTGATTGATGACATGACTATTAATCTTTGATCACCTTGAAATTTTGTAAGCATGAAAAATATATGAAGATAATGTAATCTAATAGTAGATTTGTCAAAATTCACATCGAATTAAGAAATATAGGTTTAGGTTCAAGTTACACCTGACGTAGTTCTAAAAAATTTTACACCACCCGATAACTTATTATCGAATTCATATTTTGAAAATTCAACCGTTAGATTACATGCTCTATATGTTCTTAATATGCATGCCAATTTTCATGCCAATCGGATGTAATTTACTATTTGATTCATAAACTTATCTTTTATACATTATTTTAAACTACAAAAACTTGAATCTAGACAATTGATTGATGACATGACTATCGATCTTTGATCACCTTGAAATTTTGTAAGCATGAAAAATATGCAAAGATAATGTAATCTAACGGTAGATTTGTCAAAATTCACATCGAATTAAAAAATATAGAGTTGGGTTTAAGTTACACGTGTTATAACTCTAAAAAATGTTACATCACCCAATGACTTGTTATAGAATTCATATTTTGAAAATCCAACTATTGGATTACATGTTCGATATGTTCTTAACATGCATGCCAATTTTCATGCCAATCGGATGTAATTTACCATTTGATCTATAAACTTATCTTTTATGCATTATTTTAAATTACAAAAACTTGAATCTAGACAATTGATTGATAACATGACTATTAATCTTTAATCATCTTGAAATTTTGTAAGCATGAAAAATATATGAAGATAATGTAATCTAACAGTAGATTTGTCAAAATTCACATCTAATTAAGAAATATAGGTTTGTATTCAAGTTACAGCTGACGTAATTCTAACAAATTTTACACCACCCAATAACTTATTATTGAATTCATATTTTGAAAATCCAACCGTTAGATTACATGATCTATATGTTCTTAACATGCATGCTAATTTTCATGCAAATCGGATGTAATTTACGATTTGATCTATAAACTTATCTTTTATGCATTATTTTAAACTACAAAAGCTTGAATCTAGACAATTGATTGATGATATGACTATTGATCTTTGATCACCTTGAAATTTTGTAAGCATGAGAAATATACAAAGATAATGTAATCTAACGGTAGATTTGTCAAAATTCACATTGAATTAAGAAATATAGAGTTGGGTTCAAGTTACACGTGTTGTAACTCTAAAAAAAAATTTACACCACCCAATAACTTATTATTGAATTCATATTTTGAAAATCCAACCGTTAGATTACATGATCTATATGTTCTTAACATACATGCCAATTTTCATGCCAATCGGATGTAATTTACCATTTGATCTATTAACTTATCTTTTATGCATTATTTTAAACTACAAAAGCTTGAATCTAGACAATTGATTAATGACATGACTATTGATCTTTGATCACCTTGAAATTTTGTAAGTATGAGAAATATACAAAGATAATGTAATCTAACGGTAGATTTGTCAAAATTCACATCGAATTAAGAAATATAGAGTTGGGTTCAATTTACGTGTTGTAACTCTAAAAAAAAATGTTACATCACCCAATAACTTGTTATTAAATTTAAATTTTGAAAATCCAACCACTGGATTACTTGTTCTATATGTTCTTAATATGCATGTCAATTTTCATGCCAATCAGATGTAATTTACCATTTAATCTATAAACTTATCTTTTATGCATTATTTTAAACTACAAAAACTTAAATTTAAATAATTGATTGATGACGTGACAATTAAAATTTGATCACCTTGAAATTTTATAAGCATGAAAAATATATGAAGATAATTTAATCTAATGGTAGATTTGTCAAAATTCACATCAAATTAAGAAATATAGAGTTGGGTTCAAGTTACACGTGTTGTAACTATAAAGAATGTTATATCACCTAATAACTTATTATTGAATTCGTATTTTGAAAATCCAACTATTGGATTACATGTTTTATATTTTCTTAACATGCATACCAATTGGATGTAATTTACCATTTGATTTATGAACTCATCTTTATGCATTATTTTAATGTTAAGAAATTTTTATTCACTTTTGAGAGAGAGAGAGAGAGGGAGAGTACAAAAGGCTGAAATTCTTGAATTTTAGGCTACCGTTTTGAAGTTGAAAGTGCTATCATTTTTTTTATGGGTACAATTATTTAGAAAATAATTAAGGACAGACATTTCTTATATAGGATGTACATAAATAGTTTTTTTTTAGACCGTAAACAAAAGGTTCATCTAAAGAATACAAAGTGCTATATGTTTATGCATTTTTTTTTTTTAATTTTTCTTTGAATTTTAGAATAACTTTTATCTCCAAAAAAAATTATATTTTAATGATTTTTTGCGAAGGTCAATCATGGCACTCACAAATAATTTAGTATTAGTAAGGGCACATTTTTAACCACACAAAAAATAAACTTTTTGCAAGGGATTTTTATTGTCCCTCGGAAATAATTTGGTGGGAACATTTCCCTCCAATTTTTTTGACATTTTAATGATTATTTGTGAAGGTAAATCCTAGCCCTCGCAAATAATTTAGTATTAGTGACGGTATTTTTTTAACCGTCACAAATAGTACACTTTTTGCGAGAGATTTTTAATTGTCCCTTGCACATAATATGGAGGGAAAATTTCCCTCCAAAATATTAGCATTTGTGACGGCTATAACACATAATTGCGACAGCTTTTTTTGTTGGTCACAAATATTTCACATTTTATCAAATATTTGCGAGGGCTTTATTTTGCCATCACAAATAAGATTTTTTGAGAGGGTTTTTTGGGTCCGTCATAAATTCTTGGTCGCTAATAGGCATTTTTTTTGTAGTGCATATACATATACATATATATATATATATATATATATATATATATATATATATATATAGAACAATTTTTTAACTATCAATATGTTGATTGATTTGGTTGTCCCAAAGAAAATAAATTGGTTTGTACGAACCCTATACAATTTCAATAATTAAACTTTGAAGTGTATGATCAATCATGTTTGATTTTTTTTTTTTTTTAATTGTTTTAATTTGTATCTTTGTGAAAAAGTAAGAATAGTTTAATTTTAGGGTAAATTATAAGCTTGGTCTTTAACCTTTACATTGAATGTCAATTTGGTCCCTAACGTTTTAAATGCATCAGTTTAGTCTCTAACATTTTAGTATTGTGTCAAAATGGTTCCTGCCGTTAAGTGATGAATAGAAAATATCACATTAGATGACATGTGTACTGTTACTTGGAATAAATTTTTATTTAAAAAAAAGTTTTTTGTTAAAATTGGGATCACAAAAGCATACAAGCGACCTATGATGATCACTTGAATTCTAAAGCATCAAGGTCGAGAATGTGGACCTCTCAATTGCTTTCCAATTAGACTACGAGTCACCAAGAAAGTCTTCAAGCTTCGGAATAACTTGTTGGTTCTTGTTGACTTTGGCAATCTAACTTGTAAGAAAAGAAGGAATCGGCAAGGTTTTGTGCTTCACTTTCTTTGGCTTGATTTTCTCCTTCTGAGCGTAGAACACTTGGGAGTTGGGGTTTGGTTAATCAACAATGAAAAATGATTATAATTAATAGATTTATTCCATACATTTATCCCAATCATTAAACTGACTGAACAATATTACTTCAATCTGAACCTAACGCAATCATATTCTAGATCTATAGCTCAGTTATCTCAGGCACAACAAAAGAAAACCTTCAATTTTTAAAAACATGGAAAAATCACAAAACAAATATTCAAGACCGTAGTTTCCATTGTGTTTCTCAAGTTTCTTAGCAACCAAATAGATGTCCATATAAAGTTGCAGTCTTTTTCACAAGGCTCAAGCAAAGATTTAAGTCAGTGATTTATTAACATAGTATATGATTTTGGGAACTAGATGAGTTTTGGTGAAATGGGTTATGTTGAAGATGGTTTTTGTTTTGTGATTAGCTATGAAATGACACCGTTTTGAAAGCACCAACAATGCTCTTTGTTTTAAGTGAAACAACATCGTTATGGAATGCTAATTTGGCCAAAAAAAAAAAAAAAAATCAGTATGCCAACATGGCACTTAACAGCTTAAATTAACGGAGGTGGAGTTTTGCTAATGAAACCAAACTTCAGGGTGTAAAATTCAATTTCTCAAACTTTAAAATGTAAAATCCAAGCAACCCCAAACTTTAGGAGGGTACTTAGCAATTTCCCTTTTAAAAAAAAAAAAAAAAAATTTGTTAAAATGTAGGATGAAATATTTAAAACCTATATATCTCCTTTAAAAATATTAAGATGCCAACTAATTAAGTTACATCGATTTTAATTTAGCTATTATTAATTAGATAATTGGGTAGATTTCTATAATAAAGCGCATATAGGTATTCAAAATCCCATATGGGTTGAGTTAGGTGACCACAAGAAAATATATTGTTAGATTCTAAATATTTAGTCATAAATGTTTAGGTTCTAAATTTGTTGTATGTTGGCAAACCGAGAACAAGAACGTGTCTAGTATAAGATCTTAGTGTCTTTGACGTGTTTTAGACATTGCTCAAGTTGATACAAGTCAAAATTCAAGAACGTACAAGCTTCAGAAAGAAGAATTGAAAATTTGTCAAGTTCAACTGATCAAAGAGAAGCCTCGACCGATCAAACTGTGATCTGCAAAATTTTAATTGAAGCCCAATAGCCCATGAAAACTTTTAGGGTTTGATTCCAACACTACTAGCTATAAAAGGAAAACCATAATACACATTTCTCAAGTCTTGAAAGTTACTCCTATAAGATGTGTGGGATTCTGTACCTTCTAACTCTACAAGCACCTACTAGAGATCAAATCCATGTTGCTAGTATTGGTGGAGTAAAGTTACTGCCAAGCCTTTAGATATCAAGCATATTGAAGATCAAGGCATGAATGATCCAGAGCAAGGAAGTCTGTGGAGTTCAGAGCCCAGTTTGGCAACTATTTTAGATTTACTATGAATTAGTATTCTTGATTGGGGTCATTCTACAGTACCCCTCAAAAAAAGAGGGGGGTATGGTACCCACTTATATCTCAGCCATTCATTTAGCGTTGTTTTAATCTTCACCATTCATATAATTTTAAAGGGTACTGGTTACCGGTTAGGCAGGTTTTATATATAAACCAAAAAAAAAAAACAAAGAAAAAATAACAAATCATTCATCTACGCTTTTCTCTCTTCAGCATCACGCTCTGTCTCATCTTCTTCCCGGTTTGCCTCTCTAGCTTCTTCTCTTCTAATCCAACCACAAGAACCAGACAGCTGCTAAACAAAACCATACCCACAAGAGAAGAAACAGAGTTACAAATTTCAATCCAACTCGGCGGTACACCCACAACCTCAAATCAGCGGCACTTCTTCTCTTCCAATCAAACTCAGCGGCGCCACCCACAATCTTCAGGTTCTCTCTCTACATAGGATTAACGCTAATATGGGTTTATATTATTTCTCTAAACTTTGTAGGTTTATGTTATTTTTGTTTTGTTTGAGTTGCGGTTCTTATATATGTGATTTAATCGTTACACTTTTGAGTTTGGGGATGTTCAGACTTGAAACTTGACTGAGACGTGGGAACCCTTATCCATAAGTTGGGATGAGATTAGATTTGGTTGGGAGTGTGGGGAGGACACGATACTATGAACCTATGGATTTTTTTGGGTTGTTTGTTTTGTTGCGTGATTCTAATTCTGCATACCCTTTTTCGTGCCTGCTTGAATGATTGACTAGTTTTCGGATTCAAGTTTTGGAAAAGGAACTGGGTTTTTTTGGTTATATTCAGTTTAACTCATTGAATGTATGAATTGATTGGTGAATTTTCGGACTTGGGTTTGTTTTATAAGTAACTAATTTTGTTGGTTAAGTTGAGCTTAGCTTGTCGGACCATGTGAACTGATTGGTGAGTTTTCGGATACATGTTTTGGGGAAGCAACTAATTTTGTTGGTTAAATTGTAGTTTTATTGAGTGTGTGAATTGGTGGGTGAATTATTGGATTTGGCTTTTAGAGAAGTAACTTGTTTTGTTGATTAGATTGAGTTTAGTTCATTTGTATTTGCGTTGTGTGTGTTGTTTTGTTGATTCAATGTTTGTGTGGTTCAATTCTTTTGCAGGTAGTAAAGGGGAAAGGAAATATATCAGGCTATGCCCACGCACATCCTAGTACTAATGGAAGCAAATGGTCCAGGGAAGAGAGATTTAGGAGTAATGCCAATGGTTTTTGGTCCATGAACAAGCGGTGCGTATTGTTTAGTTGCTTTGTGAATTTAAACTGATTGAGTATAATTTGCTAGTATTTCATGATGGTCTAGATTGATGGTTTTAGGGATTTCAGGTTACCATTATGCTAGGACGATATAGGCTGTTGAGATAATTAAATACATTTCTTGATTGCTGAGGAAAAATAGGAGAAGCTTTATGCTTTATTCAGTTGCTGCAAAATTAGAGAGAAGAGATAGGAGTTTAAACCTTGGTCATAGCAAGGGGTGAATTTTGTTCCCAGCTTCTTTTCCAAAAGCACCACTAGGGTCAAGGTGGTCTAGGGAAGTGTTTTCTTTGAAATTATAATGAGTTTTAAAGTGATGAAAATTCTTTGAACATTTTGATTCCTGTCTTATTCTTTGAAAATTTATTCTAATGTGAGCCCAATAAATTGTATGGAAATAAGTTCAACTCAGTGTAAATACTGACTATTGATTGCAGCTGAAAGGCCCCTTTACTGGCCAATCACCTTGAGCTGACTTGTGTATCATCTTCATTTCATATATAGATGTCCAATGGAAAACAATAAATCTGTTCTCACAAAAGCTGCTTGATATGCAGGGACCAAGAAGAAGATTCGTCTTTCTCTGTGGCCTCATTCTAGATGAGAACAACCATAGCTGCAAACATTTATTGGCTGCACTTTGGAGAGTATTTGTTACACCTGTAACTTATAGCTCGAGTAAATATTGACAAGCATGGGGAGTGTAAGTATTTTTTTAGGTGGAGATATGAGTGTGTTGCTTTTCAAAAACATGAAATCTATGTCTTGGAGGAAAAAATGAAACGGTTTATATATGTAATGGGATATATATGGACGATTGTGCTAGTGAAACATCTAAATATTTGTTAATCAAGATAATTTTTTTCTCATTTTGCATATTGCTTTGGAATGATTCATTTGTGTTTGGATTATCCTTTTATTGAAACTTGGCAAATTTATAATTGTGCCTTTATGTGTGAGATTTAAAAAAAAAAAAAAAAACCTGCACACAAGCAAAAACATGTTCGTATTACCCCAAGCTAATGCCACTAAGATGTTGCAAAGCACATCTTAAAATATATATTAATAGATATAAATAAATAATTTATCCCTATTAAACTCACACATTAATGTTAATTTATCCGAGTGTCAATGGGCTTGAGATTGCTTGGAAAGCCTGAAAAGAAAGAAGAACAAGATCAAAGGTGACCGAGGTGAACTGGCCAAGAACCCGCCGATGCTTGAGTTAGTTTTCTCTCTTGAACTCAAGAATTCCAACTCTATAAGTGGTGAAAAATTTACTTTGATTTCATATGACTGAGTCCTTTTGTAGTGAGCTTTGGAGTCGTTACTTGTTTAGTAACTTCCTCAACGTGGATGGAAGTTAGAAGGTTCAGACTTAACTTCTATAACTGCCATAAGAAGTTAAGAACTTAGCGGAAAGTTAGAGTGATTAATAAAGATTTTGCTCCTACTTCAGAATAGTATAACGTAGTCTAAATCATAAGCTTTTGGATATATATTTACTCTAAAAATTTCTAGGTGTTTGGCGGTTGTCCAGGTGACTTTATGTTGGACGACCTTCTTACACTTGGGTGACCTTTTTGGTCTTAAACGACACTATGGACGAATTGGAGATAGTCTAATTTTTGGTTCACCATCATATATAAATAATAAAAATATAAACATCAAGAAAGTGACCTGAACTATGTTATTTTATAGGGTGGTATACTCCTGAATGTGATGGAAGTTACCAAGGGAGATATGTAGGAAGTTAATTGGTATATTCAAATATTTGTGGAAGAAACCAAAATAATTCTAGCTGATTTTATTCAAATATTTGTGGAAGAAATCAAGATAATTCCATCTGATTTTTTTTTTTTTTTTTTTTTTTGGTGAACAAGAGTAATTATTGTGGTTGGGCTAATTTCATAGGATGCTTTTTTTTTTTTTTTGGTTTTCGATTTTAGATTTAAATTTTTTAATAACTTGAAAAAAATTACTATTGTGATGAGCGGTTATTAGTAAGTAAAAAAGTGACATTAGTGATAAGCCCAAATGTAAAATTATGGTCAGATGTGATATTGATAGTGTTTACTGTGACGATTGAATTATTAATTGTAAGGAAAAAAATAGGGTACCACTGAATGTGACAAAAGTACGGTCAGAAGTAATGTTGGTACTGCCCAATGTAATAATGGAACTGTCAAATTTAAGAATAAAACATAGGGTACCACTGAATGTGACGAAAATAAAGTCAGATGCAATGTTGGTACTGCTTAATGTGACAATGGAACCATCAAATGTGAGAAAAAAGTAAAGGAATCACCAAATGTGACAAAAGAACTATCACATGTGATTTTTTTTTTTTTTTGAGAAATAATTACAACTTGCTGGTACTGCCCAATGTAATAATGGAACTGTCAAATTTAAGAATAAAACATAGGGTACCACTGAATGTGACGAAAATAAAGTCAGATGCAATGTTGGTACTGCTTAATGTGACAATGGAACCATCAAATGTGAGAAAAAAGTAAAGGAATCACCAAATGTGACAAAAGAACTATCACATGTGATTTTTTTTTTTTTTTTTTGAGAAATAATTACAACTTGCTGTTAATCCCGCAGTTCAAACCCTTTCTCTCTTAAACCCCGAAGCACTTTGTACATAGGGAGGTGTCAATTCAGCTACAAGGCCTTTGGCATCACATGTGATGTTTGAACTACACAATGTGAGGAAAAAAAAAAAGGGAACTACCAAATGTGAGAAAAGAACTGTTACATGTGATGTTGGAACTGCACAATGTGAGGATGGAATTGTTGAAAAAAGTAAGGAAACTATCCAATGCGACAAAAGAACTGTCACATGTGATGTTGGAACTGCATAATGTGAGGATGGAACTACCAAAAGTGATAAAAAAAAGTAAAAGAACCACCAAATGTGAGAAAATAACTGTCACATGTAATGTTGGAACTGCACAATGTGAGGATGGAACCATCAAATGTGAGAAAAAAGTAAGAGGACTACCAAATGTGAGAAAAGAACTGTCACATGTGACAAAAATGGAACAGATGCAATGTTGGTACTGTTTAATATAACAATGGAACCATCAAATTTGAGAAAAAAATAAAGGAACCACTATATGTGATAAAAGAATCGTCAAATGTGATATTGGAACTACACAATGTGATAATGGAATCGTCAAATAAGAGAAAAAAAATAAGAGAACCACCAAATGTGAGAAAAGAACTGTCACATGTGATGTTGGAACTGCACAATGTGAGGATGAAACTATCAAATGTGAGGAAAAAAAAGTAAGAGAACCACCAAATGTGAGAAAATCATTATCACATGTGATGTTGGAACTGCACAATGTGAGAATGGAACCGTCAAATGTAAGAAAAACAGTAAGGGAATTACCAAATGTGAGAAAAAAGTAAGGGAACCACCAAATGTGAGAAAGAACTGCCACATGTAATGTTGGAACTGCAAAATGTGAAAATGGAAGCGTCAAGTGTGAGAAAAAAGTAAGGAAACCACCCAGTGTGACAAAAGAATTGTCACATGTGATGTTGGAACTGCACAATGTGAGGATGAAACCGTCAAATGTGAAAAAAAAAAAAAAAGTAAGGAAACCACCAGATGTGACAAAAGAATTGTCACATGTAATACTGAAACTACATAATGTGAGGATAGAACCGTTAAATGTGAGAAAAAAGTAAGGAAACCACCAAATGTGAGAAAAGAACTGTCACATATGATGTTAAAACTACACAATGTGAGGATGAAACCATTAAATGTGTGAAAATAAGTAAGAAAACCACCAAATGTGAGAAAAGAAATATCACATGTGATGTTAGAACTGTACAATATGAAGATGGAATCGTCAAGTGTGAGAAAAAAGTAAATGAACCACCCAATGTGACAAAAGAACTGTCACATGTGATGTTGGATGTGATGTTGGAACAGCACAATGTGAGGATGAAACTGTCAAATATGAGTAAAAAAAGTAAGGGAATCACTAAACGTGAGAAAAAAACTGTCACATGTGATGTTGGAACTGCACAATGTGAGGATGGAACTGTCAAATATGAGAAAAAAGTAAGGGAACCACCAAATATGAGAAAATAACTGTCACATGTGATATTGGAACTGCACAATGTGAGAATGGAACCGTCAAATGTGAGAAAAAAGTAACCTGGTATAACAGATTACCTACTAATGGGTACCGTATCCCCTTTTTTTTGGGTGGGTACCGTAGAATTACCCTCTTGATTGTAAATCTCAACTTGATATAGTAGATTGTTCTCTTGGGATAGTTATTTACTTTTCTGCTGTGTTTATTGCATGTGATAAATGTCTAACCTAGATCTAAATAGTTAACTTAAGTAATAACTTGGCTAATAAATTAAGTTAAACATATTGTGTTTTCTAAGGTTGTAAAACTTAACACATATAATTGTTATCATATTTGACGTCAATATTAAAATTAAACACAAGTTGTTCTTGTAGCACACGCGCTTGACATAGTTTCCGAAGTTCAAGCCAATAAAGCAGCATACATATTTCTTAATGAAATCAAACTAGTTTTCAATACCAATGTTTTACAAACCATGATCGAGATTATTCTTTAAGAGCAAGTGCCGGAGTGGAGTCTAGGCTAGATCAACCTAAGCAGCTCAGCTCCTGTCTCAGTTGATTGGAAGATGTTGTCAATGTACTGCAGAACAACTTTTGACGCAGTAATGTACTTTTCAAAAGGCTCCTTCAATGAATTCTCTGATAAAAGTAAAGAAGATTCAGATAAACAAACCAAAACCATGTAATTAAACACAAAGTCATTTTTTTGCTCAAGTGAGAGCTCATTCACCACTACTGTAGCGGTGATTTTCATATGTCAAACAATAGCATGTATGATAAGAACTCAAAAATCAAAACTAAACTATCAGAGAGAAATAATATGTATTATTTTGTGTCTGTAGCTGTATAGGAATTGCCTTCACCTAGGCCCTAAACCTAATTAATGCCAGTACATATACACCAGTAAAGACTAGCACAGCAGATTTGGGTCCAGACATACCTAAACCTTCTCCATAACCTCAATCAACTATAAATATATATATTTCATTTAAAATAAAGAAAACAAAAGTAGTCAATTCATATTAATACAATCAAATTAAGGATTACTTTTTCTATTAAAAAAAAGATTACTCTAAATTTCTTATTCAACAAAAAAAAAGTATGATTATTATAAAGTTGGACCCATTCTTTTAATACTTGCTAGGAGAATAGTGAAATTGACGTGCGACAAGTAATTACATCTTTTTTAGTAGTGTTGTGGGCATAATAGTTACGCAATAATTTCACAACAAAATTTAGGTAATAAGCTACTACTTGTTGTCATCTAGGCCTATTATTGATATTACTTTTTTATCTACTATTAACAATTCGCCACTTAGAGTTTATTGTGAAATTATTGCAAAAATGTTGCCACTATATCATTTAGATATTTTTACTAAGTAAATACATTACTTTAGGGATGGAACTAGGACTTGGATTTGGGGCATAAGTATAAGCAAAGAAAGAAAAGACATTATGAAATTTTAAATAGGCATCTATGAAAATTTTTTTATAACCTCTTTAAAATGATCAATGATATTGTTAAGGGGACTAAATGTAATTTTATTGAACCAAATTACTAAAATTAACATACTTATATATACTAATATTGGGGGGGGGGGGGGTGGAAGTTAATGATTTGCTATGTCCTTGAATGGAGTGGAGTTGTAATTAGTAAAGTACAAAGAAATGATAGTCAATATCAATGTGTTTGGTACTCTATTTATTGAACACATTATTTTGAGCAATCGAAATAGCATTCATGTTATCTTAGTATACAGTACACAATTGCAGAAAAGAGAAGAACGCACATATCATATAAGAGGAAATGCAAACAAAGGAGCTTAAGGATTAGTTTGGTTGGAAAAGTGGAAAAGTGGGAGGATAGAAGAGATATAGTTTTCTCTCATTTGTGTTTGGTTGGAAGATGGAAAAGTGGAGAGATGAAAAACTTATTTGTTTGATTGAGAAGAAAAATAAGGGGATGGAAAATGAAGTTAGTATCAATTTACAATTATGTTCTCATTAAAAAATTAACACATTTTTTTATTAAAAAAATTGGGTATGAACACTTCAAAAAAAAAAATTTAATATAAAAAAAATAGCACAAGCCAATGAAAGATGAGCACCAAAAAAAAAAAAAAAAACCATTGAGAAGTACATGAAAAGCCAAAAAAGAAAAAGAATAAAGGAACCAAAAAAAAGGACGAAACTCATGTGTAAGTGCACATGAACATTTTCATTAGCACAACAAATTGAGCTTTTTTCCTAGTTTTCTCCCAATTTTGGAAAGAAAACACATGACTCCACCACTTTTTTTCTTGTTCCCTTCCCAACCAAACACTCACTAAAAATACTCTCCCCACTCCTTTCCTCAATTACTCAGCCTTCGTGTTGGATCGAGCTACCAAAATCAGCTTTTTGCTACATCATGAAATGAGAGTTACCAAATATGTACAAAGCAAAAGCCTTCCGTGGAATGTTGATTAGTAAAGGTTATATGCCCAGTCAGCAGTAATGCATGCATGCATGCACGTAGAGTAAGGGATCTTAGGGATGACGATGAGAAGAAGTAAAATCCAAGGAGCATTAGTGCACTTGATGTAACAGTGGAGAATCCAATGAACCCAGTGGCCGCGTCACATACATACAAGTGACTTGCCAAACAATATATATATATATATATATATATATATATATATATTATACTTAACTTCTCTTGTCTATCCTTTAAAAAAGAAGTTATTGCTTATCAATTTTTTTTTTTTAAAGTTATTGAACATCCGATATAAGAATCTCAAAAATTCGGGTTCTACAAAAACACAGTAAAGGCTATATCTACAAAAATTTCATAACAAATCTTGAATGGTTAATTGTTATTGATTTTAAACTAGGCCCATCACTGACATTATATTTAATATATCAATAACAATTTGTCATTTAAAATTTGTTTAGAAAATGTTCTGAACTAATATTTCTCAAAAAAAAAAAAAAAACTTGGCTCCCCAAAAATATATAAACATTAACCCTTTAAATAATAATAAAAGTCAGCCCAAATAATAGCAAATATAGCCCAAACAGCAATTAGACAACAAATGAACAAAATAGTCAACAAAAACCCCATTCAAAATGTAAGGACACGATTATTTAACGACCCAAGAATGACATTGGGCTCGTGGGTAAAGGGCCTTAACAATGTAATTTGTAGAGAGTGGGCTTGAAAGGCAGGACCTTGGTCACAGGTCAGCAGTTTAATCATGGTTTTGATGGGAGCTTTTACAGGGGAAGACTTGGCTTGACTAGCTAAGCATTCCGTAGGTATGGGTTGTAGGATTTAAGTCCTCGGATTGCGTCCGAGGAGCACAGTGTCCTTCCCATTCTCCCTTTTGCAAGATTTTTCCCTCCCTCCCGGGGGGATCCCTTTCTCCTTCGCTTTCTTTCCCTTTTATACTAGTGTTCATTTCCCCTTTTAGTGTCCACGTGTAAGTTTTACTTTCTGGGGTGCAGACCTGTCCTGTCAATCCATACCTAGAGTGGTTGGGGGTGGTTGGAAAAGTTAAATAGCATGGTTTGGAATATGGGCCTGTCAGATGCAGGATTCTGTATTACGATGTTGGCAGCTTTCTCCCTTGTCCTGCCCCTGTACTGAGTTTGTCCTTTTCTTCAGGTGTTTTGTGAGGTGCTGAGCATAAGATCGTCCTCGGCCATATCCTTGTGCCCTTTTTGAGCTTTCATTACGTGTCCTCGGCAATAGTTCTCCTCGGCTTAGGCCTTGGGCCCTAATGTAGAGTGGGCTTGGGCCACGAATTCTCTGGCCCCACACAAAACATAAATTAAAGGCCATTATCATTCCGATTCGTAACTTGTTCAAATTATTCCATAAAAATAATCTCTTATTTCAAAATTTTTTTTTTCCTTTAAAAAAGCGATACCAAGAGAGGTAATGTGATCATGAGTTCTCCTTGAGGGTGGTGACAACTCTGCTCTCCTCCGTTTGCAAGCCTAGCTATTCTACTCTTCTTGGTGGCTCAGCTTGTAGTCACAATGGATATCATACGTTACTCTCTCTCTCTCTCTCTCTCTCTCTATTATCATTTCAAACTCTCTCACTTTATTAGTCTTATCTCAACATTTTTAGTTCTCACTTTATCTCTCATTGGTTCTTTTTTGCTTTTCATTTTATTAGTAGAAGCAAGCTGTCAAAAATTGACCGGCTAGATAATAACATAGGTAACAGCAAAAAAATGTCACTAAAAGATATACGAGACTCCCAACTAATTGCAAGCATAGTGTGCCACCTTAAGCAATTCTTTATCATCAGTTTTAAGTCGTGCTAGGTGTAAATGTTATAGCTGTAAGATGAGAGACATATTTAAGACCATAAAACTCAACTATGATAACATATTGTCGGAATAAGAAAAAACTAGTCTTATCATCACGTATCCTTAATACGATGGTCACTCTATAAGTATATAAGAAGGAGCATCACACACATATATATTTAGATTAAGTTAGAATAAAATTTCTATCTTGTAAAATAAGAAAAAAGAATAACTAGTCTCAGATTTCCTTAGTGGTTTTATAACATCCCAATGCAAAAACCTCAGTAGGTTAAAAGGCCTCATTTTGGCCATTTAGAAGGTGTCAGATCTCAAATGAAGAAGCAAACACAATATTAGAAATCTATATGAAAACTTTGAGCAAGGTTGATCAGGTAACACATGAAATACTTCAATTTTCACTAATATTTTCCCTCACTTTATTATTTGCCAATACAAGTGCTTAAGCCTTCAATGCTGCAAATGATTCAATAAGTGCTTCCTCTCTATGCGAGAGGAAAGTGTATCAACTCGTCATTTCAAGCATATACCATCAAGATTCCAAAAGTGGTAAATTATCAATGGAAAAAGTTAACGATGCCTTAAGGCATTAGTTTATTAAATATTTTTAAGAAATTTTATAGGTTCACAGATTTTTATATTTTCTATAAAAGTAGTATAAAAACTTTTTTTAAATGATTTATTAATAAATGCCCAATGGTGCCCGCCATTAACTATATATAAAGTAACATGGAATACTTACCGTCTTCATTTATTGTCTGAAAAAGGAGGTCCCTAGAAGGAAGCTCTTGCAACGCAGCAACTACGGCTTTCTTAGCAGTCCATCCATGGTATGGACCAAAAACTTGCTCATAAGCTACTGTACTTGGCTCAACGAGTGAATTTCCCCTGCTGTCATAGTGGAAGTCGTTATATATTTATGTTCAAATAAAAATGATCTACCGAAGGTGATAAAAATACAAAAAAGTAAAAAAGGTATTATGAAAGAATAGTACACATACAGACAATATAATGCTGAGTTATGATAATTACACATTAAGCAAGATTAATTCCTCACAAATCTTCTCAAAAAAAAAAAAAAAATCCTCTCACACACACGCGCACACACACTAATTAATGAGTCTATAAAAGTTATCTAATTTGGTGATATCAAACATATACAAAGATATATTAAAAAAAGAACTTATTATCTATTTTCAAAGTATGCTCGATGATCATTTTTATTAGAATAAAAATCATTATACATCTCTTAAGTGAAATTCTTAAAAAACTCAATATAAAGTGACAACCATGAATGATAAATAATAACAATATTAAATAAAAATATAAGAGTAGCTTGTTTGTATTACCACTGAGTCAATCATCCAATTCTTTTTTCTTTTTCTTTTTTTAAATAAGACTATAAGAGTAGAATTGATCATTGGGCTTTTTCTTCTATTGTTGGAGTGGGGGAGAGGGGGAATTCAGCCTGTAAAGGGTGGCTTTTACTTGGCTACATGCATGAAATGGGCCTATATATAAACCTAAGTTTAACAGAAGTGAATCTAGCCCACTACTCACTCCAATACAAATAACGAAAACCAATGGTGCATTATGAAGAACTACTCAAATACACTCAGTCATAAAAAATAAAAAGTAAAAATAAAAAAAGGACATTCACTTTAAAGAAAGGGAATAAAGAAAATGGTGGTGATTGGTGAATGAGAGGGAGGGAGAAAGAGAGAGCGTTGCCTATGCTACCACACGCTTTATAAGCACATTTTGAAATGTATATGCCGATTCTAATATTGAGAAGCTAGGCCTTAAGTCCGAAGCATAAATTCGTTTTATGAGGTAGATCAAGTTTGATTAATGCTTGACTTGGAATGAGGCTTTATTATATCAAGGATATGTATAATATCCATGTTTAGGCAATGATCGAAAGTTTTGGTTATGTCGTTGGGTCATTGAAAGAATGGCAACCATGAACAGTGGGCTTTTTGGGTATTAAAACATTCTAGTTTGCTACACTTTGGGATAAGAATAAAATTTATTTACAAAATAAGTTGTAGACTTAGACTACAACTTTACTCAATGTCTTTTTATTGAAGGTGAATTTTGACAAATCTACCATATATTGGATTACATCTTATTCTTGTATCTATTGTAAAAATTGTTATTAAAATTCAGTTTTAAATAATAATACAATTCATTTACAACATGTTTTTTGCCACAACTTATACATGTGTTAAATCATGCCAATATCTCTCATCCACTTGGGTTTACTTGATTAGTCCTATTTTAGAATTGTAATAATATAATGTTTTGGCAATTAAAGTCTAATTTTTTTAATTAAAGTAACGTTAGTTTAGTTGATCCCATGCAATTAAAGTCTTATCATTCCACTCCAATGATGGCACTTATCTTCTTGCTTGGATAAGGATAGAAACTAGCTCTTAGACAAATTATTTAAAACAAAGAATTAAGGTATGAAAGGGCGATAGTTTGACATACCCGCTAGAAAGAGTTTGCTCCAACATTACCCTGACCAAGTCAATTACACGCTTAACTCGCACCAGATTTCTGCAATGGCTACTATTATTTTTCGCAAAGCCAGTTTCAATTTCAGCGTCCACCATAGCCTGTATTGAATCGTATTTCTTCGAAGCTTCCCCGAGATTATTTATCTTTAATTATATTACAGATAGCAAGAGAGAGTTAGCAGACTGCCAAGTATGAGAGGAACGTAATGAAGAAAATAAATATTGAGAATTTAAAAAGTGTATCACCAAAATGAGAGAGAGAGAGAGAGAGAGAGAGAGAGAAGAGCAACATATTACAGACCAAGAAACATTGTTGAAGAAGATAGGATAAGGCTAGTGTCTGGACCTAATATGATGCAGCCATGTGTACATCAATTACCACATGACCATATCGTATCAGGTCTAAAACACTAGTCTCAAACCTTACCAAAAGAAGATATTGTAAGTCATAATTAAATTATATGGTTTCACACCTTGTTTTGGATCTCCAGGTCCGCAAACTTAAAAGCGAAGCCGAAGTTGAAGATGGCTGGAGAACAGACACGGCAAAACTGAACCACGTCACTGACCTTGATGTGTGGATTATTCGAGTTTATGGTACTGGCAATCTCATGAATTGCGTCTGCCAAGACCCTCAAGGGTTTGCCTTGTGCTGCTGCCATTGTTAGAGAGATAACTAGGTCACCGTTTACAGAAAAAGGTTAGCTTCTTAAGCGTGTAGAGATGCAGTAATAATAATACAACTAGCCTTTCCCGCGTTGTACTAATAGTGAAGCTAAAGGAGATTCCAAAAAAGGAAAAAAAAAAGTATTATTAAGGAAAGTGAAAGGAAGCTAGCAAAACATGCACTGACCAGTTCTTTTTTTTTTTTTGGTTGAAAAAATGCACCGACCACTTCTATTTTTATAAACACACTGTTTTATAATGGAAGGGAAGAATAAGGATTGTGACACACCTAATCTCAAGACCAATTTCACAATTTATTGACTTGTTCCACTATTAATGGCGGACACTTTTTGCTAGCTTAAATACATGAATCATCACTCGCATCACCATCACACAAACAAACTGTTGGGACATATGTAAATCATGTTAGGAACATATATCAAAATAGAATTGACTAATCCTTTTACAAAATGCACTTTACTTGTAATTAGGTAGATCTAAGATGTGTTTAATGCTTCAAGGAATAGGCTTTCAAGTTCAAGTGTTAAAGCCATGCATGTTTGTCCAAGAATCAAGTGAAAAAATGCTGAATTTTAAATCTTGATAGCTATCTCGATAGCTAGTATCTATCGAGGTTTAAAAGGCTGTTTAATCCCGATGGTCGATAGCTGCTCAATAGATAGTATCTATTGAGGTTTATGATCCGTGTATAGATATTTGAGCTTTCTTTTCTTACAACCCTAAACATATATAAGGATTGTTTTAAGGGTTGTCACAACTGATGCACCTCAATGCAAAAGTTTTTCACAAGCATATTGTAAACTGGAGACTTATGCCTTAGTTCATCTTTCTATTCAAGAAGCTATTGTGTTTATACACTGTAAGGTTTTGTAACGAAGGAGTTTTGTAATTTTTATCGTGTTGCTGAACTGAAGAACTTTGCAGCCAACATTTTTCTCAAGTTGGTGAGTAAATCGTGTACTGAGATCCGCACATCAAATTAATTAGTCACATATTCGGAGCCGTGCATTGGAAGAAGAGATTGTCACTACAGAACAAGTCCAATTGAGTATTGAGATAAGGGTTTAACTATAAGTTGGTATAAGGTACTAGAATTTCTTTACTTGTAAATGCTTATTGTGATAATAGTGAATTTTTGGGAGCGGTAACCTTAAAATCACCGCATGGGGTTTTTGCCGTGTAAGTTTTCCCCATTCATAAACAAATCATTGTGTTAATTTATTTTCCGCTGCATTTTAACTTAGTTGGTGATTTGTTTGTCCTACCACGCTTATTGCATGCTAATTGAATTAATTAGTTAACTTGACTAATTAATTTGTTAATTCGTCACAAGAGGTTAACATATTCTTGGCCTATCATAAACAAATTATGGTATTAGGTATGAGTTACGTGTGCCATTTGATGTCTCCATAAGCGGACAAGAAGAAAGGTATTTGTACAATGAGGTTGACTTGGGAACATTAATGACATGGTTAACAGTATGCAATATAATTATAGCAAAGCATGTATGTTTGTGTATAATACTAGCATCATTGTTATGGATTTTTTATTTTTTTTATCTTTTATTGTTTTTATTAAAGTGTGTAGAGACAATGGTGCATGAACCAATGGCAAAAAGAGAGATGGCATGAACCAACGGTGAAAATAGAGAGGTCGTCTGTTAGAGTGGTTCTTGAACCACAACTTCTTTTATCATAATTGTAATGTGATAAATTATAAGTGGTTACCTATTTCTTTCATATATATTCACAATTTTCTTTTCACCATTCACAATTTTTCATATCATTATTGAGGAAAAGTTATGACAAAAAAAATGCTATAGTCCTAGATTTTCTGGGTCTCTTAGCCGTAGGGCCATAGGGGTGGCAAAAATATCAAAAACCCAATAATATAACTCCTACATAACTAATTAAAAGAGTATTAATGAGTGAACTTGTTGGATACCCAATTTTCCACCTATTTTAAAATTTAAATCTAAAGTAGAAAGGGAAAACGATTTTTTTTATTTTTATTTTTAAAAACCCTAACCCAGCAGGAGGAGCCCCTCTATCTAGCTTCATTTTTCTCACTTATTTTCGTGGGTTTTCTTCTCATTTTCCCAACTACCAAACAAATTTGAGCATGACAGTCCTGTTTATTATCATATAGAAAAAGAACAACCACTACATCCAAAAGGACCAAAACTCTTTCCCAACTGAAGGAGATAAAAAATAAAACAAATTATAGAAATCAGAAAATCCCCAATTCTATGCAAGCAAAGAGAGAGACAACGAGAGGGATTCAAGAAGAGTGGAAAATCGATGAGGCCAGAAGCTCCAGCGAATTTCATGGATGAGAGAAAAGGTCCAATCGTTGACACCAGGAGTAATATCTTCTCCAATTTTACTGAAAAAACCGACATGTAGCTCAATTTGCCTCATTTATATATCTATTATTATTATTTTTTTTGTTTGAATAGATCAACTGATTGCACTGCATCAACTTGCAAACAGTGGATTCCCTCACACATACACACCAAGAAGAAGAATATGAAAAAAAAATAATAAAAAAATTGCATACAGTCCAATAAACTTTTCTATTGCATAGAAATATAGCATCAACTTGTTGTAAACAATCGTTATATTTTAATTAATCTATCTTCTCAAACTGGGCTATACGACTTTTACTGAACAACCTACTGCCTTCTATTAAACAGTATTTAGTATTTACATTGATGGGGTATTAAAAAAGAATCAAAGCTTCTATCGAATACTCCAAAGTAATGGATTCGGGAGAAAATTGGCCTGTCTTTTTCTTTTTCTTTTTTTTTTTTTTTTTAATATTTTAAATCTAACATTTTGTCCCATTTCCGAAACTAATTAGAGAACTGCCCCTGTTATGACTCGATTGTCCAAAAATCAAGTTTCAAAACGCTACTATAGGGTTCTTAAAATGTCACTATAGGTAGGGGGCAATCAAACAAAAAAAAAAAAAAAATTTAAAAAAACTTGCATTGAACTCAAGTTCGAAAACGCCACTACAAGGTCTTAAAACATCACTATAGAGCTCCTTAAAATGCCACTATAGGGCTCCAGAATTTTTTTATTTATTTTTATTTTCATTTTGTTATATCTTGATTGTCCAAAAATCGAGTTTTAAACTAAAATTCGATTTTTAGAAAATCGAGTTTCAAAACAGAGGCATTTTCCTAATTAGTTTGGGAAATTGGGCAAAATGCTGGATTTTTTTTTTTTTTTTTTTAAAAGGCAAATGCCCATTTTCTCCTATGGATTGGACATGATATATGTGACTAATTTTGAACACTTATCCAAATCATAACGAGTCTAATGTAGTGGAGCATTGAAAGTTAAAACTAAGCCAAACTCTTAAAAAAATAATAATAATAACAAAAAAATAACAAAAAAGAAAAGAAAAGAAAAGCAAAATAATAATAATAATAATAATAATAATAAGATTATTAATAGGAAAAGATGACAGAAAATGTCTACGTACTACCTTCCAATACACTTATTGTATGACACCAAGTTGAAAGATTCTCCCCCAAAAAAAAAATGTCATCATATACTATATAGTACAGTTCAATAAACTTATATATACTAAAACAATTGAAGTCAATTTGTCGTTAGTTATTTTTTCTTCATAGTATCAACTTATTGCAAGGCATCAACTTGCATAACCAATGAATTAATTTCTTTTTTCATAGCATCAACTTGTTGTAACAATCTTTATATTCTGTATTTACGTTATTTTTTCTGGGCAATACGGACTTTTCCTTTATCAACAACTTCCTGCCCTCTATTAAATAATATTTACATAGGTTGGGATTTATCATCATCATCATCATCTTCTTGTAGGCAAAGATGTTGAGAACCACCACAAGGACTTGGTCAATATTAATTGACACCAATCGCCTTGCTTCTCAATCTTCAAGGACTGTTCACGTATGTGTTATACAATGAAAAGCTACATCTTATATGGGGGATCAAATTTGATGGGTTGATCTCACATCCTCCGAAGAGAACTAAGTCAAAAATGTGTAATTCTTCTGTTTAGCCCCGAAAACTGTAATTTTGTTGTTTATTGTTATGACATATGTGAATAATGTTAGGAATATATGTCAATGTAGAATTGGCTAATCCTTTGACAAAACATACTTTACTTGTAATTGGGTAGATCTAGGATGTGTTTAATACTTCATGGAACAAGGTTTCAAGTCCAAGTGTTAAAATCATACAAATTTATCCAATAATCAAGTGAAGAAGTGTTGGATTTTCAAGCTCGATAGCTAGCTCGACAAATAGCATCTATTGAGGTTTAAAAGGGAGCTTTTGCCTAATGCTCGACAGCTGCTCGATAGATAACCTATCTATCGAGATTTACAAAAAACAGTATTTTAGATCTGATTTCACTTCAATCCATATATACATGTTTAGACTTTCTTTTCTCACAACCCTAAACATATATAAGGATTATTTTAAGGGCTATCATAGCTTATGCAAATGAGTGCAACTTGATGCAAAGGTTTTTCACACGCATATTGTGACCGGAGACAAATTGTCCTAGTTCATCTTTCTCTTCAAGAAGCTATTGCATTTGTACGCCGTAGAGTTTTGTAACCAAGGAGTTTCGTGATTTTCATCGTGTTGATGAACTAAAGAACTTTGTAGCCAACATTCTTCTCAAGTTGGTGGTGTTAGGTTCTAAAGATTTAAGATCTAAATGTATTAGAACTTTAATGTGTAATGTTGGCAAACTATGATCAAGAATTAGTCTTTAGATTTAGGCTGTTCAAAGTGATTTATGTGTAAAGTTGGAATCAAATAATTGCAGAAAATTACTGTTCACTTTTTGCAAGGCTTGATCGATCGAAAATTAGACTTGATCGATCAAAACTCATGCAAAATGTTTTTTCTACAGAATTTCCAACTCAACCCAAGTCCATATGACGTGTAGGGTTTTGTGTTTTGCTTTAAGTATAAAAGGAAAAATCCTAGCCACGTTTTAATGGTTGATGATATGCTATGTGTGTGAATCTTTTGTGAGATCTAGAGGTGTTTGCCTTCATACACACTTAGGGTTATCAAAATCAAGATTGATGTTGAGAGCTTGGTGATCGCTTCAGTTGCTGCATAAAAAGCTTAAAGAAAAACACAAGTGCGAGTACTTTTAGTTGCTATGAATCTAAGAAAGAAGTAATCTGTAGACTCGAAACTGTCACGTGGTCATGGTAGTAAGTTTTTTACTTGAGATAGCAATAGGATGTTAGTGGTCTAAGTCACTATTGTAAACCTTCAATTCTTTTATAGTGGATCTGTTTTACCTTGAGGATAGTTAGGTTAAATCCTTCCAGGTTTTTTACCGGTTTGGTTTTCCTAGGTTATCATATCGTTGTGTTCTTTATTTTCCGCATTGTTTACATGATATGATTTACTTGTATTAACCTAGATTTGAATAATTTACCTAAGTAATCACTTGGCTAAATAATTAGGTTAAACAATTTGTGTTTTAAGGGGTCTAAAAACGTACAAGCGGTATTAGAGTGGGTTAGCTCTAGTATTTAGATCCTTTGATCTAAGAGTTGATCATTGACCCTTGCTGTCATGGAACACAGTTACTCTCTTGTGATCCCACTTCACTTTGACAGGAACAATTATGTCTACTGGAAGGTAAAGATGAAAGCATTCCTAAAATCTATTGATGAGAGAGTTTGGAATTCCGTTGAATATAGTTGGGAGAAGCCCACTACTCTTGTTAGTGAATGGCAAACTTCTAAGAAAGAAACAGCTGCTTTTAATAGCAAACGCATGAATGCTATTTATAATGTTGTTTCTATGGAGGAATTCAAAAGAATCTCTAACGTTGAAGTTGCTCTTACTACATGGAATATTCTCTAAACTATGCTTGAAGGCATAAAGGCAGTTAAGATTAACAAACTGAAGCAGTTAACTACTAGATTTGAAAGTATTAGAATATTTGATGATGAATGTTTTGATGAATTCTATGCTAAACTGAATGATATTGTTATCTTTGCTTATAATTTAGGTGAAATCTATGATCCTTGATTGAGGACTTTGGACCCAAAGTGACTGCCAATATTGAAAGCAAGGATGTGGACTCCATCCCTGTTGATAAACTTGTAGCTTCTCTCCAGTCCTATTAGTTAGACCTACCTAAGACAAACAAATCCAAATCAATGGCTCTTAAGTTCGTTGATGATGTTGATGGGAATGGACTTGATAATGAACTCTCTATTACAAAGATTACATACCTTGGTAAGAATTTTAGAAACTTTCTTAAGAACAATAACAGAAAGGGTAAGAGGTAAAAACAATGCTAAACCTAGGAATTTTAGGAGGGATGAACCCACTAAAGTGAAAAATACTGATAAACTTAAAGAGAAAGTAGGTCAAACCTCTAATACTTCTATGGGTCGACAATGTTTTGGTTGTCAAGGGTATGATCATGTGAAATCAGAATGTCCTACATTCTTGAGATTAAAGAGTAAAGTTATGGCTGTAACCCTTAGTGATGATGAAGTTTTTGATCATAAGTCTGGTAGTGATGATGATGGAAACTTTATTGCTTTCATAACTACTGCTATAGTTGATGAAATTGTTATAGTTGATGAGAACCCTTCTGATGGGGAACTTTTTGAGAATGCTGATTTGCAAGAAGCCTATAATAAGCTTTGCAAGGTTACTGCAAAGGATGCTATGAATGTTGATTTAGGTTTACTAAAAATTGCTTCTCTTGAACTTGATAAGAAGAATTTGATCTTAAAATTGTTTGATGCTAATGAATTGCTTGATAAGGTGAAGACTGAGAACATGTTGCTTGATAAAGTTAAGAATTTGGAACATGAATTATCTGTTGCTAGAGAACAAACAAAGAGGTTTACTAGTTCTAAACTTGAACACATGCTGAGTATTCAAAAGTCTCCCTTAAACAAAACTGGTTTAGGTTTTGAAGATAGCATCTCTGTGCCTAAGACTCATTCCATAAACTTTGTTTCTTCTTCTGAGCCTCCCATGAGTGAGATTGTCAAACCAGTAGAAGTTACATCTCCTAGGAAGACTAGGGTTGATCTTAAAGAGTCTAAGCCTAAGAATCCTACCATTCCTAAGGAAAAGGAGCATGATAGACCTTTATGAGTTTGTCATTTATGTGGAAAGGCTAAACACATTCATCCAAACTGTTTCAAGTTGCAAGTTGCTAAGCGACCAAATAAGCCAAAAGTACCTGTGCCTCAAGCACAAGATCCCATGGTACTTATTAGTGAGTTGGTAAAGGTTTTAAACTTTTATTCCAATCCTAGAGTTGCTCATCATTCTAATATGAATAATAACTCCAATGCAAGAGTTGCATCTAAAAATTTTTGGATGCAAAAGGCTAAGGCTCGACCTAATTGAGTCTTTCTGACATGGTTCTTGTACTTCATCTCTCTATTCTTTATGACCATTTTTCTTTGTTGTTTTTTTTTTGTTTTCTTTGTTTTTAGGATTTGCATTGCATAACATTCATACATTTCATGCTAGGTTATTTTTGTTAATTTTTTTTTTCAAAATTATAAAAAAAAAAAAAAAAAAAAAAAAAGGGAAAGGAAGGAAAAATGTGTATTATATTATTTTTCTTGGATTTGAAATCAAGGTTAGCCATATTATCTTTACATAACATGTTTATGTACCTTGTTTAGCTTGGATGAGCTTATTTTACTGCACATTGCTAGTTTAGTTTTGTAGTGCATGTTGTGTGGAAGTTTTTATAGTTTTTGATCACATGATCTTGATCTTGAAGTCACATGCTTTTGATTGTAATGACTAAAAAATTCTAAAAGAAATGCATAAATAACCATCTCACCACTGTTTACTAGCCAATCATGAACATCTTAGTGCATATCATATGATTTTGTGTTTGAGAAAGTGTAGCACATGCACAAAAAGAACATAAAGTGTAGCCTTGGCTTATAATAATAAAATTGGTGTGTACATTATTGGGATATAATAAATTCAAATTGAAATAAAATTGGTGATTATATTATGAGGCAAAACAAGATACTTACATGATTGCAAACTTGTATTCTAGGAGATGTGAGAGTTATATGATGTAACTCTTTAGGTTATAGTCACTTTTAGACTTATGTGATGAATTTTGTAGAAATTGTGATTGATCACTATTTACTTATCTCCTGACATGTCTCTCAAGCTATTCTAGTTGCCTATCCAAGATTAAAAGTTTCGTGATTTTAATGCAAAATGTGTTTCAAGTTTGAGTTTTGAAGACAAATTGATTGAAAATCTTGTTTTTGGAAGATCTGCGTTAAATTCAAGGGTTTGTGAAAAACTTTTCATCTTATACTCATGCATTCTATTCATAAAATATTGTGCTTTGAGCAGTTTTTGCATTAAAATGCTCTATTTTTCAAAAAATTGATTTTTCTAAATTTTCAATCGATCGAATCTGTCTCTCGACCGATCGAAAATGCGATAAAAACCTTGGTTACAATTTGCCTAACTCGATTGCTGCTCGATTGATGCTAGATCGATCGAATCTATTTTTCGATCGATCAAATCTAATTTTTGATCGATTGAGAATCGGTCAGAGAGTTTTTAAAACAAAACTTTTCTCACATGTTCTTCACTTTATTCAAACTTTTCAAAAGCTTTTGTCCTCTCTTCTTCGACCGATCCACCTCAAGTCATTTTTTTGTCGTTTTTTTCCTTACTTTTCTCAAGGTTTTTGTCTTCAAGTGCTAGTAAGACCTTTCTATCCCTTCTTTTTCATTTTATTCACATATTTCATGCATTTTAAGGGAACTTTACAGACCTATAGGAATTTGGGGTTTTTGATTTTTGAGTTGGTTTCTTTCAAAATTGATCACTAGGTTTTTTTTTCTAAGATGTTGTAAAAAAATTTCTCAAGCATTAAATTTGATCAATTTGGTGATTTGAGGAAAATTTGAAATTCTAGGGCTTAAAACTACATGAAATTGGGGATTTTGTTCAATTGGGTTGTAATTGGTTAAATTTACTTGTGAAATTGATTGAATATGTCATTATATGATGATTTCTATCTAGTGTAATGATTAATTACTCAATTTGGTTGAATTTTTGAAAGTAGGTTTTTCAAAATTTGGGTTTTTTGTTCTAAACCTCTATGTTCAAGTCAATTCTTTGTTTTCAAAGTATAATTGAATGGTTCTCAATGCATTAGAGCATGCATCATTTGTTTATTCTGTTCATTCATCATATAGATTGATATTTTCTATTGTTGTTTTCTCTCTAACCTTGTCTGATGTAGTCTGCCCTTGGTTTTCTTTGTTTTCTTTCTTTGGTTTCTATTTTGGTCTTTCCTTTCCTTCCTTTAGCATCATGGTTAGGAAAACTAAAGCTAATAAGAAAACCACCTCCACCTCTACCCTAACCTTTGATAGTAAGCAGTTTCAGTATGAGAAAAACCAAGAAGCCTATGAGAAGTTGAACATATTTAGGTCTATGTGGGCTAAGAGGAAAGTTGTGTTAGATGAGTTAAACTTGGAAATTAGGAGGAACTTTGAGCATAAGGGCCAGTTACCTTTGTTGGACATTTCTCATCCTTCTCTAGCTGCCTTGATTAGAGAGTTCTATTTGAACCTCTCTGTCAACTCCGATGATTCCAACAAATACTATGTGATGAGTTGGATATAGAGTGAAGAGTATACCATTACTCCTTCAGTAGTGGCCTCTGCTCTTGGGGTACCTTTTGTATGACAACCAGTCTACCCTTATGATGAGACCCCTCCTCTTGATGACATTATGTCATATCTCACCGATTCTTCCATTTAGTGGGGTACTGATCCCCGGATTACCTCACATGAGCTTACTGAGATTCATTATTTTTTTTTTTCGAATTTCTTGTCATTCTATCTGGCCCATCTCTCACTTGCACACCATTCCTATTGAGAGATGTGCATTTTTGTATGCCCTTGTGACTAATGCTCCTATGAGTTTTCCTACTCCTTTTATTCGATCCTTGGTTGAGGTTTATAGGAGTAGTTCTATAGCACATGGTCTTTTCTTCCCTGTTTTTATACATCGGATTTTGTTAAATTTAGGTTTAGTGGGTTTTCTTACGTCTGAGCCTATACACATTATAGCTCCTATAGGTGCCACCTTCCTTAAGTAGAGAGCAGCTCAGATGAAAGCTAGCTCTAAACACCCTAAAGTAAAGTCTTCCTCTGGTGCTGCACCTTCTCCTCCTCCTTCTTCAGGTAACCCCACAGTTGAGGAGTATGGCGATCCCACTACTGCAGTTGATCCTCCACCTTCTACTTCGAGTGATTCTAGCATTCGGAGTATGTTGGATACTATCATGACCGTTCAGGCGGCTCATGGTCAACTTTTGGTGGATGTACTCATAGAGCTTCAGACCTTGCTTGTAGATTTGGCTAGCATTCGGCGGTCTCCTCCACCACCTCATTTTGATGATGAGTCTTGATTGTCCTTTGGTAATTCATCACAAAAAGGGGGAGTACATATGGATGGAGATAGGGGGAGTTTTTGGTTTTTTGGAGCTTTGAAGCTTTAGATTGTATCTAGGTGCTTCATCTTGTATTTATTTTTTTTGGTTCTTGATGTATTTATTTTTTATGGGATGTATATGTAAGGGGGAGACATTATGTTTTTTTTATCTCTTTTATTGTTTCTTGTCATGTGCTACGTTGATTATTGATTTATATTATGAGGTTATTCATAATATATGTCTTTTATTTTCTGTTTTGTGAAATCAAGAATTTAGTTTGTTTTTACTTGTATTTTCCACACATGCATTTATGTGTTTGTTGAGTGTTACAAGAATATACAGGTTGATTCAGTTGTGCTTCTGTTTACACTGGCAACTAATAGATAGTAGTTAGGTTGAATTGTTTTTGAGCATTTTATTGTAATAGGCTGTTTTGCAACTTTGAGCATTTTTGTTTTTGTTATGTGTTTTGTCACGGATTGCCAAAGGGGGAGTTTGTTAGATTTTAAGGATTTAGGATCTAAATGTATTAGAATTTCAATGTGTAATGTTGGCAAACCATGATCAAAACTTAGTGTTTAGATTTAGGCTACTCAAAGTGATTTATGTGTAAAGTTGGAATTGAGTAATTGCAAAAAATTACTGTTCAATTTTTGCAAGGCTCGATTAATCGAAAATTAGACTTGATCGATTGAAGCTCGTGCAGAATGTTTTTTTTTTTTGTAGAATTTCCAACTCAGCACATGCCCATATAATGTGTAGGGTTTTATGTTTTGCCTTAAGTATAAAAGGAAAAAACTCTAGCCACATTTTAGTGGTTAATGATATGTTGTGTGTGTGAATCTCTTGTGAGATCTAGAGGTGTTTGTCTTCATACACACTTCGGGTTATCAAGATTAAGATTGATGTTGAGAGCTTGGTGATTGCTTCAGTTGCTGCATAAAGAGTTTAAAGAAAAACACAAGTGGGAGTACTTGTGGTTGTTGTGAATCCAAGAAAGAAGTAGTTTGTGGACTCAAAACTGTCACATGGTTATGATAATAAGTTTTCTACTCAAGGTAGCAATAAGATGTTAGTGGTCTAAGTCACTATTGTAAAACTTCAATTCTTTCATAGTGGATCTGTTTTATCTTGAGGATAGTTAAGTTAAATCCTCCTAGGTTTTTATCGGTTTGATTTTTCTGGGTTATCATATCAATGTATTCTTTATTTTCTGCATTTTTTACATGATATGATTTACTTATGTTAACCTAGATTTGAATAATTTACCTAAGTAATCACTTGGCTAAATAACTAGGTTAAACAACTTGTGTTTTAAGGGGTCTAAAAATGTATAGGTGGTTAGTCACGTACTTGGATTTATGCATCAATTGGTTAGTCATGTACTGGAAGCCGTGCATTAAAAGGAAAGATTGTCACTACAGAACAAATCTAATTGGGTATTGGGGTAAAGGTTCAACTGTAGGTTGGTATAAGGTACTAAAATTCCTTTAGTTGTAGCCGCTTGTTGTGATAATAGTATATTCTCGGGAGTAGTGACCTTAAAATCACCCGGTGGGGTTTTTACCTTGGACGTTTTTCCTATTTGTAAACAAATCACCGTGTCAACTTTATTTTCCGTTGCATATTAAATTAGTTGGTGATTTGTTTATGCTATCACATGTATTGCATGTTAATCGGATTAATTAATTAACTTAGCTAATTAATTGGTTAATTCAACACAAGGCATCAATACATTCTTGGCTTATCAAGTGGTAACAGAGTAGGCACACTCTGATTAGGTTTTAATCTTTGTTGTATGATCCATTGAACGTTGTTTGTCATGGATAGAGGACAGTCTCTTATTATACCTCATTTATTTGATGGCACTAACTATGCATATTGGAAAATATGCATGAGAGCTTTCTTGCAGTCATTATATGAGAAAGTGTGGCAAGCTGTGAAGATAGGCTGTACCGAGCAAAAGGAAGCGTCGGCCAATTGGGATGATGCTAAGATCAAGGTGGATAATTTCAACAGCAGGGCATTGAATACTTTATTCAGTGTGGTCACGAATGAGGAGTTCAAGAAGATATCATCTATTGAAACTGCAAAGGAAGCATAGACCATCCTCCAAACAACCTATGAAGGAACTAATGCTATCAAGGATTCGAAAATTTAGAAGAAATCAAGATGGAGGAGGATGAGTCATTCGATGAGTTCTAGGCCAAGCTCAAGGACATAGTGAACTTAGCCTTTAATCTTGGGGAAACCATTCCCAAACCCAAGATTGTTAGAAAGGTGCTTAGATCTCTACCTGAGAGATTTCATGCCAAGATCACCGCAATTGAGGAATCAAAGGATATTGACAAAATTCCTTTGATAGAGCTGGTTGGCAATTTACAGACCTATGAGTTGGGTTTGACAAGGATCGAAAAATCAAGCGAGAGCAAAAGCATGGCACTGAAGACCAAAAGCAGTGATACTGATGAGTCTTCTAATGATGAAGATTCTAAAATGAAATCCTATATCATAAGGCAGTTCAAAAAATTCATGAAGAATGCCAATACAAGAGGATTTGATAAAGACCGCAAGCAATCCAGTTCGTCTTAGTTCAAGAACCAAGACAAAGGAAAGAAGGATGCTTGGGATGGTGGTCAGTACACTGTTCCCTCAAGACCAAAGTGCTTTGGGTGTCAAGGCTTCGGTCACATGAAACAAGAGTGCCCTACGTATCTCAAGTCCATTGGGAAGAGCAAGGCACTTGCTACTACTTTGAGCGACATCGAGCCTGAAGATGATTCTGATAATGAGGAGGATGGAATCCTAAATGCCTTCACTGCCACTATAAATCCTACTAAGGGGATTTGTTAGGTTCTAAAGTCTTAGGATTTTATGTATTTAGAAATCTAATTTGTATTGTTAACAAACCATGATCAAAACAATGTTTTAGAAGTGTTTTAGTCTAGCTCAAAGTTGTGATTTTATGTAAAGTTGGAATCGAGTTAAAGAAGGAAGCATTGTAACTTTCGGCCTGGCTCAATCGATCGAAAGACAAGCTCGATCAATCGAAGCTTGGGCAGAATGTTTTTCTGCAAATTCGTCCAACTCAGCCCTAAGTGGTTTAAAACGTTTTTAGGGTTTCTTATTTTTCCTAAGTATAAAAGGCAAACCTGAACCACGTTTTAGTGTTGCTCATAATTGCGGTTTGTGTAAATCTCTTGTGAGATCTAGAGGAGTTTTCCTTTACACAAACTTAGGGTATTCAAGGAGAAGATTTATCTATGCCTTGATGATCAATTCAGTTGCTGTCATTGAAGTTTAAAGAAAACACAAGCGGGTGTGCTTGTATCTGGTGGTGAATCCAAGAAAGAAGGAGTCCGTGGATTCAGAGCTTGCACGTGGTCGTGTCAGTAAGTTCTACTGGTTGGTAGCAATAAGAAATCGAGCGTGGGGGCTTGTAATTCTTATTGTATGAACTTCGATTCTTTCAAGATAATGGCTTCAAGTTTACCTTGAGGATAGCTAGGTCAAATTCTCCCCAGGTTTTTACCGGTTGGGTTTCCTAGGTGATCATATCTTGTGTTATTTATTTTCCGCTGCTTTGCATGATTTGATCTTTATTATTGTGATAACCTAGACTTGTTTAATTGGACTAAGTAACAACTTGACTAATTACCTAGGTTTAATCAATTGTTTAAGGGGTCTAAAAACTATCAAGTGGTATCAGAACGGGTAGCTCTTTTGTTGTTGATCCTTTGATCACTGAGCTGATCCTTGACCCCTTTGTTATGGACTTTTGAAAATTCTTTCTGCTTATTCATCAACTTGCTTACTTTGTGTATTTGTCTCTTGTTGAGTTTGTTAAATCTTTCCTTGAACATCTTGGTCTTATCATATGTGGTAATAATTATTTATGTTATACTACCTTAATCGCCTTAAAGGCACGTGATTCTTGTCTTTGGTATTTGGATAGTGGTTGTTCCAGGCATATGACAGGAAACAAAGGATTATTTAAGACCCTCTTTGAAGGAAAGATTGGGACAGTCACTTTTGGAGATGAAAGCAAATCTGTCATTAGAGGCATTGGAACTGTGGACATCCCAGGGTTACCGGTCTTTGAAGATGTTTGGTATGTTGATGGACTGAAGGCAAATTTACTCAGCATCAGTCAGATTTGTGACAATGGACTAAATGTTCTCTTCACTAAGTATGAATGTGAGATACTTAATGGAGGAGGTGACTATATGTGTGTTGGTGTACGGACAGCAGACAACTGTTATGGATTGACACCAAGCATAAGCAACAAGTGTTTTAGTGCAAAGATTGATCAAGTTGATTTGTGGCATCAACGGCTGGGGCATGCAAGTCATAAGCAGTTAGAAAAGATTTCAAAATGTGATGCTGTTGTTGGTTTACCTAAGTTTGAGAAGATAGATAAGTGCATATGTGGACCATGTCAGATAGGTAAACAGATAAAATCTAAACATCCGCCTGTGACTAGTGTTCAAACTTTAAGACCTCTGGAGTTACTGCACATTGATCTTATGGGTCCTGCTCGAGTTCAGATTTTGGGAGGAAAGAAATATATTCTAGTGATTGTGGATGACTTTACCAGATATACTTGGGTTGTGCTTTTGAAAGATAAAGCTGAGGCTCCTAAGAAGATGATACATCTGTGTAAGAAATTGCAGGTTGAAAAAGATACAATGGTAGCTAGAATCAGAAGTAACCATGGAAGAGAATTGGAGAATACCAAGCTAGCTATCTTCTGCAATAAACAGGGCACACATCAAGAATTTTCATCACCCAAGACACCGCAACAAAATGGAATAGTTGAACGGAAAAATAGGGTCGTTCAAGAGATGGCACGTGTCATGTTGCACAATAAAAAATTGCCAAAATATTTCTAGGGAGAAGCAGTTAACACTGCATGCCATACACTCAACCGGGTGTATTTCAAACCTGATTCCAAGAAGACTCCTTATGAACTCTGGAGAGGAAAGAAGCCGGTCGTTAAGTATTTTAAGATATTTGGCAGTGATTGTTACATTCTACGTGATAGAGAGCATCTAGAGAAATTTGATGCTAAGAGTGACAAGGGATATTTTCTAGGGTACTCCTCTACTAGTAGAGCATATAGAGTGTATAATCTGAGAACCAAAATTATCATGGAATCGTCAAATGTTGTGATCAATGATGAAGTATGTCCAGAAGCACATCCAAAAAGTACTACTCAGGTTCAAGATAAGCCTATGGACGTTAATGACTCTCTTCCTGTTGATTATGTTGGGAAACATAGTGATGAGGAGCTAATGGTGTTGAATGATGCAATTTCTGTGCCATCAAGTCCTGAACCATCCACTCCAGTTCATGAGACTCAACAGGTTCCACATGAGTTTAGTCCTTCATCAGAACAAAGAGGTGCATCCACATCTCTAGTTAAAGGTCCTTCCTCTAGGGTAAGGCTTAATCATCCCTCCTCAAATATATTGGGAAGTCTGAATGACAACATGATATTAAGATCAAAAGCCTTAAGTGTAATTACACATTCATGCTATCTGTCCCAATTTGAACCGAAGAAGGTAGATGAGGCACTTCAAGATGCTGATTGGGTAAACTCTATGCATGAAGAACTTTATCAATTTGTTCAGAATGATGTGTGGGAATTAGTTCCTAGACCAAAGGGTGTAAATGTAATTGGAACAAAATGGATCTTTAAGAACAAGTCAGATGAACATGGCACTGTTATCAGAAATAAATCAAGACTTGTTGCTCAAGGCTACACACAAGTGGAAGGGATTGACTTTGATGAGACCTTTACTCCGGTAGCAAGATTGGAATCCATTAGGATATTGTTGGCTATAGCTAGTCATCTGAACTTCAAGCTATATCAAATGGATATCAAAAGTGATTTCTTGAATGGAATGCTGCAAGAAGAAGTATATGTTGAACAACCTAAAGGATTTGTTGACCCTCACAGGCCGGATGATGTGTATAAGTTGAAGAGAGTTCTGTATGGTTTGAAACAAGCTCTACGGGCTTGGTATGATAGATTGACTGCATATCTTACTGAGCATGGCTTCAAAAGGGGATTTACAGACACTACTCTCTTTATAAGAAATGATAAGAACAGTTTTGTTGTAACTCAAATTTATGTAGATGATATTGTTTTTGGTGCTACTAATGACTCTCTTGCTCATTCTTTTGCAGATGAAATGAAGGCGATGTTTGAAATGAGTATGGTTGATGAACTAACTTATTTCTTGGGATTATAGGTGAAGCAAATGGATTCAGGGATCTACATCAACCAAGCAAAATATGCAAAGAATCTAGTCAAGAGATTTGGACTGGACAATACTGCCCATGCTAGAACACCAATGGCCGCCAATGCAAAATTAACAAATGATCCATCAGGTGAGTCTGTTGATGTTACATTATACAGAAGTATGATTGGATGTTTATTATATTTGACTGCTAGTCGGCCTGATATTGGATTTAGTGTTGGTGTTTGTTCTAGATTTCATTCTAATCCTAAAGTTTCACACTTAAATGCAAAGAATAATTAAATATGTTGCTGGAACTTGTGATTATGGATTATTTTATAGTAAAGAGTCTAATCTATCTCTTGCTGGTTTTTCTGATTCTGATTGGGCTGGTAATGCTGATGATAGAAAAAGCACCACTAGTGGATGTTTTTATGTTGGTGCTAATCTTGTTGCTTGGATGAGCAAAAAGCAAAATTCTGCGTCCTTGTCTACTGCCGAGGCAGAATATATTGCTGTTGGAAGTTGTTGCTCACAACTTCTTTGGATGAAAAAGGTTTTAACTGATTATGAGATATCCCAAGATACCATGGTGGTTTACTGTGATAACTCTAGTGCTATTGACATATCTAAGAACCCTGTTCAACATTCTAAGACTAAGCACATAGAGATTAGGTATCACTTCATTAGGGATCTTGTTGAAAGAAAGATTGTGTCTTGAGTATATTCCTACTGAACGTCAGAATGCCGACATTTTCACCAAACCTCTTGATAGAAGTAAGTTTGAGACTCTTCGTCAAGTAATTGGTATGATTCTGTGTCCCTGATCTGTCTTGATCTTCATGGTCCTTGTGCTTCATTGCTCTACCTTTTGTGACTATTGTTCTTTGGTTTTGTTGTTGTTTTTTTCCTGTTTTTTTCTAGGATTTGCATAGCATAACATTCATGCATTTCATTCTAGGTTTTTTTTTTTTTTTTTTTTTTTTTTTTTTTTTTTTTTTTTTTAAATAAAAAAAAAAAAAAAAGGAAGAAAAAGGAAGCACATTTTGTTTTGTACTATTCTTCTTGGTTTTTTAGAACAAGGTTGGTCAATTTATTTTCACATAACATGTCTTTTGTACCTTGTTTATCTTGGATGAGCTTATTTATTGCACTTTACTAGTTGAAACTTTGTAGTGCATGTTGTGTGGGAAAGATGTTTATTGTTTTTGATTACTATGTCTTAATCTTGAAATCACATGTTTTTAAATGTTTGACTTGAACTTTTAGAGAAAGGCATAAATAACCATCTCACCACTGTTCACTAGCCAATCATGAACACCTTAGTGCATATCATAAGATTTTGTGCTCGAGAAAGTGTAGCACATGCACAAAAAGAACATAAGGTGAAGCCTCGGGTTAAATTGCTTAATTCTTAAAATCAAAATTGGTGTGTACTATTAGGCTTGATGCCAAACTCACATAACTTAAAATTAGTATGTATATTATGAGGCATAAATACAAGAAACTTACATGATTGCAAGCTTATGATTTAGGAGATGTGGGAGTTATATGATGTAACTCTTTAGGTGATAGTCTCTTTTAAATTCTTTGTGATGAATTTTGTAGACTTTGTGATTGATTGCTATTCACATATCACCTCACATGTATCTCAAGCTTTTGCTAGTTGCACACACTACACGAGTTACTTTTTGCTAAATATTGTACATGTTATTGTGTGTGTTTATGGTCTGACCAACCAAGTTTTGCAAATACTTTGACTTTTGTGCAAAATTAATTTGTTGCTTGAAAATTTGTGGAGAATGTAAGAAATTTTGTTTTTGGGGAATTTGGGCTTAAAATTCTTGTTTTGAAAATCATATCATCACATACTCATGTATTTTTGTTCTTAAATTTCAATTCTTTGAGTTAATTCTAAATTTTTTTCAAAAATTGTGTTTTTTCCTCAAAATTTGGTGAGCCTCTGCCTATTTCGATTGATCCATTCTGTTTTTCGATCGATCGAAAATTTTTAAATTTGATAGAGAGAGCCTCTGTCTGTTTCGATTGATCGAAACTGTTTTTTGATCGATCGAACTTGTTTCAAATTGTTTTTATAGAGTCTCTATCTGTTTCGATCGATCGAGGTTGTTTTTTGATCGATCGAAACTCGTGAATCCTGTTTTTAAAAAGCCAGATTGGACTTTTCAAAGTCACTTTTTCAAAAGGTTTTTCAACTTTCCTCTCTCTCCGACTTGACTAAAGGCTCCACCATCAATTTTTTGTCGTTTTCTTCCAAGATTTTTGCAAGGTTTTTGTCCTTGAAGGCCGGTAAGTCTCTTTTGCCCTTCCTTTTGCATTTTATTTCTTGATTTCATGCATTTTTCATGCATTATTATGGGTATTTTCGGCACTTTCAATTTATTGGGGGTTTTTGATGATTCAAACCTGTTTTTTGTGAAATTGATCAATGGTTTTTTGTCCTAGGATGCTATAATGATGATTCTTGTAGTTTAATTTGATCAATTTTGTAGTTTTTGAAAAATTGGAAATTCTAGCGTTTGAAATTGTTCCGAATTGTGGATTTTTGTCTAATTGGCTTAAATTGATGAAATTGGCTTGTCAAATTGATGTATTTGGTCATTATTTTTGTAATTCTATCATCTGTGATGATCAATTCGTCAATATTTTTCAAATTGATCAAGTGGTTTTCCAAATTTTGGGGTTTTTGTGTTAATACCTAAATGTTCAAGCCAATTTGTGAATTTGAACATTTTGGACTTAATTCACTGCATTAGAACATGCATCATACCATTTACATTTGTCATGCATCATATAGACTTTATTTCTATATTTTTTTTGGTGCTAACTTGCAGTCTGCCCTTGGTTTTGGTTTTGTGTTTTGTTCTTTTGCTCTGTGTTTTGGTCCTTATCTTAGCACCATGCCTAGAAAAACTAGAGCCAATAGGACCCCTTCCACTTTCTATGTGTCTCACTCTAGGGTTGAGGAGTTTAGGAATGAGAAGTGTCGTGAGGCCTTTGAGACTTTAAACCGTTAGCGTAAGATATGGGCTGAGCAAGCTATGGTCTTAGACGAGCTTGATCCGACCATTAGGGTCAATTTTGAGTCTAGAGGTTGGTTGCCTCTCTTAGAGATAGATCATCCACCCCTGACTGCCCTGATTAGAAAGTTCTTCTCAAACCTCTCTTGCCACATTTATGATTCCAACACCCTTGTTAAGACCCTTGTTAAGAGTTGGATACGAGGTGTTGAGTTCACCATTACCCCTCGGGTAGTGGCTGAGGCTCTTGGAGTTCCGGTTGTTCAGAAGCCTGACTATCCCTATAATGAGTCACCCTCTTTAGATGTAGTCATGTCTTACATCATTGGGTCATCTATCTAGTGGGGTTCTGATCCTTAGATCACGTCCGCTGAGCTTACCGAGACTATCTATCTCTTCTTTAGGATAGCGTGTCATTCGTTGTGGCCTATCTCTCACTTCCACACCATCCCTTTAGAGCGATGTGTGTTTTTGTATGCCTTTGTTTTTGAAGCGTCTATCAGTTTTCTTCACTTGTTCCTTTGTTCTTTGAACGAGGTTCATAGGAGTTCTGCTGTAGGGCATGCGTTGATTCATCCTATTTTCATTCATAGGATTTTGCTCTTCTTAGGTTTAAATGGTTTTCCGTCTGGTGAGCCTATTCATGTTATTGCTCCCATAGGTGCCACCTTTCTTTGTCAGAGGGCTGCTCAATTGAGAGTTGCTCCTTCTTGTCCTAGAGGTGTGTCATCTAGTAGTGTTCCCCCTCCTCCCTCTTCTGCAGGTGTTGATGCTGCTGAGACATCAGGTGTTGCTGCTGATGATGATGTTCCTCCACCAACTGCTACGGATGATTCAGACATTCGTCACACGTTGGATCATGTTTTGACCGTTCAGGCGGCTCATGGACAGATTTTGGTGGACATGCTCGATGAGATCTGTGTCTTACGTGCGGAGTTGGCGCAGTTTAGACCACCTCCCTTTTGATGATGGATTCTATTTGCCCTTTGGCATTCCGTCACAAAAAGGGGGAATACTTTGTAGAGTTGTTGCTTTCAGGGGGAGTTTATTTGTTTTTGGTTGGAGCTTGTGGAGTTTAGATTGTATCTAGGTGCTTCACTTTGTACTTTACATTTTTAGCTATTGCCATGTTTTTGATTGGGATATTTATGTTAGGGGGAGTTGTATGTTTTGTTGGTACTTTATATGTTTATTGTTTCAAACTGTTTATTGATTTATATTTATGAGCTATTCATTGATATTTGTCTTTATTTGTGTGTTATTTGAAATCAAGAAGTTATTTTGTTTACTTGTATTGTTTCCACACATGCGGTTATGCATTTTGTTTAGTGTTTCAGGAAATATACAGGTTGATTCAATTGAGCTAATGTCTACACTTGCAACTAATGGATAGCAGTTGGGATTGAATTTGTTTTATAAGCATTATTTTGTAAAGGGCTTTTTATTTTGTAAACTTTGAGCTTCTAGTTGTGTTTTGTCACGGATTACCAAAGGGGGAGTTTGTTAGGTTCTAAAGTCTTAGGATTTTATGTATTTAGAACTCTAATTTGTATTGTTGGCAAACCATGATCAAAACAATGTTTTAGAAGTGTTTTATTCTAGCTCAAAGTTGTGATTTTATATAAAGTTGAAATCGAGTTAAAGCAGGAAGCATTGTGCCTTTCGGCCTAGCTCGATCGATCGAAAGACAGGCTCGATCGATTGAAGCTCGGGCAGAATGTTTTTCTGCAGATTCGTCCAACTCAACCCTAAGTGTTTTAAAATGTTTTTAGGGTTTCTTATTTGTCCTAAGTATAACAAGCAAATCCTAGCCACGTTTTAGTGTTGCTCATAATTGCAGTTTGTGTAAATCTCTTGTGAGATCTAAAGGAGCTTTCCTTTACACAAACTTAGGGTTTTCAAGGAGAAGATTTATCTACGCCTTGATGATCAATTTAGTTGCTGCCATTGAAGCTTAAAGAAAACACAAGTGGGTGTGCTTGTATCTGGTGGTGAATCCAAGAAAGAAGGAGTCCGTGGATTCGGAGCTTGCACGTGGTCGCGCCAGTAAGTTCTACTGGTTGGTAGCAATAAGAAGTCGAGTGTGGGGGCTTGTAAGTCTTATTGTATGAACTTCGATTCTTTTAAGATAGTGGATTCAAGTTTACCTTGAGGATAGCTAGGTCAAATCCTCCTCAGGTTTTTACCGGTTTGGTTTCCTAGGTGATCATATCTTGTGTTATTTATTTTCTGCTGCTTTGCATGATTTGATCTTTATTATTGTGATAACCTAGACTTATTTAATTGGACTAAGTAACAACTTGGCTAATTACCTAGGTTTAATCAATTGTTTAAGGGGTCTAAAAACTATCAGGATTGTTGAAGATGTGGATGAAAAAGAGGACTTGATGGAGTTTAAATTTGAGAAGATGGATGAACAAGATGACATCCACACAGCCTATGTAAAATTATACAAGGTCTTAGAAAAGCATGAGAAGTTATATAGGTTGGCCACCAAGAAGTTCAGTGAAGTGGAGCTTGAATGAGAAGAAATCTCTATGAAGTTTGATGAAGCCAATTAGACCATTGGAGCAATGAGATTTGAGAATAATTTCTTGACTGAGAAGACCAAGAAGCTTGAAGTGGAGTTGTTTCAAGTCAAAGCTCAGCTTGACAGGACTTTAAGTACAAATCTTGACGAGATGCTCAGCCTTCAGAAATCTGCTTCCGATCGAACTAGTTTAGGGTATGTCTTCTCTTCTCCTACTATTGCTTCTACTAGTACTACTATGTTTGTTTATCCTACTAATAATGTTGAATTTGAGAACAATGATGTGAAAAATGTTTTAGCTAGTGAGAACATAGACAAGAGTAAATCTATCTTAGGAGCACCTCCTAAGCTGGATAAGAAAGAGACTAAAAGCCCTAGAGCTAAGAAGGGAAACACTCAAAAGCCTAAAAAGAAGAAGCAGCATCTCTGTCATCACGATGGAGCGACTAGACATACTCGACCTAATTGCTATAAGTGGTTAGCCACTCAACAGAGCAAATGTATGATCTCATCAAGAAACCAGAATTAGTTTCCATCCTCTTTTTCCCCTCTTGGAGATCTATTCAAAGCCCTCATGTTCCTTTTGAACTTAAACGGTTTCAATTCTTCCCCCTCACCGCCGGATCAAGGGTTTGCCAAACTTAAAAGTTCTTCCAAGGTGTGGAAGGAAAAAGGCCCTAAGTGATTTAGTCACCTTTTTTTCTCTCTCTCTCTCTCCCTTTTCTTGTTTTTGAGTTGCATTACTTGTGTTTTTTGCTGTTTTGTTTTGAGTCGGTCTTGTTTTATGCTTTGCTTTATTTAACATGTTTTTGCTTGTTTATTTTTAGTTTTGTTTTTTTATTTTTAGTTTTGCTTTATTTTTTTTGTCAAAAAAAAATTGAAAAATCAAAAAAATACAAAAATAGTGTGTGTTTTATGTACATTAGTACTTGTACCTTGGATGGCCATTGAAACAAAGTTTTCTAAATTTTGTGTCTTTTGTAGCTTAGATGAGCATTTCTATGTACAACTAAGTAAGTGAGTTTTGTGGCTCGTGTTTGTGATAAGTAAGATTAAGTAATTTATTGTACTTAACACTCGTATCACTCTCTTTGACGGGAAGGACTAAAATATCATAAGAGAAAGGCATAAATAACCATCTCACCACTGTTGCCCACCAATCATGAAATGACATCTGTATGCTTCGGCATAGCAAAAGTGCAATGTCAAAAGCTTAACATAATTAGGTATCTCTTTTCTCTCTCTTATATGCCTATGCATAGTTTGCTTAAAAGAAAAAATATGCAAAGAAAAATAAAAGCAAAAAGAATCAAAATGCTTTATATATGATTGCAAGCATGTCTTACAGGAGATGTGAGAGTTATAAGATGTACTTCGAAGGTAATAGTCCCCATCAAGTAGTTATGATTGTGTGTGAGTTAAAGTGATTTTCTCATATCTCAAATCGTCATAACATGTAGACACCAATGCAATCTTGTGATGTTTTATACACAACACACAATATTCTTTACTACTATTGATACATGTGCAGGTATAATGTGATTTGGCCATCATAAGGAATACATGTGTTAATGAATGCTCACTAAATTATCTTGACTTATTTTGTAAATATAAAATTAGTTATACTTGTTTAATGTGTGTGTGTGTGTGTGTGTGTGTTTTGGATTTAAATGCTTGACATTTTTCTTGTTGAGAGATGCTTTTGAGAGATTAAAATGTTGTTTGGATCTTTGGTTGAGTAGCTTGTTTGATTGTATTCATATTTGTGGTTTTCTCTTTTTGAAAAATTGTTTTTGAGCAATCTCGACAACTTCTCGACACCTCTCGACAACTAGGCTATTTGTCGAGCCTCTTGAGCTTCCTTTCTCGATAGCTGTTATCATAATTTCGATCCATCGAGGTTTTTGAGAATTAGTCTCAATAGCTTCTCAACAGCTTTTCGGTCCATCGAGAAAGTTTCTATATGCTCGATAGATGCTCGATAGCTTCTCAATCCATTGAGGTCACTTTGCTGTGGACACCTCTCAAAAGCTCCTCGATAGCTTTATTTGGCGAAAATTTAAAGCTCGACACCTCTCAATACCTCTTGATCCATCGAGCTTCGTGTTTTTCTATATATAGCATTAGCGCAATTTTTTTCATTTCTCACCGATCTCTCTCAACAGAACTCTCTTATTTCTCTCCCAAACACTTCTCACTCTACCTCTTCACCTTCCCCACTTGGATTTCAGCCTAGATCAAGCTTTTCTTCTTTGGTAAAGGTCCTTAATCCTTCAGTCTTCATGCATTTCACACATTAGACCTAGGTTTTTGGGTCTTCTTGAAAATTTTTGGGGTTTTTCAAAATTGATGAAGTTTTTGTGAAATTTTTGGGTTGGGTTATGTTTAAATGATCCTATATGTTCATGCATTGCATCACATTTGCATTTTTAACAATGATTCTTGCATTTTAGATGTGTGCTTACTATGTTAAAAAGATGTGTGCTGGTAGGTTTGGATTGGGCTAAGCCCATGATGTTTTTAGTTTTACATGACACATGTTCATGCATTTTTCATGCATACGTACCAATTTTGTTTCAATCATATTGATATTAAACTGTATTGGTTCTTTTCTGTGTGTTTCTCTCTCTCTTTCTTCATTTCAGGGCATCTTCTTTTTCTCCTTCTACTGATTCTACTCCATCTCACGTTAGGCTCCATGATGATAAAGCCTGTAAGGACTTTTCAGAGAACATTTCACGACACAGCATTCATTCGGAATACCAAGTCGCTCTATCGGACTTTTCCGATACTGACCTTCCCATTATCATCTATAGTAGGGGTTGGGAGTCACTACGTGGCATCCTAGTCACCTGTCCTTCTGTGATCATACACTAGTTTTTCTCCAACATGCATGGATTCAACTATTTTGTACCTCAGTTTATCACTCACGTTCAAGGTACGCATATTGTAGTCACTTCGAATCTTATATCCGAGGTGTTACATGTACTGAGGGTAGAGTTTGCTAACTACCCCGGCTGTAAGCGTCTTAGGATTGTGTCCAAAGACGAACTCTTATCTCGCTTCTGTGAGACACCTTCATCTTGGGGTGACCGTTAAAACACCCTTTGCTCAAGCTTTACAAAAGGTCTGAGATTCCTTAACATGGTGATGACATTCGTTCTTCATCCTTTGTCTCACTATAACTCCATTATTGAGCCTCATGCTTGATTTTTGTTATCCCTACTTGAGAGACTTAGTATAGATTTTCTCTCTCACTTCATATTCTCCCTTATAAATGTCTATAGTGATCCGTGATAAGCTCATTTTTCCTTCGGCTATCACGTAGATTCTCCGCCATTTTTTTGTCTCCTATCTTGAATCTACACACTTTTCTATTATGTGTGTCATAGACACTGCTACCGTTAGATGGAGCGAGACCTAGCTTCTACCAAAGCGGGAACAGATCGAGACGATGACTCCTCCGACTTCTTCCGCTCCTTTTTCATCGGCGGGTGGTGTGACCCACGAGGCGGTCGTGGCGCCGTTTCAACGCATGGATGCTCACCTTGACACACTCGGTGATGAGTTGTGTCAGGTGAACACCCATGTCAGCCGTATTGCCCGACGGTAGGCTCGCCTTGGTGGCTTCATAGAGTCTCCCTCTCCTTTCCCAAAGACATCTGAGGACGAGGACGATGATGGTGACTTCGAGGACATTTATGATGATGAGGATGAGGATGCTAGCTCTTCTGGTGATGACGTGATGACTGCTTGAGTTACTTGCCCTTTGTCATTCGTGACAAAAAGGAGGAATAGTTTTGGGTATGAGAGTAGTCATGTTCTTAGGGAAGAGTTAGTATAGGAGATAGATATTTTTTTAAGGGGAGTGTTTTTGTTTATGAGGGATGTAGTGAGGACTTTTTGTATCTTTCCATTTTTTTACTTTTCAGATACATTGTTTTTACATTGTGATAGCAAAGCTTGTACTCATTATTGATGTTTATATATATTGAGGTTGTTATTACAGTTGCACCTATCTCTTCATATGTTGTTTCTTTTCTCTCTTTATGCACATGCTTCTTACATATTATATGCAATCTTTTATTTTTGTTTCACACTAAGATGCAATGATGAGTTTTGTTTAAAGTGTTTCAGAAATACAGGTTGTCAAAGTCTTTCTTGCCATGAACTCTCTTTTTGCAAAATTTTTCAAGAGTTTGGGTTATGATAGATTTTATTGTATTCAACAAGTGAGTATGAGTTGAGTGATTTATGACTTCTCTCATATGTTCATTTGTTTGTTGTGGTTTTGTCACGAATTGCCAATGGGGGAGATTGTTAGGACATATGTGAATCATGTTAGGAACATATGTCAATGTAAAATTGGCTAATTTTTTGACAAAACACACTTTACTTGTAATTGGGTAGATCTAGGATGCGTTTAATATTTCAAGGAACAAGGTTTCAAGTTCAAGTATTAATGCCATGCAAATCTATCCATGAATCAAGTGAAGAAGTGTTGGATTTTAAAGCTTGACAGTTAGCTTGACAAATAACATCTATCGAGGTTTAAAAGGTAGCTTTTGCCTGATACTCGACAGTTGCTCAATAGATAACCTATCTATCGAGATTTATAGAAATCAGTTTTTCAGATCTGATTTCACTATAATTTGTGTATACATGTTTAGGCTGTCTTTTCTCACAACCCTAAACATATATAAGGATTATTTAAAGGGCCGTCACAATTGATGCAAGTGAGTGCAACTTGATGTAAAGGTTTTTCACAAGCATATTGTGACCGGAGACAATTTGCCCTAGTTCATCTTTCTCTTCAAGAAGCTACTGCGTTTATACGTCGTAGGGTTTTGTAACCAAGGAGTTTCGTGATCTTCATTGTATTGATGAACTAAAGAATTTTGCAGCCAATATCCTTCTCAAGTTGGTGGTTAGTCATGTACTTGGATTCATGCATCAATTGGTTAATCACATACTAGGAGCTGTGCATTTAAAAAAGAGATTGTCACTATAGAACAAGTCCAATTGGGTATTGGGGTAAGGTTTCAACTGTAGGTTGGTATAAGGCACTGGAATTCCTTTACTTGTAACCACTTATTGTGATAATAGTGGATTCTTAGGAGTGGTGACCTTAAAATCACCTAGTGGAGTTTTTGCCTAGGAGGTTTTCCCCATTCGTAAACAAATCACCGTGTCAATTTTATTTTCCGCTGCATATTAACTTAGTTGATAATTTGTTTGTGCTATCACACGTATTGCATGTTAATTGGATTAATTAATTAACTTGACTAATTAATTGGTTACTTCATCACAAGGGGTCAATATATTCTTGGCCTATCATTTATAGTAACTTTTGTTTCCTTAATAATCTTTTACTTAAAATTCAGAATAAGGTCCTGCTTATTTTGGGACGACCCTTAAGGTTAGTAGTTTATGACTTTGTTTTAACTCAATTTTGTTATTTTTGGTAAAATTCGGTATTTTACCACCTAATCTCATAATTAGTGCGAATTAGGGTTTGAGACGTTTCCTAATCATCCTAGGGTTTTACTTTTTAAGTATTTATATGTTTTGTAGCCATCAAGGGCAAATAAGATTATTATCAATAAAATACAGATGTTTTGTCAAATTCTTTCTCTAGTGAATTCTAGTTTATTACCTTGTGGATTTAAGGAACCCCTCGCGGATTCGAGATTTACTACCTAGAAACTAACAATTTAGTTTTTGTTCATTAAAGAGAGCATTATGTATGCTTTTTTCAGGCTTCCGTGACATTACGATGAAAAAGACCGCTGCTCATGACCTTTTTCCAAAGTTGTTCCACCATTGTGGTCTTTCCACACCTCCCATCCCATAAACCTCGACAATGTTGATGTTTTTGCTGTTATCTTTCAACGCTTTGAAGGCATCTTCCATAGCATTTGTGAAATGAAGTACTAGTAGTAAAGGAGGTGGCAAAAGTAGAGAGACTCTTAAAATTCTCTAAATTATCTTGCTTTATCTCAGTTATCTTATCATTTTTGGAACTGTTAGTTTGTGACTTGGGTGTGGAAAAGAAAGACAGTACAAATGTTTTTTTCACATGAGAGTATTTTGGAGGCCTTCTATCAGATTCTGAACTATCACTGCTCTTTTGGGTAAGAAACCTAATCAAGTTTTTTTAAGGCTGTAGTTGGGATTGTGCATCTAGGCCTTGTTGATATGACAGGATCATCAGTTGGAATTATTTCATAATTTTCATAACTAATTGTTTGACTTTGAGATGTGGACTTTAGCAAGGACAAAGACCTCAAAAATTCAGGAAAAACGTAATTATGGGAATCATTACTTACTGGTGGGAAGTGTGACGCTCTGGAATTAGAGAATCTTGGAGGCTTTTCGTTATATTCTGAACTAGAACTACCATCATCATCACCCTTAGACATAGTGGGTGGGAAGAGTAATGGAATGGAAAGAGTTGTTGTTGTTGTTGTCGTTTGTCTAATAGGTTGTTAGGTTCTAAAGATTTAGGATTAAATGTTTAGAATTATATTTTGTGAGTGTTGGCAAACCGAGAACAAAACATGTCTAGTCTATGTGTTAGACATTACTCAAAGGTGTATGTTTCAAGCTTCAAGTTCGAGCTGATTGCAGAAAAGAAAGTCAGTATCTGCCAAGCTCAATCAATCGAGAATTAGGTTCGATCAATCAAGAATCGCAAAAATCAAATTCTATAGAATTTTTAAACTAGGCCTAAGCCTACGAAAACGTTTAAGATTTCAATATAACTTGTCCACATATAAAAAGGAAACCCTAGCTACGTTTTGTAAACTTTTGTAAGACTTGAGTGGTACTCTTTGTGAGATTTGAGAGATTTTGTACCTTCTAACTACATAAGCATCTACCAGAGCAAGATCTACAATCAAGCGGTTGTAGAACCTAATTGCTACTACAAAGATCAACAACTGAAGGTGATTTGAAAACTTTGATTGGGATCTCAAAGCCATAAGTATGGGTGCTTGTGTTGTAGTAAGTCCAAGAAGAGAAGGAGTCTGTGGATTTGGAGTTTGCACATGGTCGTGTCAGTAAGTTACTACTTGAGATAGCAATAGATTTAAGGTTAAATCTGATTGTAAAAATTTCGATTCTCTTATAGTGGATTTACTTTACCTTGAGGATAGCTAGGTCAAATCCTTCGCAAATTTTTACTTTGAAATGGTTCGTTTCATCGATTTTCCTAAGTCATCTTATCGTGGTGTTATTTACTTTTCCATCGTTGTGCATGATATGATTTATTATTATTTAACCGAGATCAGAATAATTAACCCAAATAATCACTTGGCTAATATATTAGGTTAAACAATATGGTTTAAGGGGTCTAAACAACCAAACATAGGTGATGGAAAGTCATGTGAAAATAAGGTTGAGGTTGAGGATTTGGATTTAGAATTATTATTTCATTTGTTTGAGACTTGGTTGGTGGGTAGATTGACACTATGGAATTGGAACAATGATGATGGGAGAAGTTTGGAGGTATTTCGTTGGATTTTGAACTCTCATCACTATCACTGTTAGACTTGTAGGCTGGGAAGTGTGATGCAATGGAAAGCTACTTAGGGAAGCGTGGATTTGTTCTATTTTGTACTTGATGTAGAACAGAATTTTCAAATTAATTTATGTAATTTGTTATTTTTTGTATTTTTATGTAATTTTTGTTATTTTAAGTTTAGAGCATTTATTTCTTTGTTTTTAGGTGCTTTTAATTCTTTTTAGGTAAAATTTGGTTTCTATTATGGTTAAGTATTAATTAGGAATTATTTTAGAATATATTTTCTTACTATCAAATTTAGACATTGTCTATTTCTTTCCCGGGTGGATTCTAGGAAATAATCACCATATGAATTCAAGAAACTCCTCGTGGATTTGAGGCTTACTATCAGGGACTAAAAGTTTAGTTTTTGTTCCATCAAAGAAAGCATCGTGTCTGTTTTCTTCAAACTTCTACGACATCAGTTGGTATCAGAGCCTTGACGTACCCTAGTTTGATGGCTAACCAACGAGACGGTAAGCACCACAACTACAACAATGAAGTTGAAGATGTTGTTCACACTAGGGCTGAGTTCCACCAATTTCATGAAGAGAGATAGCAAATTATAAACGAAGTCCAGCAAAAGATTGCTACTCTTCTTGCTAGGAAATCATCTCACAACAACAATGATCATTATATTCAAAGACACACTCCTAACTATAAGAAAATTCCATTCTTTTAATGCTTTTTAGGTAAAATTTGGTTTCTATTATGGTTAATATTAATTTGGAATTATTTTAGAATATATTTTCTTGTTTATCAAGTTTTAAGGAGCCCTTAAATAGGTTCCTAAATCAATAAACATTTTTTATGAGATTATTATTAATAAAAATTCAAACATTGTCTATTTCTTTCTAAGGTGGATTCTAGGAAATTATCACCATATGAATTCAAGAAACTCTTCGTGGATTTTAGTCTTACTATCAAGAACTAAAAGTTTAGTTTTTGTTCCATCAAAGAGAGCATCTTGTGTGCTTTCTTTAAATTTTTGCGACATCAGTTGGTATTAAAGCCTTGACTTACCCTTGTTTGATGGCTAACCGACTAGATGGTAACCACCACAACTACAACAACAAAGTTGAAGATGATGTTCATGCTAGAAAGACAACAAATTATAAACAAAATACAGCAAAAGATTGCTACACTTCTTGCTAGGAAATCATCTCACACTAACAATGATCATTATATTCAAAGACGCACTCCTAACTACAAGAAAATTGCATTCTTTGATGGAGATATGTGTAAGTTGGATTTTATTGACTGACTTCTTGATTTGAAATAATATTTTAATTTTTGGAAGATTTGTGATGAAGAAAAAGTGCAGCTTGCATCTAATAAATTGGATGATAAAGTAGAGGAATGGTGGAAAGACATTCAAATTGATACAAAACGGCGAGGTAAGCATTCAGTTTGCTCTTGGCAAAGATTGAAAAAGGTATCAATTGATTTACGATTTCTTAATAACTATTTTGATATACTGGATTATACAAGTATTGATTATAAATTTTTATATTCATATGAAAAGCAATATATTCAAAACATGAAAGGTCAACCACAAAACCAAAATTATCACAGCCAAGTCCATGTATCAAGTAAAGGAAAGGATTTGAGGGTTGACAAAAAGAAAATTATTCATAAAGAAAATTTTGAAGTGGTTAAAAAAGATCAAGACTTGCAACAATTTATTGAATTGAAGATTGAAGATACCACTTGTCAAAAAATTGATGAAGATGTTAAACAAATTGTGGATAATGACAGAAATCAAGAGAGATGGTAATTATTTAGAATATTGTGGAAGATTCTGATAGGCCACAAACTGAATGACCCCTTGTGATAAAAATTAATTAATTAATTAGCCAAGTTATTAATTAATCAATTTAACATGCAAACGCGTGGTAGCACAAACAAATCACCAATAAACTAATAATACAGCGGAAAATAAATAAAACGGTGATTTGTTTATAAATGGGGAAAACCTAATGACAAAAACCCCACCAGGTGATTTTCAGGTCACCACTTCCGAAACTCCACTATTATCACAACAAGCAGTTACAAGTAAAGGAATCCAAGTACCTTACCAACCTACAGTTGAACCCTTACCCCAATACCCAATTGGACTTGTTCTGTAGTGACAGTTTCCCTTTCAGATGCACGACTCCCAGTACGTGACTAACCAATTGCGCGGATCCAGTACGCGACTTCAATCACCAACTAAGAAGGTTATTGGTTGCAAAATTTTTCAGTTCATCCACACGATGAAGATCAAGATGATGCTTAGTTACAAAACCCTACGGTGCACATACACAACAACTTCTTCAAGAGAAAGAGATGAACTAGGGCAAGAACTTCGTCTCTGGTCATAATTTGCTTGAACAGAGTTTGCTCAAATATTGTGCAACTTGTGAACTATTTGGCGGCCCTTAAACTGATCCTTTTATATGTCTAGGATTAGGAGAAAAGACGGCCCAAAGACATATCCACAGATACCAAGAAAATCATATTGAAATTCTAAAAATCTTAAACCTCGATAGATAGCAGCTGTCGAGCAGGCGTCGAGCACATCGAATGAAGAACAGCTTCCTTAAGCTTGATAGATGCAGCTGTCGACCAGCTGTCGAGTTTTAATGATTTTGCACTCTGAACTTGTTTTCTTGAATAGACTTGAAAGTTTCAATACTAGATCTTGAAACAAGGTTTTTTGAAATATTTAAAACATCCTAAATCTACCCAAATACAAGTAAAGAGCGTTTTGTCAAAGGATAAGCCAATTACATAAAATCAAGACATATGTTCTTAACATGTGAAACACATATATCCTAACAATCTCCCCCTTTGGCAATCTATGACAAAACCACAACAAACAAATGAACATATGAGAGAAGTCATAAATCACTCAACTCATATTCACTTGTTGAATACAATAAAAATCTATCCTAACACAAACTCTTGAAAAACTTTGCAAGAAGAGAGTTTATGGCAAGTAGACTTTAACAACTTGTATTTCTGAAACACTTTAAACAAAACTCATCAAGGCATCTTTGTGTGAAACAGAAATAATAAATTGCATACAAGTATAAGAAACATGTGTATAAGGAGAGAAAAGAAACAACACATGAAGGGGTAGGTGAAAGAAAAACATACATCAATATAAATAAAGAGATAAGTACAATGTATGTCTAGAAATGGTCACAAGACCTCATGTACAAGAGTAATGTAGCTAAAAAGAAAGAAAAGAAAAGATACATACTATCCTCACTACATCCCTAAAAAAAAATGTATCAACACTCCCCCTAATAAAATGATCCTATACTAACTCTCCCCCTAAGATAGACTACTCTCATACCAAAACTACTCTCCCTTTTTGTCACGAATGACAAAGGGTAAGAGTGTCAAGTAGACATCTCATCGGCAGAGCTAGTATCTCAATCATCATCATCTAAAGCATCATCGTTATCACCATCATCATCATCCTCATCCTCAGAAGCAGAAGCCATAGAAGAAGGCGGTGAAGGAGTAGCCTTAGGAGCAAAGCCACCTATAGACGCCTGTCGTCGTGTAATACGACCGACACGAACGTTCACTTGATACAACTCCATAAAGAGTGTATCGAGGTGAACATCCATGCGTTGCAGCTACGCCATGATATCTCCTAGAGACACATCGCTCGAAGAGGAAGGAGGAGTCGATATGGATGGAGCCGAACGAGATAGAGCGGAATGAGAGTAAGGAGCTGCTGAATCCGACTACCGCGACCGAAGCTGGGCCTCGCTACGTTTAACGGTAGCGTAATCTATGGCACACATGATGGTAAAATGGTCGGATGAGGGAAAAGGAACAAAAAAATGGCGTAAAATCCTCGTGATACCAGAGGAAAGATGAGCTTATCACGGGTTGTCGAATCTAGATGAACATCTATAATAGACAGAATGAAATGAAAAGGGAAGTCTATGGTAAGATGCTCAAGAAGAGACAACAAAAACCGAGCACGAGGCTCTGTGATGGAGTTATAGTGAGAGAGGGGATACAGAACAAAAGTCATCACCATGTTCATGAATCTAGGACCTTTAGCAAAAGGTCGACATTGTGTAAAAAGACACTCACCCCAAGAAGTAGAGTGCTCACAGAAAGCAGACATGAGCTCATCCCTGGACACAGTCCTCAGACGCCCACAACCAGGATAGTTAGGAAACTCTATCCTAGGAACCCGAAGCACATCTGCAACTAGCTGCGGTGTGATAGAAATGCGCATACCTCGAACGCGAGTGAAGAAAAGAGGTACTGACCGATCAATCCCGTGCATGTTGGAGTAGAACTCCTGGATCAGTACGACAGGACAGGTGACTGAGGCGTGACACAGTGACTCCCATCCCCTACTGTGAATGACAGAGGGAAGGTCGATGTCAGCAAAATCTGACAAGATGACTTGGCGTTCCGAATGAATGCCTTGTCTAGAAAAGTTCTCCAAAAATGTCTTAAAGGCATCATCATCACGGAACCGGATATGAGATAAGGTAGGATCAGACGAAGAAGAAGCACTGGAACGAAGAGGGTTCCAGGCTGGAGTGGATTTACGCTTAGGTGCCATAGACACGACTAACGTAAACAACAGAGAGGGAGAGAAAGAAAGACAATCAGAAAAGTCCCAAACATTTTCAAATATATCAAATATATTGAAAAGAAGTACGTATGCATGGGAAATGCATGAACATGTGACATGCAAAAGAAATTTCATCATGGGCTCAGCCCAATCCAAACCTACCAGCACACAACCATATAGCACACATCTAAATGCATGGCAAGATCATTATAATGCTAATGTGATGCAATATATGAGGTTTTAAACACATTTAAGTGAAAACCCAACCCAAAATTTCAATGAAATCTCATCAAATTTGAAAAACCACAAAAATTTCGAAAAACCCCAAATCTTAGGTTTCAAAACATGAAATGCATGAATGAGAAAGGATTAGAAGCTTACCAAGTGAAGAAAAACTTGAAAAACCTTGGAAAATCCTTGAGAACCAAGATAGGAGTGAGATTGGAGTGTTTTTGGGAGAGAAACAGAGAAGTGTCGAGAGAGAGATCGAATGAAATGAGATCCAGATCGCACAGGGGCTTTATATAGGAAAGCCAGTAATTCTCGACAGATGAAGGTATCAACAGGTATCGAGGGATCTGTCAAGGAGGTGTCGATAAAATACTTGTCGACAGCTGAGGTGTCGAGGAGGTATCGAGGATCATCACACTAGAATATAGAATAGAAGCTCGATCGATCCATCAGGTATCGAGAAGCTATTGAGCATACAGACCAAATCTCGATAGATCCACCAAGTATCGAGGTGCAAGCGAGATTGCGATAAGAAAAAGCTTAAGGAAGCTCGACAGATAGCCAGTTATCGAGGAGGTATCGAGGAGGTGTCGAGCCAGCTTTTAAAAACAGTTTTTCAAGATGTGAAAAGCACAAACATGAATGCAATCCAACATGTAACTCAACCAACGATCCAATCAGCATATTAAGCTCTTAAAATCATCTCTCAAATGAAAATTTAAGCACATGGATCTCCACAAACACACACACACACACTAAACAAGTTTAACCAATTTTATATTTTAAAAACAAGTCTAGACAGTTTAGTGAGCATACATTAATACATGTAAAACTTTGTGATGGCCAAATCACATTGTACCTGCACATGTACCAAGAGTAGTAAAGAATATTGCGTGTTGTGTGTGAAGAACATCGCAAGATTGCATAAGTGTATGCGTGTTATGACGATTTGAGATATGAGAAAATTACTTAACTCACACACAATCATAACTGCTTGATGGGGACTATCACCTTTGAGGTACATCCTATAACTCCCACATCTCCTAGAATACACGCTTGCAATCATTTTTAAAGCATTTTTTTATCTTTTTGCTTTTGAATTTCTTTGCATATTTTTTCTTTTAAACATATCATGCATGGACTTATTAGAGAGAGAAAAGAAATACCCAATGATAATTGACATTCAAATTTTGCTATGCCTAAGCACACAAATGTCATTGACACTACACTTTTACTATGCCGAAGCATATAGGTGTCTTACTATAATTGGCGGGCAACAGTGGTGAGATGGTTATTTATGCCTTTCTCTCAGAATTTTTTAGTCATTCCCGTCAAAAAGAGTGATATGCATGTTAAGTTTAAAAGACAACTTAATCGTACTCATTACAAACACGAGCCACAAAACTCACTTGCTTAGTTGTGCATAGAGATGCTCATCTAAGCCACAAGAGATACAAAGTTTAGAAGACTTTGTTTCAATGGCCATCCAAGGTACACAAGTACCAAAGTACACAAAACACACACTATTTTTGTATTTTTCTGATTTTTCAAAAAAAAAAATTTAATTTTTATAAAGAAAACAAAATAAAGCAAAAACTGAAAAAATAACTAAACAAAAACATGTTAAACAAACAAAGCATAAAAACTAGACTGACTCAAAACATAAAAGTAAAACACATAAGTAATGCACACACAAAAAGAAGAAGAGAGAGAGAAAAGTGATAGAATCACTTGGAGTCCTTTTCCTTCCACACCTTGGAAGAACCTTTCCGTCTAGCAAATCCTTGAACCGGGGGTGAAAGGGAAGAATTAAAACCATTTAAGTTCGAAAGTAACATGAGGGCTTTGAGAAGATTTCCAAGGGGAGCAAGAGAGGATTGAAGCTGATTCTGGTTCTCAGATGCTATCATGCCGTTGCTCTGTGGAGTGCAAGCCACTTGTAGCAATTTGGTCGAGTATGACCGGCAGCTCCACAATGATGACAGAGATGCTGCTTCTTTTGTTTAGGCTTTTGAGAGTTAGCCTTCTTAGCCCTAAGGTTTTTAACATCTTTCTTCTCAAGCTTAGGGAGTGCTCCTAAGATAGATTTACCCTTGTCTAAGTTCTCACTAGCTAATTCAGTTTTAGTTTCATTGTTCTTAGTTTTAACATTATTAGCAGGAAGAACAAAAACAGTAGTACTAGATGAAGCAGTGTTAGAGGAAGAAAGACCATACCCTAAGCCTGTTCGATCTGAAGCAGATTTTTGAATTCTTAGCATCTCATCTAACTTTGCGCTTGAAGTCCTCTCCAATTGAGCTCTGACTTGAAATAGCTCCGCTTCAAGCTTCTTGGTCTTCTCAGCCAAGAAATTGTTCTCGAATCTCAGTGCTCCAATAGTCTGATTAGCCTCATCAAACTTTGTGGAAAGCTCCTCACGGTCAAGTTCCACATCACTGGGCTTCTTGGTGGTTAGCCTATATAATTTCTCATGCTTCTCAGAGAGCTTATACAGCTTCTCATAGGCTGTATGGATGTCACCTTGGTCATCCATCTTCTCAAACTTAGATTCCACCAGTTCCTCTTCTTCAACCACATCTTCAACAATCCCATCAGTAGGATTGATCGTGGCTGTGAAGGCATTTAAGATTCTGTCATCCTCATTGTCGGAATCATCCTCAAGCTTAGAGTCGCTCAAGGTAACAACAAGTGTCTTGCTCTTCCCAATGCTCTTAAGGTATGTAGGACACTCATGCTTCATGTGACCGAAGCCTTGACACCCAAAACACTTAGATCTAGAGCGAACGGTGTATTGACCACCTTCCTTAGCATCCTTCTTCTCTTTGTCTTGGCCTTTAAACTGAGAAGAGCTGGATTACCTGCGGTCCTTGTCGAAACCCTTTCCATTGGCATTCTTCATGAACTTCTTAAACTGCCTAGTGATGTAGGACTTCATCTTGGAATCTTCATCATTAGAAGATTCATCTGTTTCACTGCTCTTGGCCTTCAGTGCCATACTCTTGCTTTTACCCGACTTGCCTATTCTTGTCAACCCTAGCTCGTAGGTCTGCAAGTTTCCAACCAACTCAATTAGAGGAATCTTGTCAATATCCTTTGATTCCTATATTGCTGTAATCTTGGCATGAAATCTCTTGGGCAGAGATCTGAGCACTTTCCTCATAATCTTGGGTTCAGGAATGATTTCCCCAAGATTGAAGGCTGAGTTCACTATGTCCTTTAGCTTGGCATAGAACTCATTAAAAGACTCATCATCCTCTATCTTTACCTCTTCAAAGCTTGTAGTGAGCCTCTGAAGCTTTGAGTCCTTGACAGCCTTAGTACCCTCATAGGTTGTCTGAAGAATGGTCCAAGCCTCCTTGGCAGTTTTAGTGGAGGATATCTTTTTGAACTCCTCATTGGTGACAGCACTGAACAATGCATTCAAAGGTTTGCTGTTGAAGTTTATTGCCTTAATCTTGGCATCATCCCAGTCAGCTGGCGCTTCTGTAGGCTTAGTCCAGCCTATCTCCACAACTTGCCACACTTTCTCATCTAATGACTGCAAGAAAGCTCTCATGTGTACTTTCCAGTATGCATAGTTAGTGCCATCAAATAAAGGAGGTATGATTAATGACTGTCATCTATCCATGACAAACAGGGGTCAATGGATCAACACAGTAAAGATTAAACCCTAATCAGAGTGTGTCTGCTCTGATACCACTTGATAGGTCACAAACTAAATGACCCCTTGTGATAGAAATTTATTAATTAATTAGCCAAGTTATTAATTAATCAATTTAACATGCAAACGTGTGGTAGCACAAACAAATCACCAATAAAATAATAATGCAGCGGAAAATAAATAACACTGTGATTTGTTTACGAATGGGGAAAACCTAACGGCAAAAACCCCACTAGGTGATTTTCAGGTCACCACTCCTGAAACTCCACTATTATCACAACAAGCGGTTATAAGTAAACGAATCCAAGTACCTTACCAACCTACAGTTGAACCCTTACCCCAATACCCAATTGGACTTGTTCTGTAGTGACAGTTCTCCTTTCAGATGCAGAACTCCAAGTACATAACTAACCAATTGCGCGAATCCCAGTACGCGTCTTTAATCACCAACTAAGAAGGTTGTTGGTTGCAAAGTTCTTCAGTTCATCCACATGATGAAGATCAAGAAGGTGCTTGGTCACAAAATCCTACGGTGCACATACACAGCAACTTCTTCAAGAGAAAGAGATGAACTAGGGCAAGAACTTCGTCTCTGGTCATAATTTGCTTGAACAGAGTTTGCTCAAAGCTTATGCAACTTGTGAACTATTTGACGGCCCTTAAACTGATCCTTTTATATGTCTAGGTTTAGGAGAAAAGAAGGCCCAAAGACATATTCAAGGATCCCAAGAAAATCAGATTGAAATTCTAAAAATCTTAAACCTCAACAGATAGCAGCTGTCGAGCAAGTGTCGAGCACACCGAATGAAGAACAGCTTCCTTAAGGTCGATAGATGCAGCTGTCGACCAGCTGTCGAGCTTTAATGATTTTGCACTATGAACTTGTTTTCTTGAACAGACTTGAAAGCTTCAATACTAGATCTTGAAATAAGATTTCTTGAAGTATTTAAAACATCCTAAATCTACCCAAATACAAGTAAAGTGCATTTTGTCAAAGGATAAGCCAATTACATAAAATCAAGACATATGTTCTTAACATGTGAAACACATATGTCTTAACAGATTCAATTGAGGTCAAATATGAGGATGAGTTCACAACTCATAATCCCCAGGTTTCGGTTGATTTGTTGAAGATGACTACACAATATGTTGATTTTCTTTGAGTAGAGAATTTTAATTTTATTATCAACCCTTTGTTGATTGATGTTGTAGTTAAATTGAACGTAGATGTGAAGAAATTTTATGCTACACTTTATGAAGGATTCAAGTTTCAAAACCGGATCAAGTTATTATAGCATTCAAAATATTTGTTTATTTGGAGCGGAAGATTTTAGATTTTGACCATCAACTCAAGGAAGAGTTTTTTCAAGTGAAGGGGTTTGATGTAAAACAAAATTTTCAAATTAATTTATGTAATTTGTTATTTTTGGTATTTTTATGTAATTTTCGTTATTTTAAGTTTAAGACATTTATTTCCTTGTTTTTTGATGCTTTTAATGCTTTTTAGGTGAAATTTGGATCCTATTATTATTGTTAGATATATTAATTAGGAATTATTTTAGAATATATATTCTTGTTTATCAAATTTTATGGAGCTCTTAAATACCCTAAGTCTGTAAACATCTTTTAAGTGATTATTATTAATAAAAATTCAGACTTTGTCTATTTCTTTCTCTAGTGGATTTCAGGAAATTATCACATTGTTGATTCAAATAACCCCTTATGGATTCGATGCTTACTATTAGAAACTAACGGTTTAGTTTCTGTTACATCAAAGAGAGCATCATGTGTGTTTTTTTTCAGGCTTTTGCGACAATAATACCCCACTACCAGACTCCATCTTCACTGATCTGGGAAAAATCAGTATTGTACTAGTGATTCTTCACCACTACAAGAACCCAAAATCAACACTACCGCAACTACCACACCAGATCAACCAAACACAACCCAGATCGCAATCACAACCACCACCACCGCCACAATAAATCAGATCGGAACAAACACCATGACCCACGAATAGCACAAGATCCAATCTATGTAAATATTATTTAATAGAGGGCAGGAAATTGTTCGATAGAAGAAAAGTCCGTATAGCCAAGGAAAATAGTGTAAATATAAATTATAAAGATTGTTACAACAAGTTGATGCTATGAAAAAACGAATTCATTGGATGTTATGCATGTTGATCTTTGCAATAAGTTAATGCTATGAAAAAAAGAAATAACTACCGACCAATTGACTTCAATTGTTTTAGTATAAGTTCATTAGAAGGTAGTACTTAGACACAGAGGCGACTCCACTTGGAGCCCAGGGGTTCAAATGAACCCCCTGCACTGAAAAAGTATATATAATATGTTTTACATTTTTTTTGGTTTTGACCCCTAAAATAAAAAAACTTGAACATCTTGATCTTAGATTTTTTTAAACCCAGCTGAAATAAGTTTCAATATGATTCTCTTAATAATATTTTGGTCTAAAAAAAAAAAAAAAAAACCAGTTTGATATAAAATTTGGAAAAAAATTAATAAGCCCAACAACAAAAGTAGAAATTTGTTAATCTTAAACCTTAGAAAAAACTCATTTAGATCTTAATAAGTTAGAAATAAAATTAATCAATGAGAGATTAATTGATGAATGATTGCTTGGTTCTGTACATTGAAAGAAATGTAACTTGTAGGATTGATAACGAAGATATCATACAACAATTTTAAATATGAAACATTGTAAAAAGTAATTGTAAAATTTTATATATTTTAGTTTTTTTTTTTTAGGATGTTGATATATTCAAATTCTTTTTTGTTTAAAATTTTGTATAATTTATGTTTTTTATTGACCCCCCAACAAAAAAATTATTCTAGAGCCGCCACTGCTGAGACATTTGCTGTCATTGTTTGCCTCTTAGTCTTCTCCTCTTTTTTAGGAGTATGGCTTGGTTACAATGCTCGACTACATTGGACTCAATATGATTTAGATAATTGTTCAAAATTAGTCACATATCGTCTATTAAACAGTATTAGACAGAAGCTTTAGCTCTTTTTTAATACCCAGCCAGTGTAAATACTAAATACTAGCTGTTTAATAGAAGGCAGGAGGATTCGTATAGCCTAGTTCGAGAAGATAGATTAATTAAAATATAAGGATTGTTTACAAGAAGTTGATGCTATATTTCATTTTATTTATATTTTGTTGTTCCAGCCCAAAAGAGAAAAGTTGATACTACATTTCCATGCAATAGAAAAATTCATTGGACTGTATGCAATTTTTTTTCTTCTTCTACTTAATGCGTATGTGTGAGAGTGTTGATACCCGTTTTTTTGATAAAAAGGGGCCCAACAGCAGAAATGTCCAATAGCAAGCAAAGAAAAGTAGAGAAAAAAGATTGGAAGACAAGGCAGAAGCAAACGTGCCATAAAAGCCCGAACCAAAAAGAAATAAAGAAGTAAAAGCCAGTGTGCCAACCTGGCAGGAAATGGCAGCAAGCAGGCCCACAGGAACAAGAAGAAGAAAAAGAAAAGCAAGACAAAAGCGAATGGGCCATAAAAGCCCAAGAAAGAAATAAGGCCCAGTGGGTCAGCCCGGCAGGAAGTAATACCAGGCAAGCCCACGGGCCCAGGAATGGACAAAAATGAGGAAAGTCCAAGAAGCCCACGACACCTCCATAAAGGGTAGGCATGGGAAGAAGGTACATGGAGCAGAACACAACAAAGTTGATCTATAGCGACAAAACTAGTGTGGAAAAGAAAGAAAACAAAAACATAAGGTAGTAGAGTAACCATGCAATGGCCGAAGCACCACCAATCTGTACCTAGCCAATGCAAGGAAGGTGGGCCCACGGTCAAGGGATTCACAAAGGGTGTGGTTTGGTGGAGTGGGGAAAAGAGCCTATTTTTGGTTTCCAGCTAGGGACTCTTTTTGGGAAATGCTTTGCTGGGATGGCATTTTGTCCCCAAAGAGTGGTAGACGGATGGGATCACTTGATGCATGCTAGAAGGGTGAGTAAACAGAAACTGAAAGCCTTATCCATTCAAGCAAGGGGGAAAGACTCACAGCAGAACTAGACAAATGGGAATTTGTCGTGAGATTGGCTAGTGGAAGGGAGAGAACGTATTGGGCATACCCAGAGATAGTAGTGGCCGAACGACCAATGGGTTAGTGGACAGATCTGAGTAGCTGTGCACAACAAACAAAAATGGTTGGTGAGCCATAGGTGTATAAGAGGGAAATCCCGTGAGATTAGCCCAGTATAAAAAAGATTGTTTACAACAAGTTGATCCTATGCAATAAAAAAGTTTCATTGGACTATATGCAAGTTGATGCCATGCAATAAGTTTTTTATTTTTATTTTTTAAGAAGCAGCCTTGCAACAAGTTGTTCTATGCAATAAACTAAAGACAAATTGAACGGTACTAATGACAAGTTGTTATTATATTTATTAAAGTATATTGGAATTTGGAAGGTAGTAAGTAGACATGAGCTGTCATCTTTATCAATCTTTTGTTAATTCTCTGCCTATGTAAATACTAAAGTTGATGATATGCAATAAAAAATTTCATTCGAAGGTACTAAAGTTGGTGCCATGCAAGGATTTTAGGGTTTTCAAAAAATAGAATTCCATCTTACCATTCAAACATCAGCATATTCTAATAGCATAGTGAGAATCTTATTCTATAACTAGTTGCATATTTATCATGTTCAGCTAACACTGTGCTACATATTCATGTCTAGTGACACTTACACTATAGTCCAAAATGATTACTTATTTCACAATTAAGGCTTCTTTTAGTTGTCTTTAAAGCCCTGATTAATCTAGTAAATGCCCAATGTGGGACTCAAAATACATTCACACAACGTACTTAATCAATATTCAATCAATATAGGACATCACACAATGTTTATTTTGGTTATTAGCTTTTCAAAAAGAACGCTTTTGAAAACCTTGATTTTAAAATGTGCTTTTTGAAAACATTGAGTTTAAAATGTGCTTTTTGAAAAATCTTTTTATAAATGCAATTAAGTGTTTGTAAAATATGTAGAAAAAAAAAAAATAAAAGTTTCAATCACTAGAAAAGGCTCAACACAGCACAAAATGAATACAGAGCATATAAGCTATAATTGTAATATGAATTTTACAATCCGCTTGCCTGCAGCATACCAATTTAAAAAACCTAGAACCCATTACAAGAATTTTTGTATGCACCAGCCAAGTGAATTGTATAATTTATATATATGATTCTGTTAGTATGGGTAATTTTGTCATGCATATGATATATATTTCTTTTTCTTATGTTTGATGAAGTATAGGTATTTCACCACCAAATACAAATGGTATATTCGGTAACTATTTTTGCCCTAGTTTTTTAGTTTCAAAAACCATTTTCTAGGCCTCAAAACTTGTTTAGTAATTGAAAAAAAAAATAGAAAACAAGCCTTAAATTAGAAGGCAGTAGGAAAAAAACAAAACAAAATAAGAATTCTAATTTTATAGAAACCACTTTTGGATAGCTCTTTTCTGGGTTAAACCTTTTACAAATTTATTAATTAGCCAAGTTAATTAATTAGTCAAATTACATGCAACAACGTGGTAGTACAAACAAATTACCAAATAACTAAATGTAATGGAAAATAAATTTGACACAAGTGATTTGTTTACGAATGGAGAAAACCACTGAGGCAAAACCCCATCGGGTGAATTTAAGGTCACTACTCTCGAGAATTCACTATTATCAATTACAAACAGTTACAAGTATAAGGAATCACAGTACCCAATACCAACCTATAATTGAATCCTTACCTCAATACCTAATTGGACTTGTATTTTAGCGGCAATCTCTCCATTAATGCACGAATCTCAGTACGTGACTAACCAATGATGCTCGGATCCTAGTACGTGACTAACATACCAACTTGAGAAAGGATTCTGTTGAGATCTCTTTCGAGTTTTAATGAACAACACTTCTTTCACTTGTTTCTTGGTCAGGCTTGCATGACTTCAATACGTAACTTAAACACTTATTTCTTGAAGCGCTATACTCATCCTAGATCTACCCAATTATAAGTGAAGTGTGTTTTGTCAAAATATTAGCCAATTACATAAAAATGTCCCTAACACTCTTTAAAAAGTATATGCTCTTAAAAAAAAATGTTAATGTCAACAACATTCAAGCAAAGCTTGAATTTCACAAGAATTTATAAATGAATTTTCTTTAATTGCCTATTAGATTCTTTCTTTTTGTTGTTTCATGTAATAAACAAATATCATTGCATAAATCAATAAAATTAACCATTTGTTGGTACAAATAGATTAGTCAAACAATGAAACATCATGACTTGCAAACATAGCGCTAACACACAAATTAGAGTGACCTGGATTTTTCCCGTTCCTAACTGGAACAAGAAATAAAGAAACCAAAACCCCTTTAGCCTTAGGTGGCCCTCACAACACTCAAACCAAGGACCTTTCATGACCTGACCCTTGGTCCTAACCCAAACATTCCAAAAAATCACAAAGTTACCCTTGCTAACCTCAACAATGACCAAATTTGTCCATGTCATCACAAATTAAATCCAAACTAAAATTGGTACACCCAAAAATCACCAAAATGTCCTTGATATTCCAAAATTATGAACTTGCCTTTGGTAACCCCAAAAATTAATGAAACATCCCTAATTAAAGGCACCAAAACCGACTCGCATCGACAAAATCGCACCAGATAATAGATTGACCGATGGAGCCAAACTTGGTGAATGGAGGCCTATTTTCTTTCCAACACTAGTGTTGTGAAGTGGTTGAAGGAAAAATCTCGAGATCGATGCAAAACCTAGCCGACCAATCTCTCTCTCTCTCTCTCTCTCAACCTACCACAAAAACCCTAAATCCGCAAAGGCCTAAACCCTAGCTAGTATTTCCCTTAATCATTGGTTGGTCAACCGTTGGTCAATTTGTCTCCACTGTTCCATAGCTCCTTTTGATGGAATTGCATCGTTTTGACCTTTCCCCTTAAGGTTCCTTTACATGGAGACCTGGCCCTATATCCTTCTGTCTTGCATCCATTTTTGGAAAAGGTATACCTTGCATTTTTCCCCATTTTTGTAAGACCCACCAGCTGAAGCATATAGAATATATTTTCCCCAATTTTGGGGCCATTTCTTATTCAGGCCCTCCGTTTCTGATAATAACACTTTACCATCAGGGTAAGACAACAATCAATTTTTTTATGTAGGCGAGGATTGAACCCAGATCTCTTATTCAACCGTTAGAAATTTTACCAGTTGAATTAACTGGAACCTTTGGATTGGAGTTTCTTTTTTCAAAATTTTGGGTCTCAATAATTGTTACTTGGCATATAAAAGTAAAATCATACCGCCATGGAAAATAAAGTATATAAAATTCAAAGATTGTTTACAACAAGTTGATCCTATGCAATAAAAAAGTTTCATTGGACCATATGCAAGTTGATGCCATGCAATAAGTTTTTTTTATTTTTTCTATTTTTTAAGAATCAGCCTTTCAATAAGTTGTTCCTATGCAATAAACTAAAGACAAATTGAACGGCACTAATCACAACTTCGTATTATTATATGCATTAAGTGACTAAATGTATCGGAATTTGGAAGGAAGTAGTTAGACACGAGCTGTCTTCTTCTGTTAATCTTTTTTAATACTGCGCTTGCAAATACTATTTATTAATAGAGCGAGTTTGTTCAATAATCATCCGACAGCCCAGCTCGAGATAATTGCGTTTTTCTATTAGAAATGAGAAATTAGATTAATTAAATATAAAGATTGTTTACAACAAGTTGATGATATGCAATAAATTAGTTTTTCCACCAAAAAATAAAAATAAAAAAGTTCATTGGAAGGTACTAAAGTTGATGCCATGCAAGCATTTTAGGGTTTCCCATAAAAATAATTCAATTCAGCCTATTCGAATAATATATATAATTTTTTTTTTTCAGTGGAAGAGTTAGAATATTCGAATAACATATTAAGAATCTTATTCTGTAGCTGTCTGCATATTCATCATATTCATCTCATATGATACTTTGTATCTTATTCTATAGCTGATGATTGGGTATTATTTCAAAAGTGTTCGACCGATTCAGAGCTTATAATTTCATGGCTCTTGTTCGGTTGTTCCAAGAGCTGACATAAATGATATATAATATATAATAACCTATACCCAAAAGAATTACTCTTTTCACAGTTGAGACATTTTTTAGTTGTTTTTAAAGCCATGATCAATCTAGTAAATGCCTAATGTAAGACTCATAACACATTCACGCAACACACACTTAATCAATATCCAATCAATATGACTCTTGATTCATTGCACAATCTTATTTGGGTTGGCTGTTAGAGAGAACGCTTTTGAAAGCATTGATTTTAAAATGTGCTTTTGAAAACACTTTTTTTTTTTTTTTTTAATGTAGTTAAGTGTTTGGTAAAACTTGTAGGAAAAAGTTTCTATCACTAGAAAATTAAGGCTCAACACACCACAAAATGAATAAAGAGCATATAAGAATTACTGTTTGTATATAATTCTTATAAACCAATTACAAGAACTGTAAAAGGGCTCTTGGTTTTTTGTATGCACCAGGCAAGTGAATTGTATAATTTATATTAGAATTATAGTTTATATATAGCTCTTTTAGTATTTACTAGTGTTTAACCCGCGCAATGCACGGGATCATTTGAAATCTCATAAGTAGCAGAGAAATTTGGCTAATAAAATCATTTTTTAAAGAAAAAAATTGTTGCAAAGTGTGTAAGATATGTTAGTTATCAATTTGTTTGTTTAATTAATCCAACCAAAACACTCAAAACTAACTCATATTTCTTAGTTCATATACAAATCAAAGGAAAAGAAAAAAGAAAAAGAAAATAAGTAAAGCTAACAACAACAACAATTGCATATTTAAAAACACTGCCAATAAACTGAACTTAATAGCCTGAGCAGTACAAAAAATAAAAGATACCAAGTCTAATAGAACAATTTTGAAATAAACATCAAGAAGGAAAATTTTAAAAAATAATAGTAAGCATTCCAGTAAATCAAAACATAAATCAGAAGAGAAACAATAGTAAAATAAAATACTAAGAAGAAAAATAAAAAGGCAAGAATAGAAGTGAGTGTGCTAAATATGTTTAAAATCATGAAATTTGGTGTAAAGATAGAATTAATTCAGATGTATTCTTTGAAACTTGAAATCTGAATTAAAATTTGAAAATCAAATTTTAATGCTAAGATAAGAAGCTAGTATGGGGTAATTCTTATGGATTACATCATAAACAACCATCCAAACCCACAAAATGTTCATCCAACAGGTACAAACTATTAGTCGTGATAGAACATGATAGAATTACAATGACAATACCAACTTCAATGAAATACTTCAATTTAAATTACTTTATCAAAACTGAAACACCACTTCAGAAACCGAAAAAAGCTTTTTAATTCCTCAAAGCTTTTCTAATCAATCTAATGAATCACAAAAGTTGAGCAAAAAACAGAAGTTAGCATCTTGCTATATTTTAATATTTTTCGTCACACTTATAATAGTAATTGAAAGCCTATAAATGCATACTTTTGGATGAGCACATCAACCAAAAAGGCTTTGCTTTTACACCAACAACAAAGAAAATGCCTTTATTACAAAAGAAGTGTAAGACTGTTTTTCTGCAAAACACTAATTACAAATGCAGGTATCAATTATACAAAAAGGTTTTAAAAAATAAAATTTATAACAATTTTTTTTTTTCAAAAGTATACTACAATTAGAATCCCTAAATATAATAATATATTTAAAAAAACAGTTGAAGAAACAGATTAAAGAACCAAACAGATATGAATAATGCAACTGCAGGAAAATTGTACCTTCACATAAACCATGCATGTTACTTAAAGAATCAGTCTCATAAATATGGTCATTAACAAACTCTTCATAGTAAACAAAAAATAACCTTGAGCAAATATTCAAAATTCCACACTCTCACCCCCCCCCCCTTACAAATAACAGAACAGGTAATAGAGAAAACAAAAAACCCAAAAATTATAAATTAATTATTAAGTTTAAAAGATAACCAACCATTAAAAGTTAGGTAGGTTTCAAAATTTTAGAAACTGTATTACAAAAAGTTACTATTGTGAAACCTACAGTTGGTACACTCCTCCATGGATCTCAATTTAAAAATACAGTTGAGCAGTTCATTGAGTTGCCAAGCTAAATTTTCAATAAAAGCTCGAAAACTAACACCAAATGGTGGGTGCATGCACATATGATGAATTTTGTGAATTATAAAAATCAACAGCTACTATACATGAAACACTTTATGCTAAGGACCACAAACTAAATATTCAAAACTGGCTTGAAATTGTAATTAGCAATTATGCAACCCTCAAGATTACAAAGTAAAATATCTCAAAAATCAACCAACACAAACACAAATAAGTAAACAAAAAATAAAAGCAGTTCCTACTTTCTAATAAATCAAAAAATGAAAATAAATATCAATAGAGGCATATTTCAATAGAGAAATAAAAATAAAATAAAATATCAAAAAAGGAAAACAACAAAGGCGATTGTATATTCCAAGCATTCAGTTTTTTTTTTTTTTTTTTTTTTATTTTTTTTTTAAATACAATCTAAACAAAAATCTGCCAAACTAAAACTAAATTTAATCAATACTACAATCGAACAAAACAGGATTCAAGAAATTGTAAAAATAAATGAGAAATTAGGGAAAAAGGTGGAAAAAATGCCTTCCTTCGACTATACCCATTTTTTCCTGGAAACCCTAGAAACGGCAAATGAACAGAAAACAAAAAAAAGGGAAAAATGTCTACCTTCTTAATTGTTTGTTGTTGAAGAGCAGAGACGGGATAATTTCTAAATCATCTGTTGTAGAGAACGAACAGAGGTTTCCACCGTTGCAGAGGTTTTCATTGTTGCAGAGGTTTTATATTTCGTCTGTTTATACTATAATCGAACAAAACAGGATTCAAGAAATTGTAAAAAAAAAAAAAAAAAGAGAGAGAGAAATTAGGGGAAAATGGGGAAAAAATGCCTACCTTTGACTATACCCTTTTTTTCCCTGGAAACCCTAGAAATGGCAATTGAATAGGAAAACAAAAAAGGGGGAAAATGTCTACCTTCTGAATCGTTTGTTGTTGAAGAGCAGAGACGGGATGGCTTCTAAATTGTCTGTTGCAGAGAACGAACAGAGATTTCCACCGTCGTAGAGGTTTTCATTGTTACAGAGGTTTTATTTTTCGTCTGTTTGATAGATTGGAACACGCAAGTCCGGTCTGTGTGTTTGACGGTACAGCGAAGTATCGCTAGTCTGAGTGAGTCTGAATTTTGATCAGGAAATATAGTTTGGGTTTTAGGGTTTTTGTTTTTTTTTTTTTTCTTTTGTTCTGTGGAAAAGCACTTGGTGTTTTTATAAGGGCTTGCGTTTCTTTTTTTTTTTGGATAAGCGTGTTACTGTCTGAAAAGGAATCTCTCCAAACGCACCGTGCGGTTTTTCAAGTTTAAACTCTATACGTGTCAATTTTTTAGATAGACATTTTTCCTAACGTGTCAGCACCTCTTTAAAGGCTTCTGCTATTATATATAGTAGTAGTCGCTAACCCATGCGATGCACGAGGAAGATACTCAGTATATAACATGTATCACAATATATAATATTATATGATACATTAGGAAGAAATAAAAATTCATTGAACAAACCTCCAAAAAAAAATCTATAATTAAATAGAAAATTAAATTATTTTAGTAATACAAAACTATTCACTCACTAAAAACCAATTTGAAAACCTTTTTCAAAACCCAAGCCGCCTTCTGATAGAAAACACCATACAAACATATAAAGAAAATTTGAACAATGGTTTTAATGAATTTAATTAAGAAAATTTTATTTGTTGACAGTTAACAGAAGTACAGCTGTAAGTGAGAGTCTTAAAAATTGTTCAAAGTTGTACATAAGCAAATAACCAAATAAGCTAACGGTCATTAACTGCTAATTATTAAATGTTTGTCAGTGACAAATTTTTTTGGAATCAAATAATTTGTAAACACCACATTTATGAATGTAAAAAGACTAAGAATAAAGTACCAATAATGGAATGAGTAGCCATAGGTTTTTTATAAATTCAAATCATAGATAGTATAATCTCTTTTTTTTTTTTTTTTTTTTTTTTTTTTTTTTTTTTTTCTAAATAACATAGATATTGCAATCTTTAACTTCAAAAAATATCAATTGCTATATAAGTTCGATCATCGATGACACGGGAATTTCTCTCTGTTTATATCTTTTCAAAAAGTTATTTCCCCATAATAGGCATATCTAGTAAATCAAAATGCAATATAGAAATAAAAAGTCATATCCAGGCTCCATAACCTAGAACAAATTCTAGGATAAAGCAATAAAGATTTCGGAAGTCATGCATATATTGATGCATTTAGAAAAGGCAAAAGTAAACTAAGTTTTGACCAAAAAGCATACAAAAAACTCAATAGATTAAACAATCAATGTATAAGCTCTGTTGTTTTTGTGATTCCACACAATTAAAAAGAACAGGTTGAGAGAATTTCAATGTGAGTCCAATAGCAATCAAAGCTAGACCTTATTACTGGGAAGTTATTGGCTTTGCCAAGATGGACTGTTTATGGTAAACAATTGTAAGCTTCATTGGCAAAATTAATTCCTAGTTTCCATAACACTTGAAAATGAAAATAAATAGATGTTACAATCAACAGCCATAATGTCTTCATTTCATTGTTGCTCACTTGAGTTAATCACAATAATACACAACAAAGGCTTTAAACTGGTAGGTCATGGCTTGTAAAGAGAAGAATGGAACCTAATTTTTTGAAGAATATGCATGCATTGTATTAGCAAAACATAAAAAGGATATGATATCATCTTTTATCTCCACTGATCTGTATCTATATGATATATTCAAAACATAGATATCAGATGTTCAACTTGTATAACCAAATGGGATAGCAGTAAAAAAAGGTGTAGCATGTTCTAGGTATTAAACAATCACAAAAAAAAAAAAAAAAAAAAAAGTATGGTTCAATATCAATAATTTGAATTATATTTAAGCTTCATGGTGGGCTAACGAACAAAAAGAAAAATAAAAGAAACCAAAGAGAATCCACATATTAAATGGCACATGCACATGCTTTGTGAAATCTAAAGGTGCAGTCCCCTCTGTAACGACTCTAATTTCGGTTTCACAGACTCATCTGCCATTCTACCAACCTATAAAAATAACTACAATACAAAGTTTTAAAATGCAAATCCAATACTAAGTAATATTCAGTCAAGAAATCAAACTTTTTTCCAAAAACTCATTTAATTTACAAGAACTGCAATAGAAGTTTCAATTTTTAGGGACCTTGAGATGTGCTTTATCGGCTACAAAATCATAGTAAGGAATTACATTAAAAAATTAATGAGTAAACAAACTAACAAATCTAGTCAATTTAAAAAATTCTTAGGTTTATAATAGACTCTTATAATCCAAATTTGCTTTTGAAACCAACAATACTCATACTAAAAGCAATTCACACATTCACAAATTAGTAAAAGTAAATAAAAGTTAAAACGGTTCACAGATATCTGATGCCATTCTTACTAAAATGGATATAGTTGGAGAGAGAGAGAAAGAGAGTGACCACCTTGAAGGAGTTGGTGTTTTGAGCAATATCGTTGTCGAGGAATAGAATGGAGTGGAGACTGAGGACTTCGAAGTTCAGAAAGAATGGAAACTTCAACTTTGACTCTTTGTTTTCCTCGTCAACTACTTACTCTCCCATATCCTTCACATGTGTGTAAGATGAATTAGAAAAACATGTTGCATCATTCAAAGATTCATAAGGGTAAGAAGGCTAAAAGCAGTTCTATCCATTCATTGTATCTATTGGTTTGGGTTTAAGATAGGTAAAATTAGATTACTAAATTATAGAATGAGAGAAGCGATTTGACCTTTGGTTTTCGAGCTTGCTTTGACAATTTGCTTGATTCTGAGGATTTCTGCAAAATGAGCAAAACTTTTATGAAGTTAAAGTCTCAAAATTATTATTGTGGGAAATAAAGTACAGTGGGAGGCGGAGAAAAGGAGAAGTACGTACAAAGATAGGGAGGAGAGAAGTGTTTGTGGTTTTTTTTTTTGGAAAGAAGAACTGCTATGAACTGCCAGGCAAAATGTTGCGTTAGTTTGCGTTTTTTTTTTAGTCGTGTGATATTATTTGTAGAATTTAGAAATCAAAACATTTCACATCAACAACCAAACAAAAAGGCACCTGTTTATAGTTAATTCTTAAAAGGTGTATTTAAAAAGTATTAAATTAAACGGTTAGTTAAAAATGTAAAATCCAGAAAAGTCACAATGTTTAGTGTTTTTAAATGTTAACATGGTTGAAATTTATGTAGCCACTTGGCTGAAATTTTTGTGTGTGTGTGTGTGTGTATAGAATTGTCATATCATACCCAATAAATGGAAGAAGTTACAACAAATAAAGGATGTGAGGAGGTTGTAACCTATTGGTGACTATTAGAATTCCATATAATAGCGGCATTTGAGGAGTCTTGGTTAATGGAGGGACACATGATAAAGTTGAAGATAAGAGTAACATCCGAATTTAAGGAGATGCTCAATAAATGTTAACCGGTAAATCTAAAAATAAAAAATAAAAGCAAAACTTTTATGAAGTTAAAGTCTCAAAATTATTATTGAAGGAAATAAAGTACAGCGTGAGGCAGAGAAAAGGAGAAGTACGTACAAAGATAGGGAGGAGAGAAGTGTTTGTGGGTTTTTTTTGGAAAGAAGAACTACTATGAAACCTGTAAAAATTAAAACTATCCAGAGCCAGGCAAAATATTGTGTTAGTTTGCATTTTTTTTTTTAGTCGTGTGATATTATTTGTAGAATTTAGAAATCAAAATGTTTCACATCAACAACCAAACAAAAAGGCACCTGTTTATAGTTAATTCTTAAAAGGTGTATTTAAAAAATATTGAATTAAACGGTTAGTTAAAAACGTAAAATCATGAAAAGTCACAATGTTTAGTGTTTTTAAATGTTAATGTGGTTGAAATTTATGTAGCCACTTGGCTGAAATTTGTGTGTGTATGAGTATATGTGTGTGTGTCATATCATATATATATAGAATTGTCATATCATACCCAATAAATGGAAAAAGTTACAACAAATAAAGGATGTGAGGAGGTTGTAACCTATTGGTGACTGTCAGAATTTCATATAATAGCGGCATTTAAAGAGTCTTGGCTAATGGAGGGACACATGATAAAGTTGCAAATAAGAGTAACATCCGAATTTAAGGAGATGCTCAATAAATATTAACCGGTAAATCTAAAAATAAAAAATAAAAGTATAAAATAAATGATGATGTGGTGCTGATATGGCTTAACTAGAGCATAACAATAATAAATGTTACACTTCAACTTTTAGTAATATATAGATTAGATAATTTCATCATGCATATGATATTTATTTCTTTTTCTTATGTTTGATGAAGTATAGATATCTCACTACCAAATACTAACAGACTGCTTTTCTAAGCCTTAAATTAGAAGGCACTAGGACAAAAACAAAAGAAAATAAGAAGTCTAATTTTATAGAATCCACTTTTGAATAGCTCTTTAAAAAGTACATGCTCTTAAAAAAATGTTAATGTAACATTCAAGCAAAGCTTGACTTTCACACGAAATTTCAATAGAACTTACTTTTATGAGCATTTAAAAAATACCCATAACAAAATTTCTGGGAAAATGGGCATTTGTCCATAATTTACAAACTATGCAGGAAAAATGTTCCTATTTTGAAACTATTTAGCGAAATACCCTTGTTTTTTAAGCTCGATTTTAACAAAATCGAGTTTTATGTAAAACTTGATATCCTCAAAATCAAGTTCTATGTATATTTATAAATGAAAGTTGACATTGCTAATGCCGAGCCGAGTTTCACTTAAATTTTTAAAAAAATTTAAGTAGTAAAATATGTATAGAACTTGACATTGCTAATGTCGAGTTTCACCTGTAACTCGATTTTACATAAAATCGAGTTTCAAAAATAGGAATATTTTGCAAAATAGTTTCAAAACTGAGACATTTTACTGCATAATTTGTAAATTAGGGGCAAATGCCTATTTTCCCGGCCAAAATGGCCCATTAGCATTAATTTTTGAAATATTTAGCAACAGAGCACTGTTTTGGAAATAATTAGGGAAATACCACTTTTTCGGGCCCTATAGCGGCGTTTTCCTGCAAAATTTTTTTATAAGTCCCATAACAGGTTCAAGGGGCCCTATAGTGGCGTTTTTAAGCCCTATAGTGACGTTTTTGGGCCCTATAGCGGCGTTTTCCTGCAAAATTTTTTGTAAGTCCCCATAACAGGTTCAAGGGGCCCTATAGTGGCGTTTTTTAAGCCCTATAGTGACGTTTTCGGGCCCTATAGCGGCGTTTTCGGAAAAAGTGGTATTTCCCTAATTATTTCCAAAACAGTGCTCTGTTGCTAAATATTTCAAAAATTAATGCTAATGGGCCATTTTGGCCCTATTTTCCCCCAAACTTACAATCTACCAGTTTAAGATGCCAAGATAAAAAAATAAAATAAAAATAAAATAAAATAAAAATAAAATAAAATAAAAAAATTCAAGAAAATCAAACACAAAATATAATTGAACTCCCTTTGCCTTTTCCTATGATGGATTAATACTTTAAACAGTTGTAAAGAAGAAAACAAGTGCATGCAAGAGAAACCTTGATTCTTTATTTTGGCTACTGCCTACTAGGAAAATGTAGGCACAAAAACACATTGATAAAGTAAAGAGAGCAAATTCAAATTCAAATTCAAACCTTGGTGTTACAAGAACAAAGATTCCAAACTGAGAGAAAACCGTGTATGAGATTGGTTGTTAGGACGAAACATGGTGATCTAAGGCGACCGATGGGAGGCAACTGCTATAATCAGATGATGAGAGAGAGATGGGAGAAGAAGGGACACTGGGTTTGATTTTTTTAACAAAATGCCACTTAACTCATTTTTGCTGAATCTGAAAATGCCAAAATCTTGTTCTCATTTTTACAATCTTGGATTGTATCCGGAAACTGAGAACAAAGTACACACCCAAATGGGTTTTTCACTGGTAGGACCCCAAAAAAGAGGGAAAAAAAAAAGGAAATGAAAACAGAAAATACCCTTTTTCTTTTTTCTTTTTTGGTAAAAAGGATACTGAAATTAAAAGCTAAACAGAAATAGCGTCATCAGGACAGCGCCTGTTAAGTACAAACCATCAAAATCCCAATTAAAAACTAGCTCTACGTCCACAGGTGGACTATCAACAAAGACGCAGAATCCACCAAACTCAATGTACAAGTAGAATGAAAATGAAAATACCAATCTGAGAGAAGAACATGCATTGCAACACAAAACATGGAGCACACACTCCAATGTATCATAAACACAAACCAACAACAGGGAAAATATAAGTCACAAAAGTTAAATGAGAGAAGAGAAGTTGCAAAATGGCCACAAAAAAAGAAAAAAAAGATGGGCTATGGCAGTTGAAGAGATCATTTATTTATAGTTTTAGTTATATAACTATTTTGATAAGGCATATGACTTGTTTATTATTATTATTATTATTTTTAATCTCACCATATGACTTATACATATAATACACATGTATACTCTTATAAATTACCACATAGTGAGTTGAAAGAGATTTTTTCAAACTAGTTTGGAGGTAAATGTTATCCTGAAAAAATAAAAATAAAAATCTCATACTAAATGTGTATCTTTTTCTTTTTTATTTTCTATTAATATTAGAAGTACATTAAGCATTTGAACAAGTTCACGCAGCTATCATGGCTAGACATTTCACATTTGCCATACAACATTAACAGACGATGAATTCAGAAGTTAACCAAGTATTTTATTTGAAAGAAATTTGAATCCATAATCTAAATGACAGCATCTTCGAGTCCATGCATTTGAAAGCAGCTTGCAGCGCGCACACAGGCTACTTGTTTAGCATATCTCTATTCGAAGCCATTTGAAAGGGGGAAATTATAGTTTCACATTCTCCGATTTGCACCACTTCACATATTATCCACACTTTTCGCATCAGGTATCCACATTTTTCAGGCAATGCACATCCACATTTTATACATGATGTGAAAAAGAGTGGATGCTGAGATGTGTAATAATCAATAGCCATCTTCTGGTTGTTTCAGTCTTCAACAAATTAAAAAGAAAAAGGATAAATAATTAATAAATTGTAGGAGATAAATGTATCATGAAATTCAGTAAAGGTAAATGATTACTAGTAAAGAAAACAATGAAGGGAACATGCCTCTTCTTTAGGATGTTATAGTGGCGTTCATTGTCAAATTGGACTTGTTTGGAGCTGTGAAACCCGGGTCTAATGAAATTTGGACACTCGAGAACATGCAAATGTTCCAGTAGAGGGCACTCCAAGGAAGAATTTACATCACAGAAATTAACAAGATGTTCTAGATCTTTTAGTGCTAATACCTTTAGTTGTGGTAATATAATTTTATCCTTAGTAATTCCACCATCTTCTTGAATAATTTCAGCCAAGTCAGAGCAATCCTCTACCCAGAGCTCTTCCAATTGCGAAAGACCTTGAGACATGGTATTTGAGAAGAGATATTTCAATTTGCTGCATTTAATGACAATCACAGTTTTGACATTGCTGAAATATGCAGGCTGAGCAGGGCCTTTCCATATGCTAGCTAATTTAGATAGATTGTCCAATCTGAGTTCTTTCAAACCTTTTAAGTAATCAGTTCCTTCCTGTAGTCCTTCAAATCCAAATACCTCCTTAATAGAATTCCCAGTTACGTTGAGCATTTCCAGTTTATGCAACCTCTGTATCATGTTTGATTGTAGAAGTGAATTCTCCAGGGAACGACACTGATGCACCTTCAAGAATTTTAGCCTTTCAAAGGACCCAGGTAGTAGTTCGCCAATGCATATCTCTTTCATAGATTCCATATGGTGAATATGTAATTCCTGCAAGTTCTCAAACACTGGGTGGTTTGGGATACCGTCTGGTAATGGTATCAAGCATCCTACATTGTGGCATTGTTCGACATGGAGAGCCTTCAAACCAAACAACCTTCCCTTATTGTATTCTGTAAGAATTTCCATGAGTTCATCGCATTCTGCATAGATAAGCATCTCTGCTTTCTCGGTCACAGCCTCAAAGAACCAATCTGGTAAGGTGCTCATTGTAGCGTCAAGATACAAGGTCCTTGTAGGTACTCGATTCAATTTTGACAAGTGCTCATTCACTTGCCGGTTGAAATATGATCTGCTTATACATATGTCAAACTTCTTCCAGTTCGGAGTTGAGCTTATATTCTGGGGCAAGCAATTAACATCTTCTATATCAACCTTCAAAATTGTTAGTCGAGGTAAGTTTATTACCTCTTCAAGGCTTGCATTCCTTTCATCAGTACTGGTTCCCTCCACGCTACAACCCCATTGGCAAAAGCTTCCTTGCAAGTATAGCTCCTCCAACACTTTTAATCTTGAAATTATTTGTGGGGAGATAGTTTCGATATGTAGACAAGATGTCATATCCAACATCCTTAACTCAGTCAATTCTGCTAGTTCTTTTGGGATGCTACCAATACGAGATTTTCTGAGGCTTAATATTTCCAGTTTCTTGAGTCCTCCAAATATGGATATATCTTTTGACTTGCAACGATCAATATATAAGGTACAAAGGTTCTGTAGGAGTTCAATTGATGATGGAAGTGACTCTATCTGCAACCCACTTATATCCAGAACCTTAAGGTTATTCAGTCTATTGAAGAAGCCATTTGGGATCTGAATCAAATTGCTATTTTCCTGCAACAATAAGGTTTCAAGTTTTGGGCATACCAGCTCATCAGGAAGACTTCCGATATTATTGAACATAACTGAGACTGCTGTGTAGCTTTCAAAACCATCCTCCCGCGGCGGTCGTGGCCACTCTTTACTACCAGAACCAGCTTCTGCCAAAAAACGTTGCTCTTTTCTGGATGACGTTATCGATTTGGCTGTATCACGTACCACATCATGCATTTTTACGCATCCACTCTCATCACTTCTTAGCAACAATCCCGAGTCTATGAGATTTTTGGTGAAGGTTTCAGCATCTCCTCTTGCCTCATCCAATGAAACGACATTTTGAAAAAAGCCTAGCCCCATCCCGTACCTTGCCAACACTTCCTTGCTGATATTATGATCTTCTGGAAAGAGACAACACATCAAGAAGCATGATTTGGCTCCCTGATCTCTCAAGTAATCATAGCTCAACTTGAGGCACTCGATAACTTTTTGCTCGTGATCAGGGTTTGGAGATACTGACATTTTAAGTCGCCTAGCTGCCTTTTCCCATTCTTCCTCATCTTTGTCACCCAGCGCCTTCGCAACTGATACGAGTGCCAAGGGAAGGCCCTGACATTCCCGGGCAACCTGCCGAGCCACACTTTCAAATTCACGGGAGTCAAAAACTCTGCCTGCTGAGTCGATGAATAGATTCCAAGAATCCTCGTCCGATAAGGTATCAAGGTGGATTTTATTTGCGTTTTCTTTGCATCCCATGGAATAGCAAACATGTTCTCGTCTCGTGGTCAGTAAGATCTTGGATTTGCAAGCCTCAAGATCATTGCCAAATGGAATTCCGACAATAGATAGGTCGATCCATTCCCAGATATCGTCCAAAATTATGAGGATTTTTTTGTCTGCCATAAATTTTGCCCTCAGTTCATTTGCTCTCCCTTCATCACTCTTCTTCGTCAACTGGAGTTCTAAACCATCCGCAATGGAACTATGAATTCTTTTGAGATTCACATTTTGTGACAAAGTGGCCATCACCACACGATGAAAGTGATCTTCCCGGATGACCTTTTCGGCGACTTGTTTAACCATTGTGGTCTTCCCCACGCCGCCCATCCCGTGCACACCAACAATGTTGATATTGTTGCTGTCATCTCTCAGTGCTTTCAAGACATCTTCCATGGCGTTTTGAGTGGATTCAAACGACATGAAATGACTGGCTGGAGCTAGTGCTTGTGATGGTGATGGTTCTGGAATGGGAGGAGGCAGAGAGACACCATCAAAATTCTTATCCCCATAAATGACGCCAATCTCTTTAGCAATGCTTGCCGCTTTCTTGCTCAAGTTGTAACGTGAAAACCAATTAGGAGAGCAGCAAATGCAGCAGCATCTGTGGTAAGCTGTGACTTTATTCTCCAAATCTTGCGCCTCCTTGACTTTAGTATTGGCTCTTCCTACCCAGTTCTTGACTTGATTTTTGATTTCTTCTCCACGAGTATTGGCCTGCTCAACTAATAAGTCCACGTCCAGCACCACAGCTTTCAGTTTTTCTGTTTGATCTCTAAATTCTTTTATGTTTTTCGTGTAATGAAAGACGTAATCTGTACTCTCTCGCAGAGGTGGACAAAAAAAGCAATCTAGCGCGCTCCTGGCGAAAGCTGCATACTGTATTGCCATTGTGGCTCTGAGACAACAGATTTTCTTTCTGTCTTTCTTTGTGGTTTAGTCTTCAGAGAGCGTAGAAAGAAGAGAACACCAGTATTATCAGGGCAGCCCAAGATCGTTTGAGGGCTAAGGTGAGAATTTCATTTATTTTACATCTAAATATCACTTAAATAATATTTATTTATTTTTATTTAATTTCAAATTTATTATTAATTCTTACTTATTAATATGATTAAGGGCTGTTTGGTAACGTTGTTCTAGTAAAGTTGTTTGTACTTTTTTGAAATACATGTTAGTGAAAAAATGTGTAGAAATGCATATAATGTTGTTTAAAAACTGAAAACATGTGTTTAAAAACTGAAAACATGTGTTTAAACTCCTATACCAAACGACCCCTAATTCATCCAAAGTGAGCTAATGATAATTACTATATAGGTTTTACAAATTGACATATCACCAATAAAAGAAAATTTATTAAAACATTCATCTTATTATATTATTTAAGTAACACCGATCATATTCCTATCAGATCAATTTGTAAAATTTGATAGTTTTTAGACCCCTTAAACAATTGATTTAACCTAGGTAATTAGCCAAGTTGTTACTTAGTCCAATTAAACAAGTCTAGGTTATCACAAAAATAAAGATCAAATCATGCAAAGCAGTGGAAAATAAATAACGCAAGATATGATCACCTAGGAAACCAAACCGGTAAAAACCTTGAGAGGATTTGACCTAACTATCTTCAAGGTAAACTTGAATCCACTATCTTGAAAGAATCGAAATTCATACAATAAGACTTACAAGCCCCAACGCTCGACTTCTTATTGCTACCAACCAGTAGAACTTACTGACATGACCACGTGCAAGTTCCGAATCCACGGACTCCTTCTTTCTTGGATTCACCACCAGATACAAGCACACCCGTTTGTGTTTTCTTTAAGCTTCAATGGCAGCAACTGAATTGATCATCAAGGCGTAGATAAATCTTCTCCTTGAAAACCCTAAATTTGTATAAAGGAAAACTCTTCTAGATCTCACAAGAGATTTATACAAACCGCAATTATGAGCAATACTAAAACATGGCTAGGGTTTGCCTTTTATACTTAGGACAAATAAGAAACCCTAAAAACGTTTTAAAACACTTAGGGCTAAGTTGGACGAATCTGCAGAAAATCATTCTACCCGAGCTTCGATCGATCGAGCCTGTCTTTCGATCGATCGAGCCACGCCGAAAGGCACAATGCTTCCTGCTTTAACTCGATTCCAACTTTACATAAAATCACAACTATGAGCTAGACTAAAAACACTTCTAAAACATTGTTTTGATCATGATTTGCCAACAATACAAATTAGAATTCTAAATACATAAAATCCTAAAACTTTAGAACCTAACAAACTCCCCCTTTGGCAATCCGTGACAAAACACAACTAGAAGCTCAAAGTTTACAAAATAAAAAGCCCTTTACAAAATAATACTCATAAAACAAATTCAATCCTAACTACTATCCATCAGTTGCAAGTGTAGACAGCAGCTCAATTGAATTAACTGTATATTTCCTGAAACACTAAACAAAATGCATAACCACATGCGTGGAAACAATACAAGTAAACAAATTAACTTCTTGACTTCAAACAACACACAAATAAAGACATATATCAATGAATAATTCATAACTATAAATCAATAAGCAGTTCGAAACAAAAAACATATAAAGTACCAAAAAAACATAAAACTCCCCCTAACATGAATATCCCATCAAAAACATGGCAAGAGCTAAAAAAGTAAAGTACAAAGTGAAGCACCTAGATACAATCTAAACTCCACAAGCTCCAACCAAAATAAATAAAAACTCCCCCTGAAAGCAAAAACTCTACAAAGTACTCTCCCTTTTTGTGACGGAATGCCAAAGGGCAAACAAGATATCCATCATCAAAAGGGAGGTGGTCTAAACTGCGCCAACTCTGCATGCAAGGCACGGATCTCATCGAGTACGTCCACCAAAATCTGTCCATGAGCTGCCTGAACGGTCAAGACATGATCCAACATGCGACGAATGTCTGAATCATCCGAAGTAGTCGGTGGAGGAACATCATCATCAACAGCAGCACTTGATGTCTCAGCAGCATCAACACCTGTAGAAGAGGGAGGAGGGGGAACAACACTAGATGACGCACCCCTAGGATGGGAAGGAGCAACTCTCAAGTGAGCAGCCCTCTGTCGAAGGAAAGTGGCACCTATGAGAGCAATCACATACACAGGCTCACCAGACGGAAAACCATCTAGACCTAAAAAGAGAAAAATCCTATGAATAAAAATGGGATGAGTAAGTGCATGCCCTACGGTAGAACTCCTATGAACCTCGTTCAAAGAACGAAGGAACAAATGAGGAAAACTAATCGAAGCTCCAGAAACAAAGGCATATAAAAACACACATCGCTCTAAAGGGATGGTGTGGAAGTGAGAAATAGGCCACAACGAATGACACGCTATCCTAAAGAAAAGGTAAGCAGTCTCGATAAGCTCAGAACCCTACTGGATAGATGACCCAGTAATGTATGACATGACTACATCTAAAGTGGGTGACTCATCATAGGGATAGACAGGCTCCCGAACAACCGACACCCCAAGAGCCTCAGCCACTACCCGAGGGGTAATGGTGAACTCTACACCTCGTATCCAACTCCCAACAAGGGTGTTGGAATCATAGACGTGGCAAGAGAGGTTCGAGAAGAACTCTTTAATCAGAGCGGTCGGGGGTGGATGATCTATCTCTAAGAGAGGCAACCAACCTCTAGACTTAAAATTGGCCCTAATGGCCGGATCAAGCTCATCTAAGACAACAGCTCGCTTAGCCCATATCTTACGCTTACAGTTTAAATTCTTAAAGGCCTCTCTGCACTTATCATTTCTAAACTCCTCAACCCTAGAGGGAGACACAGAGGAAGTGGAAGGGGTCCTATTGGCTCTAGTTTTCCTAGGCATGGTGCTAAGATAAGGACCAAAACATAGAGCAAAAGAACAAAACACAAAACCAAGGGCAGATTGCAAGTTAGCACAAAAAATATAGAATTAAAATCTATATGATGCATGACAAATTTAAATGGTATGATGCATGTCTTAATGCAGTGAATTAAGTCCAAAAAGTTCACATTCACAAAATTGGCTTGAACATTGAGGTATTAACACAAAAACCCCAAAATTTGGAAAACCACTTGATCAATTTGAAAAATATTGACGAATTGTTCATCACACATGATAGAATTCAAAAAATAATGACCAAATATATCAATTTGACAAGCCAATTTCATCAATTTAACCCAATTAGACAAAAATCCCCAATTCGGAACAATTTCAAACCCTAGAATTTTCAATTTCTCAAAAACCACAAAATTGATCAAATTAAACTACAAGAATCATCATTATAGCATCCTAGGACAAAAACCCATTGATCAATTTCACAAAAACATGTTTGAATCATCAAAAACCCCAATATATTGAAAGTGCCGAAAATACCCATAATAATGCATGAAAAATGCATGAAAACATGAAATAAAATGCAAAAGGAAGGGCAAAAGAGACTTACCGACCTTCAAGGACAAAAACCTTGCAAAAATCTTGGAGGAAAACGACAAAAAATTGATGGTGGAGCCTTAGCCAAGTTGGAGAGAGAGAAAAGTTGAAAAAGTGACTTTGAAAAAGTGACTTTGAAAAGTCAAATTTGTCTTTTTAAAAAACATGTTTCACGAGTTTCGATCGATCGAAAAACAGCCTCGATCGATCGAAACAAACAGAGACTCTATAAAAACAATTTGAAACAAGTTCGATCGATCAAAAATCAGTTTCGATCGATCGAAACAGATAGAGGCTCTCTCTATCAAATTTAAAGAGTTTCGATCGATCGAAAAACAGAATGAATCAATCGAAATAGGCAAAGGCTCACCAAATTTTGAGGAAAAACACAGTTTTTGAAAAACATTTAGAATCAACTCAAAGCATTGAAATTTAAGAACAAAAATGCATGAGTATGTGATGATATGATTTTCAAAACAAGAATTTTAAGCCCAAATTCCCAAAACAAAATTTCTTGTATTTTCCACAAATTTTCAAGCAACAAATTAATTTTGCACAAAATTCAAAGTATTTGCAAAACTTGGTTGATCAGACCATAAACACACACAATAACATATACAATGTTTAGCAAAGAGTAACTCATGTAGTGTGTGAAACTAGCAAAAACTTGAGATACATGTGAGGTGATATGTGAATAGCAATCAATCATAAAGTCTACAAAATTCATCACAATGAATTTAAAAGAGACTATCACCTAAAGAGTTACATCATATAACTCCCACATCTCCTAGATCATAAGCTTGCAATCATGTAAGTTTCTTGTATTTATGCCTCATAGTATACATACCAATTTTAAGTCATGTGAGTTTGGCATCAAGCCTAATAGTACACACCAATTTTGATTTTAAGTATTAAACAATTTAAATCGAGGCTTCACCTTATGTTCTTTTTGTGCATGTACTACACTTTCTCGAGCATAAAATCTTATGATATGCACTAAGGTGTTCATGATTGACTAGTGAACAGTGGTGAGATGGTTATTTATGCCTTTATCTAAAAGTTCAAGTCAAACATTTAAAAACATGTGACTTCAAGATTAAGACAGAATAATCAAACACCATACACATCTTTCCCACACAACATGCACTACAAAGCTTCAACTAGTAAAGTGCAATAAATAATCTCATCAAAGCTAAACAAGATACAAAAGACATGTTATGTGAAAATAAATTGACCAACCTTATTCTAAAAAACTAAGAAGAATAGTACAAAACAAAATTTGTTTCCTTTTTCTTTTTTTTTTCTTTTTTATTTTATTTTATTTAAAATAAAAAAACACCTAGAATGAAATGCATGAATGTTATGCTATGCAAATCCTAGGAAAAAAAAAAAAAAAAAAAAAAAAAAAAAAAAACAAAACCACAACCAAAGAACAATGGTCACAAAGGGTAGAGCAATGAAGCACAAGGACCATGTCAGAAAGACTCAGTTAGATCGAGTCTTTTGCATCCAAAACCTTTTAGATGCACCATGAACATTGGAGTTCTTATTCACATGAGAATGATTACCAACTCCAGGATTGGAATAAAGGTTTAAAGCCTTTACCAAATCACCAATAAGTAGCATAAGATCAAGTGTTTGAGGCACAGGTACTTTTGGTTTGTTTGCTCTCTTAGCAGCTTGCAGCTTGTAACAGTTTGGACAGATGTGTCCAAACTTTCCACAAAAGTGACAAACCCATGCAAGCTTATCATGTATCTTGTCCTTAGATAGGATAGGCTTCTTAGACTTAGACTCTTTCAAATCAACCCTAATCTTCCTAGATGATGAACCTTCTAAGGGTTTAACAACCTCACTCACGGGGGGTTTGACAGTTTTACTCACTATCTCACTCACGGAAGGTTCAGAAGAAGAAGATGAAGGAACAAACTTTGTGGAATGGGGAGCGGACACAGAGATGCTTTCAACATAACCTAATCCAGTTTTGTCAGAAGAAGACTTTTGAACACTCAGCATTTGATCAAGTTTACAACTAGCAGATCTAGCAACAGATAAATCAAGTTCCAAAGATTTAACTTTATCAAGCAAAAGCATATTTTCAGTTTTCACATTATTCAAAAGTTCATTAGCATCAAACGGTTTGACAAGCAAATTTTTCTTTTCAAGCTCAAGAGATTCAATTTTCTTCAGGCCAAGATCAACATTCATAGCATCCTTTGCAGCAACTTTGCAAAGTTTATTATAGGCCTCTTGAAGATTTGCATCTTTAGAGAGTTTCCCATCAGAAGGGTTCTCTTCAACAAATATGCTCTCATCAACTACAGCAGTAGCGGTGAAAGCAATGAAGTTTCCATCCTTATCACAATCAAACTCATTATCAGAAACTTCACCATCACTAAGGGTTACAGCCATAGCCTTACCCTTAGACTGCAAATAGGTTGGACATTCAGATTTCATGTGTCCATACCCTTGATATCCAAAACACTGAGAGCTCAAGGAATTATTAGAAGATTGACCTACTTTTTCTCTAGGTTTATCATTGTTGTTAACTTTAGTGGGATCATGCTTCCTAAAATTTCTAGGTTCAGTAGTGTTTGTGCCTCTTGCCTTTCTATTACTATTCTTGAGAAAGTTTCTAAAATTCTTGGCAAGGTAGGCAATCTCTGTAGCAGAGAGCTCATCATCAAATCCACCACCTTCAACATCATCAACTGACTTAAGAGCCATTGATTTGGATTTGGTAGTTTTGGGTAGATCCAAGTCATAAGATTGAAGAGATCCTACAAGTTCATCAACAGGGATGGAGTCCACATCCTTGCTTTCAGTTATGGCAGTCACCTTGGGTCTAAAGTCTTCAGTTAAAGATCTAAGAATCTTCCTAACAATTTTAGGTTAATCATAGATTTCACCCAAGTTAAAAGTAGAATTAACAATATCATTCAATTTAGCATAGAATTCATCAAAAGATTCATCATCAGACATCCTAATACTTTCAAATTTAGAAGTCAATTGCTGCAATTTATTGATTTTGACAGCCTTTGTGCTTTCATGCACAGTCTGGAGGATATTCCAAGCAGTATGAGCAATCTCAACATTAGAGATTCTCTTAAATTCCTTTATAGAAATAGCGTTAAAAATCGCATTCATAGCCTTGCTATTAAACGCAGCTACTTCTTTTTGAGAAGTTTCCCACTCACTAACAGGAGTAGTGGGCTTCTCCCATCCATATTCAACGGAGTTCCACACCCTCTCATCAATGGATTTTAGGAATGTTTTCATCCTTACTTTCCAATAAGCATAATTATTCCCATCAAAGTGAGGAGGAATAACTAGAGAGTGTCTGTGTTCCATGAAAACAGGGGTCAAGGATCAGTTCAGTGATCAAAAGATCAACAACAAAAGAGCTACTCGCTCTGATACCACTTGATAGTTTTTAGACCCCTTAAACAATTGATTTAACCTAGGTAATTAGCCAAGTTGTTACTTAGTCCAATTAAACAAGTCTAAGTTATCACAAAAATAAAGATTAAATCATGCAAAGCAGCGGAAAATAAATAACGCAAGATATGATCACCTAGGAAACCAAACCGGTAAAAACTTAGGGAGGATTTGACCTAGCTATCCTCAAGGTAAACTTGAATCCACTATCTTGAAAGAATCGAAGTTCATACAATAAGACTTACAAGCCCCCACGCTCGACTTCTTATTGCTACCAATCAGTAGAACTTACTGACACAACCACGTGCAAGCTCCGAATCCACGGACTCCTTCTTTCTTGGATTCACCACCAGATACAAGCACACCCGCTTGTGTTTTCTTTAAGCTTCAATGGCAGCAACTGAATTGATTATCAAGGCGTAGATAAATCTTCTCCTTGAAAACCCTAAGTTTGTGTAAATGAAAACTCCTCTAGATCTTACAAGAGATTTACACAAACCGCAATTATGAGCAACACTATAACGTGGCTAGGGTTTGCCTTTTAAACTTAGGACAAATAAGAAACCCTAAAAACGTTTTAAAACACTTAGGGCTGAGTTGGACGAATCTGCAGAAAATCATTCTGCCCGAGCTTCAATCGATCGAGCCTATCTTTCGATCGATCGAGCCAAGCTGAAAGGCACAATGCTTCCTGCTTTAACTCAATTCCAACTTTACATAACATCACAACTTTGAGCTAGAGTAAAAACACTTCTAAAACATTGTTTTGATCATGGTTTGCCAACAATACAAATTAGAGTTCTAAATACATAAAATCCTAAGACTTTAGAACCTAACAAATTTTTTTTCCTAAAATTTGTATTAGCTTTAGCATTTTTCATACACAGTTTATTTTTATTTATTTATTTGTTTTTTTGGTAGAGAAAATGCTAAACTTATTACAAATTTTGCTACAAAAAGCTTACAAACTGATGTGACAATGAGGTGACACTTCAACAAAATAATAAATGAGTATTAAATTACTTCATTAATGACATATCAATTTATAGAATCTATGTAATAAAACTTGTAATATACTAGCATAACTCTAATAATTTAGACCTTCTTAAGATTAGGATAAAATATACACCTAACTCACACTTTTTCTTTAATTAAAAAAAAAAAAAAATCTTATTGCCCAATATTTGGGGGCCTTTTTATGTCAGGGGGCCTTAGGCCATGGCCTAAATGGCCTAGGCCTAGGGCTAGCCCTAAGTATTATTGGTGGAGACGAGAAGTGGAGGGATGAAAATTTTGTAACATAATGGTAATTTTACATGGTAAAGTACCATAAGAACTTTAAATAATTTTGATTCATCACTAGATTGGGAAGGCTGACATGTCATAAAAATTGCTTTCTTAATTACTTAATTACATCATACCACCGTGTGAACTTGGTGGTATGATGTGGTAGCTTATGATAGGTCTGAAATTTAGGTTAGAAATTTTCCCTCTCTTTAGTTCTCTATTAAGCTATTATTATAATAATGTATAGTTCTTGTATGTTTTTAAACCCCTTAAAACACAATTGGATTAACCTAGTTAATTAGCCAAGTGATTACTTAGTCCAAATTTCAGATCTAGGTTAACACACAATCATATAATCATATTAATGTAAAGTGAAGAATATAAATAACATAAAGATATGATGACTCAGGAAACCACACTTGTAAAAACCTGGAGAGGATTTAACCTAACTATTCTCAAGGTAAACCTGAATCCACTATGAAAGAATCGAAATTTTACAATACTTAGACCACTAATATCCTATTGCTACCCACCAGTAGAAATTTACTGACATGACCATGTGCAAGTTCTGAGACCACGGACTCCTTCTTTCTTGGATTCTCCAATAAGTACAAGCACTCCCGCTTGTATATCTTGTTAAGATATATATGATTCACTTGTTAGAAATATATGTCACTATTTTATGTAATTGGCTTATCTTTTGACAAAACGCACTTTACTTGTATTTGGGTAGATTTAGGATATGTCTAAATATTTCAAGAAACCATATTTCAAGATCAAGTGTTGAAGCTTTCAAATCTGTCCAAGAAAACAAGCTGAAAGTGCAGAGTTACTAAAACTTGACAGCTAGCATGTGTCGAGGTTTAAGAAGCTGTTTCAGCCCTGTGGCTTGACAACTAGCTCGACAGATGCTCGACAGCTTCTATTTGTCGAGGTTTAAAGAAACAGAAATTCTGTTATGTTTTTCTTGGAATCCGTGAATATGTCTTTGGGCCTTCTTTTTTCCTAACCTTAGACATATAAAAGGATTGTTTTAAGGGCCGTCAAACAGTTCACAAGTTGCACAAGTATTGAGCAAACTCTGTTCAAGCAAATTGTGACCGGAGACGAAGTTCTTGCCTTAATTCATCTCTTTCTCTTGAAGAAGTTGCTATGTATGTGCATCGTAGGGTTTCTTGACCAAGCATCTTCTTGATCTTCATCGTGTGGATGAATTGAAGAACTTTACAGCCAACAACCTACTTAGTTGATGATTGAAGTCATGTACTGAGATCCGTGCAATTAGTTAGTCACGTACTTGCGAGTGCATCGAAAGGGGAAACTATCACTACAGAACAAGTCTAATTGGTTATTAGGGTAAGGATTCAATTGTAGGTTGGTAAGGTACTTGGGATTCCTTTACTTGTAACCACTTGTTGTGATAATAGTGGAGTTTTGGGAGTGGTGACCTGAAAATCACTCAGTGGGGTTTTTATCGTTAGGCTTTTCTCATTCGTAAACAAATCACCATATTATTTATTTTCCGCTACATAATTATTTTATTGGTGATTTGTTTATGCTACCATGCGTTTTGCATGTTAATTTGATTAATTAATAAAATTGGCTAATTAATCAATTAATTCATCACAAGGGGCCAATTCGTTTTTGGCCCATCAAGTGGTATCAAAGCAGGCACACTTTGATTAGGGTTTAATCTTTGCTGTGTTTAATCCATTGACCCCTGTTGTCATGGCTGTAATCGGCTTGAAGAGATCATTGCTTTCAAATACATCTTGTCTTTCTAATCTCTATTTGTTTAAGTGTCTCAGAAAATACAAGTTTAAAAGTTATTTGAATTCTCTTATGATGACTATTGGAAAAGATCTTAGTTTGGCTAAGAAGAAACTAAACTATCTTAGAATGAAAATGTGCAAAGGAGTTCGTCTAAGAAGAGTAAAAGTTAAAGGCTTAGCTCGTAAAAGGCAGTTGAGAGAAAGTACCATTCCCACTGATTTGTCATCTAAGCACGAAGTGTGTTTTATGATGAAGTCCGCGTTTAAAGTGATGGACACATGTTTATGGTACCTTGATAGTGGTTGCTCAAGACATATGACTGGCGACTGATATCTCTTCAAGGTTTTTGAGTCTAAAAAAGGTGGCAATGTCACTTTTGGTGATGGGAGAAAATCACAAATTAAAGGAAAGGGAATCATCTCTCTACCTGGACTGCCGGACATTGCAAACGTCCTATATGTAGAAGGTCTGAGGGTGAACCTGCTAAGTATAAGTCAGATATGTGATCAAGACTTCATAGTGCTATTCTCCAAAGGAAAGTGTCTTGTCATGAATAAGTTTATAAAGAAACTCATAATTGGTGTTCGCACTCTTGACAACTGTTATGGATTGGTTCCTGATGCTGATATTGTGTAATAGCATTCGTTTGCCAAATGAAGACCTATGGCATCAACGAATGGGACATGCTAGCTACAAACATCTTTCTATTGTATCTAAGCATGAGTCAGTTTTAGGGATACCAAAGCTTAGTAGAATGAGCAATGTGGTATGTGGACCGTGTTAGCTTGGAAAACAGACAAAAGCTAAGCATCCTGGCACTCAGACATCAGCTACATCTAGACCATTGGAGCTTTTACATCTAGATCTTATGGGTCCAACAAAAACCGAGTCTCTTGGTGGTAAGAGATACATCATGGTTGTGGTAGATGACTTCACTAGGTACACTTGGGTCATTCTTCTACGATCTAAATCTGATGCTCCTAAGCACATTGAAGCTTTGTGCACAAGACTGCAAAATGAAAAGAGATTGAAAATTGATCGAATTCGAAGTGACCATGGTAAAGAATTCGAGAACTCATATATGGAGTATCAATGTAAAGTGCGGAAAATAAAGAATACAAAGATATGATGACCTAGGAAAACCAAATTGGTAAAAAACCTGAGGAGGATTTAAAACCTAGCTATCCTCAAGGTAAAACTGAATCCACTATGAAAGAATTGAAGTTTACACAATAGCGACTTAGAACACTAACATCATGTTGCTACCTCGAGTAGGAAACTTACTACCACGACCACATTACAGTTTCGAGTCCACTGATTACTTCTTTCTTGGATTCACAGCAAATACAAGTACTCCCACTTATGTACCTTTAAGCTCTTATTGCAGCAACTAAATCGATCATCAAGTTCTTGACATAATCTTGAATCTTGAAAACCCTAAGTATGTGTGAAGGTAAACACCTCTTGATCTCAGAAAAGATTCATACACACATCATAAGGAGCATCCCAAAACGTGGCTAGGGTTTTCCCTTTTATACTTAAGACAAAATATAAAACCCTACACATCAAACGGACTTGGGTTGAGTTGGAAAAATTTGCAGAAAAAAAACAATTTGCATTAGCTTCGATCAATCGAGCCAGGCAGATTTATATAATAAATCCTACACCTACTCGATTCCAACTTTACATACAACCACATACTTTAAGCAAGTCTAAACAAGACTAAAACGTTTTTATCATGGTTTGCCAACAATACAAATTAAAGTTCTAATACATTTAAACCTAAAGTCTTAGAACCTAACACAATTAATATAAGTATTTTTTTCTGCAAATTTTTCTAAAAGATGTGCTTCAATTGTCTCCTGTCTTCTTGAGCTGCATGTCAGCCTTCATTTTAGGATATGTATATTATATTTCTCAATTGAAATGTTCTCTCCCTAGTTACGAATGTGGTGATTGGCCTTTTGAGATTATTATTATTATTTTTGTTTTTGTTATTATTATAATTATCTCTCTTTTGCCTAAGGTGTCAAAACTCTTTTGAGATTATTGTTATTTCATGCACACAAATACAAACACACACACACGTGTGTGTATTGGAAATCGGACATAATGCTCAGAGGCTGTGTGGAAAATTACTTATTCCCTAGGATGCTAGATGCTATTTAGCATATCATAAAATATGGTGCCTTAAAATAGATCTTAAATAAAATATTGGTTTCCTTTTATTTTTCTTATTTTCACTCTTGGCAAAAATGGTAAACTTGACCTTTATTTAAAACCTTAGGGTTGCTAGGACCCCAAATGTTAAGGTGGGTGTTGTGGGAGCTAGTACGATGAGCGTTTTTGAGGAAGTAATGCAGTCTTCAAAGCGAACACTCAGCGTTGCCTTTGCACCCTCTAAAGGTACTCATTCATGTATACGTGCAGGCTTGCACTTAAATTTAAACTTTCATTTTGCTACCTGTTATTGGGAACACATGATAATCAATATGATGAGCACTGGGGGTATTATCATACATGAATCTTGATAATCGACATGAATTAGGCTTTTGACATTCCGACATCTTCTTAGTAGCTTTGCTTAAAGCTAAAAAATTGAGTGAATATGTTAGAACAGTCTCGTGTTGATGTGTCTGTTAGATTTCTGGACTGTAGAAATTTAGTTTATTGTATTGAGGAGACATTTAGTTGGATTTGCTTTCCTGCATTTAGGGCTGGTTATCGACCCCATTTATACATGCGAACACAGACATACATACATACATACACAGATACTTATATGCATATGTGTGTGTGTCTATATATATATATATATATATATATATATATATATATGTTTCTTTTGAGTCTGCTTCATTCATTGCTAACATGGTTTATTGTTTATGGTATTTTGTTCAATGTATAATTCATTCTTCTGAAAAATGACTATTATTTGATTTGGTTAAGCACCATAATGTGAAATTTTTGTGAATTTTCTTGCTCCAGCGACGGGTAAGATCCAAAGAATGGGCAAAAATGCAGGGTCCTATATCCTGCTTCTGCAAAAGCTAGCAGTGAGATTGGTATGTGATATGCTTCTTGTTATATGTTTTCTTTTGGCCTTTTTCAATACTGAGAATGTTATTTATTTGATATTTTATGAGAATGAGACTGATGTGCTTTGCAAAATCAGTCTAATTGGTTTGGTGCAGTAATACAAGTTTTATGGTTGATGAGAAGTAGTAAGTGATCACGTAGTTGTTGACTCAAACTAGTAGCTAGAGTTGGCTTATAAGAGCATCTTCAATGGCCTATGTAAACCCAAAATTCTCTCTACAATAAAGAGTAAAACCCAAACAAAGCTCTCCAATGAACTCTCTATTCCTAGATTTTTTTTTGACTCATGAACAGTAGCTCATCAAGTCTGATGAGTTACTATTCACTCTTCAAATACTTTTTTCTTATTATAATAATTAAGTGTTGAATAAAAAAAATGTTGGAAGATGTGTAGTAGTTAAAAAAAGAATAAATAATGAATGAATGAAGAAATAATATTTAAATGAGATGAGAATTTGTTAGAAGTATATTTGAAAAAGTGAGTACCTAAAAGGTAAAAGTCACTGTTCATTCTCCAAATAATATAAAAATTCGGAGATTCTGCTAGAAATGCTCTAACAACCACTTTAAAAAGTGGCCAGTTGTGGACTTTTTAATTAACAATATACAAAAATAGGAAACCAAAATTAAGCACTAAACCAGCAGTTTCAAAACCCGCAGAATAGTCCTATCAAGACATAAAAAAATGTTAAGGAATTTGATAAGAGGGATTTTGGGGAGACTTCATTAAATGATCTTCACTTTGACAAAGCAAAGTGCTTAGATCTTGAGGCTTTGAGCTTTAAGTTTTAAGTTTGCATTTAACAACACTGCTGTGATAATGATGTACTTTTTTGTGGGTAAATTACAAATTACCTTCCTATAGTACGGGGTAGTTACAAATTACTTCTGTGTGGTGAGGGGTAGCCCAAGCTTAATAGTACTAAGTCTCAACGTTTCATGATTTTGCAGTCATTATCATACTTTTAGTTGATTTTCTTTGTTTTTATATTTGAAAAAGGTTGTGCGAAATCTTAAACAACCATTATGGTGCCCCAGGAGGGGTGGCCCAGCAGTGTGGGATCCCGCGTGCATGCACATGGTCCCATGTTCGAGTCGTGGCGAGTACCATGTGGGGGGGGGGGGGATTTATGACATGCAATGCGCCCCACACTCTGGCTCTCTTGGGGTGTTAGGGTGAGGTCTATGGCGTCCCGGTCACAGTAGCTATGGCTCAATCCAACATTCCCTAGTAAGGGGGTGTCCCTATTAGGTCACGCCCTGGGGGGTAAGTCACATATGGTCGCCCCCGCCCCCCCTTTTTGTTCATAAAAAAAAAAAAAACAACCATTATGGTGTGTTACATAGGAAGGCTTGTCTAATCGTGGATTTGACGTCACAAGGCTAAATACACATACGACGGTAAATTAGTGAATATTTTTGTTTTGAAGCAAATTAATTTTTTCAAACTGAAGATCTATATGCAACTTTCTTCTACAATCTATGCCTTGTGGTTTTTATGTTGCTTTTGTTTATTTCTTAAAAATTTGTCATTGCTATACTGCTTGGCCCAGTTGAAAGTCGGATTACTTAATCTGCTAAATGATCTTTATCAGAATGGTAGTAAAGATGATCACAAGGAAGCAAGAGCAGAGCATGCGATAGCAGAGCTTAATCTGAGTAAAGAACAAAGTACTGCATAAATGACATCAGTTTTTTATATTTGAGTATTATGTACAAACGACAAGTAGTTTAGTCTCTGTTTTTAGTTGTATAAATGCCCACACGTGGGAGAGTTAGTTTTTGTATTCAGTCACATGTAGGAGTTAGTTATTTGAGTCTATTAGTATCGGTTATTTAGTCAGATCAGTTTTCTAGCTTAGATCAATCTATATATAGTCTGGTACATTCATTTTTGTCATTAATGAGAAATATATAGAAATTCTTCATTTCTCTGATATGGTATCAGAGCAAATCCCCAATTTTTAGGGTTTCTTTTTCTCTTAAATTTCTTTTCAATTTTCTTGGGAAAACACTCTGTTTTTGAGAAAATTACTTTTTCTTTATCATCAATGGCTTCCGCTGCCACAAACACAAATACAACTAGTTCAACTAATGGTTCTATATTTGAAAATCCATCTCCTTCTTCACAAGATTCACCAATGGATGATCCCCTGTTCTTGCATCATGCTGAGAATCCAAGCTTAGTGTTAGTTACGCAGCCTTTAATTGGTGGAGAAAACTACTCAGCTTGGGCTCGAGCTATGAGAAAGGCATTGCTCACCAAGAACAAATTGGGATTTATTGATGAGACTCTGACTCTCTCATCTCCATTAATTTCTACTCCTTCATCTGTGCAAGCATGGATTCGATGTGATAACATGGTTGGGACCTGGTTAACCAATTCAGTTTCTTCAAAGCTTCAAGCAAGCATCATATATGAAGATATTGCTCTAGAAATATGGAATGATTTGAAGAATCGTTTTGCACAAACCAATGGACCAAGGGTATTCAATCTCCAAAAGGAAATTTCAGAATTACATCAAGGTGAGATGAGCATTACTGATTTCTTTACTCAGTTGAAAGTCTTTTGGGATTAGTTACAAAACCTTAGTCCATTTCCTTCTTGCTCTTGTGGAAAGTGTATGTGCATTATCAACAAAAGATTCAATGATTTACAAGGTAGAGAGTCTGTGATGAAGTTCTTAATGGGAGTAAATGAGTCTTTTTCCTAAGTTAGGTCTCAGGTGTTGCTCATGGATCCTATTCCACCACTGAGCAAGGTTTATTCCTTGATGATTCAAGAAGAGACTCAAAGGTCAATCCCTAATGCACTTGTTGTTAAAGTAGATTCCACTGTTTTGGTTGCTAAAGTGTCCACTGATCAAGTCAATCATGTTACCAACCTTGTTAATTCTGGTGGAAAGGGAAAAGATAGGCCAGTTTGTACCCACTGTGGCAAGATTGGTCACACTATGGACAAGTGCTACAGATTACATAGGTTTCCTCTAGGTTTTAAGTTCAAGAATAAGACTGCTATGGCACATCAAGTCTCCCCAGGGTCAAGCTCAGAATTTGTTTCACCAATGCATGAATTTTCTGCCTTCAGTCCTGAGCAGTGTCAGCAGCTTTTAGCCCTGTTTGGTGCATCCAATCCTTCCTTTGCAACATCATCTCATATATCAGATGCCTCAATGGCCACAACAACTCCTTCTTCCACTTCTGCTAATGTGGGAATGGTTGGTATGAACTTTTCTCATAGTGTTTTTGCTGCTCAAGTGGTAAATAGAAGGGCTTATGGTGGTTATACTTGGGTCTTGGACACTGTTGCAACTGATCATTTTGTATGCTCAGTGGATTTGCTAACTTCAATCACAGCTATTAGGCAGTCTTTGGTCTAATTACCTAATGGGGAATCAGCTCAAGTAACTCACATTGGGACTGTTACTCTTTCTTCTTCCCTTATTCTTAAAAATGTCCTTTGTGTTCCATCTTTTTCTTTTAATCTCTTTTCTATTAGTTCTTTAACTCATTCACAACCATATTGTTGTGTTTTTCTATCTGCTTATTGCTTCATTCAGGACCTTATTTTCTGGAAAACGATTGGGGTAGGCAAGGCACTTGATGGATTGTACCTGTTGCAGTCAAACAACTTTCAACAATCCTCCAGCTCTTCATTTGCTACCTTCTTATCTGCTCACAACCTCACTGATGCCATTGGTCATTTCACTGCTATTACTCCCACACCTCTCTCTTCTAAACCTTCATCTATTTGGCATGACAGGTTGGGGCACCCATTTGATGTCAAACTCAATAGTTTGTGTCATGTAATTTCTTCTTTAAAACCTTCTTATAATAAAGGTTGTCAAATCTGTCCTATGGCAAAACTTAAGAGATTTCCCTTTCCTTTTTATAATAATATCAGTTCTTGTGCTTTTGACTTGATTCATATGGATGTATGGGGTCCCTACTCAACTCTTACTTTAGATGGCTTCAAATATTTTTTAACTGTTGTGGATGATGCTACAAGAGTAACATGGTTATTTTTAATGAAGTCTAAATTTGAAGTTAGGCAGTTATTTTCTTCTTTCTATACTATGGTTCATACTCAATTTGGCCTTAAAATCAAAGCTGTTAGAACTGATAATGCCAAGGAGTTTAACATGTCTGATTTCTTCAATTCTAATGGAATTATACATCAAACCAGCTGTGTTTACACTCCACAACAGAATTCTGTTGTGGAGAGGAAACATCAGCATCTTCTTTGCATAGCTAGAGCTTTACAAATTCAATCCCAACTCCCTCGTTAGTTTTGGGGTGATTATGTGTTACATGCTGCCTATCTCATCAATAGGCTTCCATCTCCTTTGCTACATGATAAAATTCCTTTTGAACTTCTTTTCCATAAAATTCCAGACTATTCTAATCTCAAAACTTTTGGTTGCCTATGTTTTACATCCACCATTTCTCAAACCAGATCCAAATTTTCTCCAAGGGCAAGGAAGTGTGTCTTTCTTGGCTTTCCTTTCAATGCTAAAGGTTTCAAAGTTTTTAATCTTGCCTCTCACACTATTTTTGTTTCTAGAGATGTCACATTTCATTAAAATGTGTTTCCATTTGTTTCCAATTCAAATAATTCTGTCCAGCAACCTTGTTCCATTCTTGTGTCTTGTGTTCCAGCTGTTAATCCTCTCTTTGATCCTTTAATTCAATCTAAATCTGCTCCTGCTGTACCTCATGATTCCATCACTCATATTCATCATTCTATTGATGATGATTTACTTGATGAGGTTCCAGTTGAGCCCCCTAATCCTATTGTTGATCCTATCCCTCTTAGAAAGCCTTCTAGAGTTGTCAAACAACCCTCCTACTTACAAGCTTACCACTGCAACCAGGTATCTTTTGTCATTGCTGCCTCTCCTTCCTAATCAGGTACTTCTCATCCACTATCTTCACATCTCTCTTATCAACACCTTTCTTCTTCTTACAAATCTTTTTGCTGTTCCATTTCTTCTCTTGTTGAGCCTACCTATTATTATCAAGCTGCTTCTAATCCCAAATAGCAAGAGGCCATGACTGCTGAAATAGCTGCCCTTGAAGTAAATCAAACATGGACTTTAACCCCTCTACCTGCTAGTAAGAAGCCTATAGGGTGTAAATAGGTGTATAAAATCAAGTATAAGGCTGATGGTTCAGTTGAAAGATACAAGGCAAGGCTAGTTGCTAAAGGTTTTACACAGAAAGAGGGTGTGGACTATTTTGAGACTTTTTCCCCTGTGGCCAAAATGGTGTCTGTCAAAGTACTCCTTGCTGTGGCTGCCATAAAGGGCTGGTTTATTGGTCAATTAGATGTGAACAATGCTTTTTTGCATGGTGATTTGGCTGAGGAAGTTTATACAGCTCTTCCACAAGGGTTTCATAGCCAGGGGGAGGTAGTTTGTAAGCTGAATAAGTCCTTGTATGGGCTAAAATAAGCATCTAGGCAATGGTTTGCCAGGTTTTCTGGCACTTTGCTTTAGCTTGGTTTTACTCAGTCCAAAGCTAGCTATTCACTGTTTACTAGGAGGTAAGGTGATGTTTTCATGATACTTTTGGTGTATGTGGATGATGTCTTAATAGCTTGTAATGATAAGGCTGAGATAGACAGATTCAAGGTTCTGTTGGATGACAGGTTCAAGCTTAAAGACTTAGGTGACTTAAAGTACTTCCTTGGATTAGAGGTTGCTAGATCAGCTAAGGGAATTGTCCTTTGTCAAAGAAAATACACTCTTGAGGTGCTTAATGATGCTGGTATGTTAGGGTGTAAACCAGCTAAGACCCCTATGGAACAAAGTCTCAAGTTAAGTCAATTGGAAGGAGAAGAGCTCAAAGATCCCAGCACGTACAGAAGGCTAATTGGGAGGTTATTGTATCTGACCATCACAAGGCCAGACATCACCTTTGCTATTCATAAGCTTAGCCAATACATGTCCAAACCAAGAAAGCCACATTTAGATGCAGCCTATAGAATCTTACAATATTTGAAGAATGAACTAGGAAAGGGTCTCATATTCTCTTCCAAGACAGATTTACATTTGAAAAGTTTTGCAGATATTGATTGGGCTTCATGTTGTGATACAAGGAAGTTAGTAACAAGTTATAGCACTTTCATTGGAGATTCTTTGGTGTCTTGGAAATCAAAGAAGTAGTCCACAGTCTCCAGGTCCTCAGCAGAAGCTGAGTATAGAGCTATGGCAGTTGCAACATGTGAACTTGTGTGGATTTTATACTTTCTAAAGGATATTGGAGTTAAACATGACAAAGAAGCATTGTTGTTCTGTGATAGTCAGGCAGCATTGCACATTGGTTCCAATCCCGTTTTTCATGAGAGAACCAAACACATTGAAATAGATTGTCACGTAGTCAGGGATAAAGTTTTGGAAGATGTTATCAAGCTTAATCATGTGAGGTTTCATTGTCAATTAGCAGACATGCTTACCAAAGCATTGGGGTAAAATCAATTTTCTAATCTTGTTGACAAGATGGGAATGATGAATATACATACACCAGCTGCTCTTAAGGGGGTGTATTAGAATGGTAGTAAAGATGATCACAAGGAAGCAAGAGCAGAGCATGAGACAACAAAGCTTAATCTGAGTAAAGAACAAAGTACTGCATAAACGACATCAGTTTTTTATATTTGAGTATTATGTACAAACGACAAGTAGTTTAGTCTCTGTTTTTCGTTGTATAAATGCCCACATGTGGGAGAGTTAGTTTTTGTATGCAGTCACGTGTAGGAGTTAGTTATTTGAGTCTGTTAGTATCGGTTATTTACTTAGATCAGTTTTCTAGCTTAGATCAATCTATATATAGTCTTGTACATTCATTTTTGTCATTAATGAGAAATATATAGAAATTCTTCATTTCTCCGATAATCTTGGCAGCAAAGAGTTTCTAATTTAGGCAAAACTTGGATGCATCTTAAGGAGTTAGGTGACATGAATTTTAGTTGAATATTTTGAAAAATTGGATATCAATTATACAGTTGGGGTTGTCCACCTTAATTTTTTTCCAATGTCTTTGTATTTGCTCGAACTGTTAATTGTGAGGACTTACCTTCTTGATTCTTATGGATTTAATGTCTTTGACTTATTGCCATTTCAATTTGGCTTACTTTTGATTTTTAGGCACACTTATCCTTGCCAGAGGGTATAGCTTTTGTGGTTGGCCTTATAGCAATGATGACAGATTATTATAATGTCCTGGTGAGACTAAATTTATTATATCATCTATTGAACTGAGCTTGGCTGCTTTAATATTGATCTGGTCTTGTGATATATCTGTCAACAATATTGTAATACTTGACTGAAATTTGGCCTATTTTGGCATTATAATAGTAGATACAGTTAGTAGTTTGTTTATACAAAATATCGGTATTGGATTGATAAGCCAAACACTGCAGTTCAAGATTGGGTGGTTGTATGAGTTCTGGAATGGGAGTTAAATAGATGCTAGTGTGGCACACTATTTCTATACAATATGCTACATTTTTTATTTTAAATGAGATAAATTGATTGTTGATGGATGGTGAAGGCACTTATGTGTTCAGCTATGGTTGATTGTGTTGGAATGTATTTATAGAGTTCTCTTAGGCAAAAAGCAAGTCCTTTTTTTTTTTTTTTTTTTTTACCTTTCTTTTCTGCATTTTTAGTTGTTGACTCCTATCACAGTAGGTTTGCATAATGTATAGCTTAAGTCCATATCCCTTTACATTGGTTATGAATCCCTTTACATTGGTTATGAAAAACATACTAGATTGATTCAAGATGAAGTCATTTAGTCTTGTGCTTTTTGCAGATGATGGAGGTTAACATCAAGTTAGAAATTTAGAGAGATGTTTTAGAATCTAAAGGCTTTAGGCTACGTAGGTCAAAAAAAGAGTAAATGGGGTGTAAGTTTTTTAAAAGGAGAAATAAAAACAAAAGGGAATGTAAAAGTAATTAATTTTGTGTCTGTCCTTTATATTTTATTCGTTTCTATAAAGGTGAATTTAATGATGGTGAGTATGGATGATTTGATTGTAGTGGTTGTTTTGATTTTGGATTTGTTGTTTTGATCCAAATTTGGTGGGAGCATTGTACATCGGGTACAACCTTTATACATAATTGGTGGTTGGCCAGTGTGGGGTAAAGTTTGCTGGGATTGATTTGGTGTGGGTGTGTTGGTTGTTGGTTATAGTATTATAGGATCTTTTAAAAAAGGTTTTTTTTTTTTTTTTTTAAGTTACTTATAGCGGTGGTTAGAAGTGCCGCTATAAGTGCACTTGGTTCGTTATAAATGAAGCCCTATTGCAACACTTTTTGCCTACCACTAAAGGTTGATTTACCCAATTCCTAACCTCATATGGCGGCAATTGACAGGCTGCCGCAATAAACTAAAACTGCCGCTGAAAGGTACCTATACAGTGGCATTATCAAGCGCCGCAATAGCACCCATTGCTAAAAGTCAGATGTGCCTTTAGCTACGCTTTTTTGGGCTTTAGCGGTGCTTTTGGCCTGCTGCAATAGCCCTTTTTCTTGTAGTGAGTATATATTATTCTTCAAATTTAAAGTTTTTAATTTAATTTCAAAAATAAAATCCTTGCTTTGCCCATGCCTAGGTGGTTATCCCCTCTATATTCTTAATTAGTATTTTTTTTTTTTTGGATAAATTGCGAGGTATACCCCCAAAGTTTGTGGTTACTTCAACTTTACACTTTGAAATTTGAGAAATTGAATTTTACTTCCTAAAGTTTGGTTCCATTAGCAAAATCCCACCCTCCATTAGTTTTGGCTGTTAAGTGATACGTAAGTGTTCTAATGTGTATTTATTTTTGCCAAGTCAGCCTCCAAAAATGACACTATTTCATTTATATATTTAAAAAAAAAAAAACCACATGCCAACGTGGCACTTAACAACTTAAATTAACGGAGGTGGAGTTTTGCTATTGGAACTAAACTTCAGGGTATAAAATTCAATTTCTTAAACTTTAGGGTGTAAAATCCAAGTAACCCCAAACTGTGGGAGTGTAGTTTGAAATTTGCCTTTTTTTATTTACAAATATTTTGTTAAAATGGAGGATGAAATATTTAAACCCTAGATATCTCCTTTAAAAATATTAAGATGCTAACTAGTCGAGCTATATCAATTTTAATTTAGCTATTATTAATTACATAATTGGGTAGATTTCTATAGTAATGCAAATATAGATATTCAAAATCCCATATGGGTGAGTCAGGTGACCACAAGAAAACATATTGTTAGATTCTAAATATTTACTCATAAATGTTTAGGTTCTAAATTTGTTGTATGTTGGCAAATTGAAAACAAAAACGTGTCTAGTATAAGATCTTAGTGTCTTTGAAATGTTTTAGACATTGCTCAAGTTGATACAAGTCAAAATTCAAGAATGTACAAGTTTCAGAAATAAGAATTGAAAATCTGTCAAGCTTAATCGATCAAAGAGAAGCCTCAACTAATCGAATTGTGATCTATAGAATTTTAATTGAAGCCCAATAGCTCGCGAAAACATTTAAGGTTTTAGTCCAACACTATTAGGTATAAAAGGAAAACTCTAATACACATTTCTCAAGTCTTAAAAGTTACTCATGTGTGATGTGTGAGGTTCTATACCTTCTAACTCTATAAGCACCTACTAGAGATCAATTCCATATTGCTAGTACTGGTAGAGTAAAGTTGCTGCCAAGCCTTCAGCTATCAAGCGTATCAAGGCATGAACAGGTGGTTCATGTGAGAACAGGTCGAAATCAAGGAAGCTTGTGGAGTTCAGAGCCCAGTTTGGTAACTGTGTTAGATTTACTATGAATTGGTATTCTTGATTGTAAATCTCAACTTGATATAGTGGATTGTTCTCTTGGGATAGTTCCCCTAAGAATTTTACCTTAAAGCGAGTTGTTTCCTTAGTTTTCCTAGATCATCACATCTTGTATTATTTACTTTTCCGTTGTGTTTATTGCATGTGATGAATGTTTAACCTAGATCTGAATAATTAACCTAAGTAATAACTTGGCTCATAAATTAGGAAAAACATATTGTGTTTTCTAGGGGTCTAATACTTAACACATAAAATTGTTATCATATTTGACATCATTATGAAAATTAAACACAAGTTGTTCTTGTAGCACACGTGCTTGACGTAGTTTCCAAAGTTCAAGCCAATAAAGTAACATACATATTTCTTAATGAAATCAAACTAGTTTTCAATACAAATGTTTTACAAACCATGATCGAGATTATTCTTTAAGAGCAAGTGCCAGGGTGAATTTAGGCTAGATCAACCTAAGTGCTCAGCTCCTGTTTCAGTTGATTGGAAGATGTTGTCAACGTACTGCAGAACAACTTTTGACGCAGTAATGTACTTTTCAAAAGGTTCCTTCAATGAATTCTCTGATAAAAGTAAAGAAGATTTAAATAACCTAAACCAAAACCATGTAATTAAACACAGTCATTTTTTTTGCTCAAGTGATAGCTCATTTACCACTACTGTAACGATGATTTTCATATGTCAAACAATAGCATGATCAGAACACAAAAATCAAAACTAAACTATCAGAGAGAAATGATATGTATTATTTTGTGTCAGTAGCTGTATAGGAATTGCCTTCACCTAGGCCCTAAACCTAATTAATGCCAGTACATATACACCAGTAAAGACTAGCACAACAGATTTGGGTCCAGACATGCCTAAACCTAGTTTTGTAACAGCCCGGGGTGTCAAGATGACATACAAGAAACCAGTTTTGAATTTGGATACTAGGGGTCCATTTGGGATTCACTTAGTTTGCTGAAACTGAAATTTTTTTACTGAAAGTACTATAGATAAAAGTAAAAGTTAGCTGAAATAATACAGTAGGACTCATGAATAGTACCAAAAAGTGCAGTGACCCATGAATAGTAGTAAAAATAAGCTAAATATTAAAATAAGTTAGCAAAAATAATTTTTGCCAAACACATACTAGATCTTGAAACCACCAAGATGGATGAGACTAAAAATATTAGCTAGTTGACCATGAGAGGCAATGGAGTTAGGCAGTGGTGGGGCTAGAATTTTGACTTAGGTGGGGCAAGATATATAAAAAGACAAAATTAAAAGTACAATGTGAAAAATATTAATGGATATTAATAACAAACTAGATAAACAATTATATCATCTATATAGTAATATAATTTTCACACGTGAACTATTTTATTTTATTTTTTATTTTTTGAGAAGAATAAAACTTAGTGTGAAAACAAAAGTAGTACATTCATATTAATACAATCAAATTAAGGATTACTTTTTCTATTAAAAAAAAAGATTACTCTAAAGTGGGACCCATTATTTTAATACTTGCTAGGAGAATAGTGAAATTCAGGTGCGACAAGTAATTACATATGTTTTTAGTAGCGCTGTGGACATAACAGTTTCACAATAATTTCACAAAAAAATTTAGGTAATAAGCTACTATTTGTTGTCATCTAGGCATATTATTGATATATATATTTTTCTATCTATTATTAACAATTCGCCACTTAGATTTTATTGTGAAATTATTGTAAAAATGTTGTCATTATAACTTTTTAATTTTTTTTTTTACTAAGTAAATACAATACTTTTATATGGAATTTTGGTAAAACTATATATATATATATATATAAATTTTAAAAACCCTGTATGTTCAGTGTCCTACTAAGTCTAACTAGTATTAGTGTCCTACTAATCTACTATAAATAATTTTTTGGGAAGCTCATGGGACAATTAACCCATCTCGCACTAATCCACTAACGGCTCCACCAATAGAGTTAGGGACAAAACTAGGACTTAGACATGGGGCATAAGTATAAGCAAAGAAAGAAAAGACATTACGAAATTTCAAATAGGCATTTATGAATTTTTTATAACTTTTTAAAATGATCAATGATATTATTAAGGGGACCAAATGTAATTTTATTAAATCAAATTACAAAAATTAACGTACTTATATATACTAATATTGGTGGGGGTGGTGGAAGTTAATGATTAGCTATGTCCTTGAATGGAGTGGAGTTGTAATTAGTAAAGTACAAAAAAATGACAGTTAATATCAATATCTTTGGTACTCTATTTATTGAACACATTATTGTGAGGAATCGAAATAGCATTCATGTTATCTTAGTATACAGTACGCGATCGCAGAAAAGAGAAGAACACACATATCATGTAAGAGGAAATGCAAATAAAGGAGCTTAATAATCAGTTTGGTTGGAGGAGTGGAAAAGTGAAAGGATAGAAAATAGGGAGGGGATAGAAAAGTGGGAGGATAAAAGAGATATAGTTTTCTCCCATTTGTGTTTGGTTGGGAGGATGAAAAAGTGAAAAGATGAAAAACTTATTAGTTTAGTTGAGAAGAAAAATGAAAGGATAGAAAATAAAGTTAGTATAAATTTACAGTTATGTCTTCATTTAAAAAAAAAAGTTTCACATTTTTTTATTAAAAAAAATTGTGTATGAACACTTCAATTTTTTTTTTTTAATAAAAAAATAGCACAAGCCAATGAAAGATGAACACCAAAAAAAAAAAAAAAACACTATTGAAAAGTACAAGAAAAGCCAAAAAAACAAAACTAGAAGAAACACACGTGCAAGTGCACATGGACATTTTCATTAGCTCAACAAATTGAGCTTTTCCCCCTAGTTTTTTTTTTTTTTTTTTTTTTTTTTGCTATTTTGGGAAGAAAACACATAACTCCACCACTTTTTTTTCCTCTTCCCCTCCCAACCAAACATCCACTAAAAATACTCTCTCTCCACTTTTCTCTCCTCAAGTCCTCAGCCTTCGTATTGGATCGAGCTACCAAAATCAGCTTTTTGCTACATTATGAAATGAGAGCTACCAAATACGTACAAAGCAAAAGCCTTCCGTGGAATGTTGATTAGTAAAGGTTGTGTGCTCAGTCAGCAGTAATGCATGCATGCATGCACGGAGAGTAAGGGATCTTAGGGATGACCATGAGAAGAAGTAAAATCCAAGGAGCATTAGTGCACTTGATGTAACAGAGAATCCAATGAACCCAGTGGCCGCGTCACATACATACAGGTGACTTGCCAAACAATATATATAAATATATATTACTTAACTTGTCCTGTCAACCCTTTAAAAAAAAAAAAGTTATTGCTTATCGAAAAATTAAAAAAAAAAAAGGTTATTGAACACCCGATATAAGAATCTCAAAAATTCGGGTTCTACAAAAACAGAGTAAAGGCTATATTTACAAAAATTTCATAACAAATTTTGAATAGTAAATTATTACCGATTTTAAATTGGACACACCACTAATATTATATTTTATCTATCAATAATAACTTTTCACTTAAATTTTGCTTGGAAAATATTGTGAACTAGTATTTCTCAAAAAAATAATTTTGACTCCCCAAACGTAAACCTTAACCCTTTAAATAATAATAAGAAAACCTAAAAAAATAAAATAAAATTTAGCCCAAATAATAGCAAAAATAGGCCAAACAGCAATTAGACAACAACAAATGAACAAAATAGTCTACAAAAACCCCATTCAAAACATAAAATAAAAACCAATAATCATTCAGATTCGTAACTTGTTCAAATTATTCCATAAAAATAATCTCTTATTTCAATTTTTTTTCCTAAAAAAGCTATACCTAGAGAGGTAGTGTGATCATGAGTTCTCCTTGAGGGTGGCGATAACTCTGCTCTCCTCGGTTTGCTAGCCTAGCAATTCTACTCTTCTTGGTGGCTCAACTCGTAGTCATAGTGGATATCATTTGTTACTCTCTCTCTCTCTCTCTCTCTCTCTCTCATATTTCAAACTCTCCCGCTTTATTAGTCTTATCTCAGCATTTTCAGTTCCCACTTATCTCTTATCGGTTCCTTTTTGCTTTTTATTTTGTTAGTAGAAAGAAATTATAAAACTTCATATATATATATATATATATATATATATAATTTCTTTTTGTGATATCGATATATTTAAGATCTCTTTTCATCAAATTTTGTATAATTTTACTTTTTAATGATTAACATAGAAACAATTCATAGAACCGCCATCTAACGAACCATTTTATAAATAATAGCTACAGCAAGCTGTCAAAAATTGACCGGCTAGATAATAACATATGAAACAGCAAAAAAGATGTCACTAAAAGATATACTAGACTCCCAACTAACCGCAAGGAACTCTTTATTATCAGTTTTAAGTCGTGGGAGGTGTTAATGTTATAGCTGTCAGATGAGAGACATATTTATATAAGACGATAAAACTCAACTATGATCAAATACTGGCGGAATAAGAACTAACTAGTCTCGGATTTCTTTAGCAGTTTTATAACATCCCAACGCAATAGCCTCAGTAGGTTAAAAGGCCTCATTTTGGCCATTTAGAAGATGTCAGAACTCAAATGATGAAGCAAACACAATATTAGAAATCTATATGAAAATTTTGAGCAAGGTTGATCAGGTAACACATGAAACAGTACTTCAATTTTCACTAATATTTTCCCTTCCTTTATTACTTGCCAATACAAGTGCTTAAGCCTGCAATGCTCCAAATGATTCAATAAGTGCTTCCTCTCAATGCGAGAGGAAAGTGTATCAACTCGTCATTTCAAGCATATACCATCAAGATTTCAAAAGTAGTAAATTATCAATGGAAAAAGTGAACGTACGATGTCTTAAGGACGTTAGTTTATTACTAGTAAGGGTTGCACATGCAAGGCACATGCTGCCCTTGAGTGAGAAAATGTAAGATAAATATATATATATTTTTTTTGAAGTAGTATCAAACAATGTATTTGAATTTAGAATAGTTATTTAACATATGACTATCTATTTAATATGATAATTTCTTATAAGAAGGTATTTGGTATCAAATGATACCATGTCAACGATATTAAAATTTAATAAGTATGAAATATGTCAACAAAAAATAATTAACCCATGAATAATTGAAAAAGGTGTTAGTGGGTAGTTATTTTTACACACACGTCTCTTGTTTATTGAATTTTGATATGAATGACGTGGTATCATTTGATACAAAATATTTTTTCATTTCTTAGATCCTATTTATTAAAGACAATATCTACTCACCCAAAAAAAAAAAAAAAATCTACTAAAAATAATAACAAATGTAGTTATATTTCAACAATTAACAACTAATTTTTGATAAAACATTGTCACAATATTTAAATTTTCGCAATAAATGATAACATATACTGCCATTGAAACTCTTCATCAAATTAAATACTTATAACCGTTTGCATTGAATATTTTGTTATTCATATTTTCTTCTTTATCATTTTATTTTATGAGCCTAACTACAATGCTTAACTTAATTTTTAATGAACACTTTTTTAAGAAAGAAAATAAATAAAAAAGAACAAAATAATGAAAGACATATGTCATTAAAGAATTTTTAGATAAAATTATAAATCTAGAAGATTTAAACTAGTAATAAATTAGTGTTCTATAGGTAACAAATAGAATATCATACATTATCATTTTTACGTTCTAAGTATGACTAACACATAAAACTCAAAATACATGAAGAAAATTTTTGGGACATTAAAATTTAATGAGGCATTTTAGTTATTGCACAATGAAATATTCTAGGAATCATTAGATTTTGTTAGGGTTTAACTAAGAGAGTAATAGTAGAAACTATATACTTATCTATAAAGTATAAAGGAGAAATTATTCAACTTTAAAATTGGAGGGGCTGAAACTACCCCAAACATAAAGGGGAAAAATACTTTTTCCTATAATTCTTTTTTGTTGGTAAAACTATGTGTTTTTTACTTTAAACAATGTGTTAAAAAATAAATAAAATAAAAAATCAGCCCAAGAAAATAGTCCATAGAACTATGAATTTTGGCTCAACAAATGACTAAAAAAAAAAAAAAGTCAATAACACAATAAATGTCACAAAATTTTCTCAATATCTTTATTTTAGCTATGGTAGACCCTAGTATGATATTTTATAATTTCATTTTAGAGTAATGCTATATCCACAACATTCTAACAACAAATCATAATTGATAAATTGTTATTAGTTTTAATTTGGACAACGACTTTAAACTATGCATTAAAAAAAAAAAAAAAATCAACAAAAGAATATTGTGTATGAAACAGTGAATTTTTTTGCTCACCAAATTTGACTAAACCAAAAAAAAGTCTAAGAACACAATAAATTGTCACAATATTTTCACAATACCTTTATTTTCAACCGTTGTAAGCTTCAGTTTGATATATTATTATTTATTTTATAGAAATGCCATCTCTATAATATTTTTCATAACATATTCTAGTTGGCAAGTTGTTACTGATTTTAAAATAGACCCACGACTGATATTACTTTTTTATCCATCAATAGTAGCTTACTTATATATTGTTGTGAAATTAATGTAAAAAAGTTGTGGGCTTAGCATTTTTTATTTATTTATTTGATCTATAAGAAACTAAGATCTCAAAAATTGCGAAAATATTGTGATAACAACAAGTGTTACAACATTTTCACAAAACATTTATTTTTATTTGTGGTTGATCACAGTCTCATATTTTATTATTTTATTTTGACCTATTTTTTTTTTTTTTTTTTTGAAAATGGACCATATATTAATCAATTAGGCAGTAGCAAAAGAGTCCGCATACAAAGCCTCTATGGCAGGGGTTGGTTGTTCTTCCAACCATACATAGTCCTCACTTAATTGTCTTGCAAACCTAGCCAAAGAGTGGGCCACTCCATTCGCACTACGACGTACACAGTTAGCAGAAACACTCCTAAATCTCATAGCCAAGCAACGAGCATCTTCATATATATATCCCAGCCATGAGTTAACTGGTTTGATTGCTGTCAAGCCGTTCATTACAGTGGCATTATCTCCCTCCACCACAACATCTTGGAACCCCGCCTCCACAGCAAATTCCAAAGCCTTTCGGCAAGCCAAAATCTCCGCTTCTTCACTGTTTGCAACTGGAGGGCCCTTTGCTGACAACGCCGCCATCACTTCACCCATATTGTTCCTTATAACCGCGCCAAAACCCGACGTCTCCGTATCCATGAAGACAGCCGCATCGAAGTTCACCTTAAACAGAGTACTTGGAGGTGGACACCACGATTGCACTGTCTCCCTTGGCGCATGGATAGCCAACTGATCCCTTGAAGCTTTAAATTCCTCTATCAACTCAGTAGCCCGGATGGTGATTCTTGATGGGTCCTGGACTTTCCCTCCATGCAGTAACATATTTCTCTGGTGCCAAATTAGCCAACAGTGGACCCAAAAAAGCTCAAATTCTTCCATGGACAAACTGTGGCATAAGTATTCAAGCAGTTGCAAAAAATCCCTCTGCTCCGTGCACCTTTTCTGCAATCTACCTGGAGCACCTGCCCACACATCTTGCGCTGCACCGCACTCCCAAAGCACATGAAGAATTGATTCGGGGGCTTGGTTACATCGCTCACAAAACTCATCCGAAGCCACTTTCCTGCGAAACAAATTTTCACGTGTAGGCAGAATATTTTGGCAAGCTCTCCATGCAAACACACGTATCTTATTTGGCACTTTCATCTTCCATACATATTTCCAGATATGAGAATCACCCGCATCCTTTGAGCACTCCCCTAAGTCCTTCTCCTGCTTTTGAATCAGCCTAGCTATCTGATACCCCGACTTCACCGTGTACTCACCATTCTTAGTGTAAAGCCAAAATAACCCATCTGACACCACCCTGTGACTCAATGGAATGCGAAGAATTGCATCAGCATCTTCCCTGTGAAAGGCAGCAACAATAAGCTCCCTATCCCAAGCTTTAACCCTCCAATCAATAAGCTCAGACACTCTCCATTCCCACTCATCCACCCGGGGTGGGTGAAGCACTCTATGTGTAGGATGGTTGGGAATCCAACTGTCCATGGTTACCCGAATAGAGGACCCGTTGCCTACCCTCCAACAACCTCCTTTCCTTAGTATTGGTTGGGCTGCTAATAAACTTTTCCAAACATAAGAACTGTTCGGTACATCCACCGCTTCTAGGAAAGAACCCCGTGGAAAATATTTAGCTTTAAAGCACTTATACACCAAAGACTCTTGTTGTTGAAGTAGTCTCCATCCTTGCTTGGCCAACATGGCTAGATTGAAGCTGTGTAGGTCTCTAAAGCCCATTCCTCCCTCCTTTTTCGGTTGAGCCAGCACACTCCACTTCTTCCAATGAATTTTCCTTTCATTGTCAATCTGCCCCCACCAAAATCTAGCACACATAGCATTTAGTTCTTCACAAAGCTTCATAGGTAGTTGAAAAACCCCCATAGTATAAGTGGGGATTGATTGAGCCACCGCTTTGATCAAAATCTCCTTACCCGCTCTTGAGAGTAATTTACCCTTCCACCCTTGGATTTTTTTCCACACTCTATCTTTTAGGAAAGAAAAAGTTTGGTATTTTGCCCGGCCAACCAAAGTAGGTAACCCCAAATAGGATTCAAACCTTTCCACCTCCTTTACCCCCAACAACTCCGTAATCCGTTGTCTTCGCTCCTCCTCCACATTACTACTAAAATAGACTGAGGATTTTTCCATATTAATGCATTGTCCTGAGGAATCAGCATATAACTGTAACACTTCCAGAATAGTTCTCACCTCATCATGAGTAGCTTGGCAAAACAAGAGAGAATCATCAGCAAATAAAAGATGAGAAACGGATGGCGCCCTTCTACAAATTGAAACACCATGAAGCTTCCCCTCCTCTTCCGCTTTAGTAAGCAAGGAAGTAAACCCCTCGGCACACAACAGGAACAAGTATGGGGATAATGGGTCACCTTGGTGAAGCCCCCTAGTTGGGACAATGTTTCCATAAGCTTTGCCATTTATGCGAACTGAGAAGCGAGGAGTAGTTACACAACTCATTACTCTGTCAACCCATGCATCAGGAAACCCCAGCTTGGACATGATGCCCCTAAGGAAAGCCCATTCAACACGATCATATGCCTTACTGACATCCAATTTCAAAGCTAAAGAGCCTTTTTTCCCATTCTTCTTACAGTGCATAGCATGAAGAGTTTCATATGCCACAAGGACGTTATCAGTGATGAGGCGACCAGGGACAAAAGCACTTTGGGAAGTAGAAATTACATGAGGGAGAATCTGCTTCAACCTGTTAGCCAGCACTTTTGAAATAATTTTGTAAATAACATTACACAGGCTAATAGGTCTATAATCTGATATTTTTTCCGGTGATTTAATTTTTGGAATGAGCACAATATGAGTATAGTTTATTTCAGGTACCATAATTCCGGAATTTAGAAAATCAAGTGCAGCAGCAGTTACATCATTACCAACAATATGCCAATATTTCTGATCAAACAGAGCATTCATACCATCGGGTCCAGGAGCCTTGGTTGGTCCCATTTGGAACAACGCTGCCTTAATTTCATCCGCACTGAATTCTCTGGACAAAATCTCCCGCATATCCATCGTCACCTTTTGGGGAACTGCACTTAGACACTCCTCCATCCGGCTATAATCACCTGCTTCAAAAATAGTCTCGAAATAATTTGTTATAACACCGGCAATATCCTCAATTTCCTCCACCCAATTATTTTGTTGATCTCTAACTCCCTTAATAAAATTTTTCCGACGCCTTTGTGAGGCTTTGGAATGGAAAAATTTGGTATTTCTATCCCCATGTTTCAGCCAATTAACTCGAGATCGTTGTGCCCAATATATCTCTTGTTTAAGTAACAGATCATCAAGCTTTTTGCTAGCAACCAAGAATTCTGCCTTGCTCTCCTCAGTAATAACCCCAACACTCAACTGCTCCACATGTTTCTGCAATCTTTTAATTTCCTTGGCATCAGGGTGGGTCCTAGAAGAACCCCAGGCAAGCAATTCGGCCCCACAATGCCCAATCTTTTCCTTTGTGTTTGCCAGCAAGGTCGGTGCTCTCCAATCTTTGGACCAAGCTTCAGCAACAATCTTTTCACACTCCTCCCACAAAAGCCACTTTTCTTCAAACTTAAAGCTTTGGACCCCTCTGTTTCGCATACACCCCTCATCACTTGTTTGCAACAGTAAGGGACGATGATTAGAAGCATGTGAAAATGAATGAGTTAAGGTACTAGTTGGAAATTTTTCCCTCCACTCCAAATTAGCCACTGCCCGATCCAACCGCTCTCTAGTATTTGCAATACCAGGTCTTTTGTTGTTCCACGTGAATGGATACCCATTGAACCCCATGTCAACCAAGTTACACAACTCCAGAGCTTCCCGAAATTCGTCCATCTGTTTATATGGAGGTGGATGACTACTCTGTTTTTCAGATGAGTGTAGAATAGCATTAAAATCCCCAATGCACATCCACGGTCCTTGAACGAAAGTAGAGAGGTGCTTCAAGAGTGCCCATGATTTTTGTTTCTGCCTAGCATCAGGCCATCCATAGAAATATGTCAAATACCAAGCAAACCCATCTTCTTCCACCATCTTTGCTAAAATGTGATTGTCCGTATAATTTATGACATCCAATTTAACCTCTCTGCTCCATATTAGTGCCAACCCTCCCCCTGAATTCGGCCTCTTCACTATCAGTTTATTCTGAAAAGGAACTTCCTTACAATGTTTATCATACCCTTCCTTATCCAACCGAGTCTCCATCAAGAAACACACCTTGGGATCTTTGTCCTTCACCAATTTGCAAAGGCTGCGAACTGTCCAAGGGTTCCCAAGCCCTTGGCAGTTCCAACTTAATAGTTTCATTGCTCTCGGCAAGGGTGATCCATCACCCCCGCCGTTGGATAACATGTAGAACCGGTCTGAGACTTGCTGCGTTTCCTGCTCTGTTTTTCTATGCTTTCCTCTGTTTCCTGCACTTCCTGGTACACCCCTCTCTTCCCTAACACAGCCACGGGCTCCTTAATAATTAAATCCCCAGGCCCATGATCCATCCGTGCAATCCTAGTCCAAGTGGGCCTAGGCTTGGTGAAGTGAGGCCCATTATCATTTTTGATGTCCACGTGCTCAGCATACTCTGTCCGTGTAATTGCAGAGACGTTGGAGATTGAATTCTCCAAATCCGTAACCGCCATTTCTGTATTTAATTTCTCCGCAAAATCCGCACTGCTTCCTGAATCCATGCTCTTTCCTTTTTCGCTGTTGTCGCTGTCCCTAGGGTTTGTTGAATCTCTGTTATCATCCTCCGCCGCCCCCCTCCCTTCACTGGTATTGTTCCGACGCCGGCCAGCTTCTTCATTTCCTTGGGTCGTGCTTTTATAAGTAGTATCTTTCCTTGAAGGTGACCGAGGCCGGCCGCCGGTAGACTTCAGCCAATCTCCATATTGGCATGTCACCGAACCTCCATTCTTCAGTGCAGCAAAATGCTGCGCACAATGCTTCAGGTCGTGTCCCATTATTCCACACCAATGACAAAACATAGGGAGACGCTCGTATCTAAACGTCACCCATGTACGCTGCCCATCTGTCCCTGCAACGAACCCACCTCTACGTATTGGTTTTGATACCGGGATAGCCACTTTAACCCGCATGAACATGTTCTGAGTCTCCAGCTTCTGGCGCTTCTCAACCTCCTCCACTCTCCCTAACCGGCTTCCTATCTCCGCTGCAACTGTTGGGGAGGCCATGTCAAAAGGTGCCCCCCAAATCTGAACCCATAACGCTACTGAGTCAAACTGAACGGTCCCCGCCGTCATCCCCTGTTTCCACCGCTTTACCATGAGAACTTGGTTATCAAAAGACCACGGACCGCTTTTAATAATCCTCTCCATCTCAAACTCCGTCTTGAACTTGAACTGGAATAAATTTGAGCCAACCTCAACCATCTGCACCCCCTCTTCCAAGCCCCACGCTCTTCTCAATGTGCTCAGCGCCGCCCTCTTGTTGAAGGGTTTACACGTGAGAAACTTCCCAATCAAGCTCAACGAACAGCTCTCAATTTCCTCCTTCCGACCTTCATCCGAGATAGCTATGACTTCCTCTTCCTCCGTTGTCAATTTCATATTTTCTAAACTATTAATAACTTCGTCCGCCATCGATGAGAAGCAAAAGAAAATACAACCCCTTAGTCTATCTAAGGGAGGAAGACACCTCGTATATGCACGAGAGGGAGAGACCCTTAGCGTTACCTAAGGGAGAGAACAATCCTCCGTCTAATCTCTTTTATTTTGACCTATTAGAAATTGACACCTCAATAATTGTGAAAATATTATGAAATTTATTGTGTTAGTATAACAATATATATACCAGTTGATATAAATATTTAAAAGAAAAAAAAAAGTACAAACGGACTACTTAAAAAAAAAAAAAAACAAACAAACAAACAAACAAACAAACTCTATAGTTACAGTGCCGCTTACAAACCAAAGTGGCACTATTTGGGCATTCGTGCTTTTTATATATAAAAATATTTTTAGAAACTTTTTATAAGTTTACAAATTTTTATATTTTCCATGAATGTAGTATTAAAACTTTCTTTATATGGTCAATTAATAAATACTCCATTGGCACCCGCCATTAACAATATATAAAGTAACATGGAATACTTACCGGCTTCATTTAGTCTTAAAAAGGAGGTCCCTAGAAGGAAGCTCCTGCAATGCACCAACTACGGCTTTCTTAGCAGTCCATCCCATGGTATGGACCAAAAACTTGCTCATAAGCTACTGTACTTGGCTCAACAAGTGAATTTCCCCTGTCATAGTGGAAGTCGTTATATATTTATGTTCAAATAAAAATGATCTACCGAAGGTGATAAAAAGACAAAAAAAGTAATAAAAAAAAAAAAAAAAAAAAAAAGGTACTATGAAAGAATAGTACACATACAGACAATATAATGCTGAGTTATGATAATTATACATTAAGCAAGATTAATTCCTTACAAATATTCTCAAAAAAAAAAATTCCTCTCTCACACACACGTGCGCACACACACTAATTAATAAGTATATAAAAGTTATTTAATTTGGTGATAAACTTATAAATATATATATATATATATATATATAAAAGGAACTTATTATCTTTTTTCAAAGTATGCTCAATGACTATTTTTATTATAATAAAATTCGTCTATTATTATACATCTCTTAAGTGAAATATTTTAAAAATTCAATATAAAGTGACAACCATGAATGATAAATAATAATAATAATAATAATATAAGAGCAACTTGTTTGTATTACCACCGACTCAATCATCCAATATTTTTTTTTATATAAGACTATAAGAACAGAATTGATCATTGGGCTTTTTTCTTCTATTGTTGGAGTGGGGGAGGGGGGGAATTCGGCCTGTAAAGGGTGGCTTTTACTGGGCCACATGCATGAAATGGGCCTATTAACCCAAGTTTAACAGAAGTGAATCGGGCCCACTTCTCACTCCAATACAAATAACGAAAACCAATGGTGCATATTAGGAAGAACTACTCAAATACAGAGTCATTAAAAAAAAAAGGGACATTCACTTTAAAGAAAGGATATATGTTCTTGCATTATCTTAAACATGACATAAAAAAATGGGAATAAAGAAAAAGGTGGTGATTGGTGAATGAGAGGGAGGGAGAGAGAGAGAGAGCGCTGCCAATGCAACCACACGCTTTAGAGTATTAGCATTGGGGAATGCTAATGCCAAATCTAAAGGAAATTTAGCATTTTTAACCCCAAAACCATCTGTATCAGAGAATGGTAAACAGACTATTGCAAATTTTTTTGTAATACTGCTACAGTATAATTCTAAACATAGAATTGTACTGTTCACAGTATTGTAAAAAAATAATAATATTTTATTATGATTTTTCCCACGTAATCTTCTCTCTCTTCCTTCTCTGTTTCTTCGTTTGCTCTCCTCTCTTCAGACCCAGACACCATCGCTGAAGCTTCACCAAGCCTCTCACCCATCTCCATTGCTGAAGCATCACTACCCACACCCACTGTCGCCACAGCCACAGCCACGACCACAGCCATAGCCGCCACAACCACCACCACCACCCACAACCTCAACCCCAACCACCATCAACCACCATAAACCAAAACCCACTCACCCACCCACCTGCCACCATTGTAAACCCCAACCCAAAATCAACCCACCATTGCCGTGGTGTTGCCACCACCACCACAAACCATACCCACCATCAACCAAAACCCACTCACCTACCTACCTTCCATCACCGTGAACCCCAACCGATACCCATCCACAACCAGCAAAGCCACTCCGATCAACCCACGAACCCAACCACAAAAATCAAACCCCAACCCAAAATCAATCCGCCACCAACACCGTAACCCATACCCATCCACAACCCCAACCCAAAATCAATCCGCCACCAACATCGTAACCCATACCCATCCACAACCAGCACCCAAAGCCACTCCGATCAACCCACGAACCCAACCACAAAAATCAAACCCCAACCCAAAATCAATCCGCCACCAACACCATAACCCATACCCATCCACAAGCAGCACCTAAAGCCACTCCGATCAACCCACAAACCCAACCACAAAACCAACAAAATTAAAACTCACCAAAAAACGATCCACGATCCACCACAGAGACCCACGATCCACGATCCACCGCCCAACCACACCCAGCACCAGAGAGATCCACAAACTCGAGAGGCAGTCAGGCATAAAGAAAGGGAAACGGAGGGGCAGAGAGAAAGTGACAGAGAGCACGGGAGAGAAAGTGAAAAAAAGATAGAAAAGAAATGATGAAATACCAACTATCTGAAAAAATGTAGCGGTTGGAAGATGATAATAAAGAATGATTAAAATATAATATTTTAATAAAAATAGAGTTTTGGGATGTAGGAGAAATGGTAAAATGGTATGGTATAATGATAAAGTGGTATTTTAGAATGGTAAAATAGAATAGCATTAGCATTCCCCAATGCTAATGCTCTTACAAGCACATTTTGAAATATGCCGGTTCTAATATTTAGAAGCTAGGCCTTGAGTCCGAAGCTTAAATTCGGTTTATGAGGTAGATCAATTTTGATTAATGCTTGACTTGGAATGAGGCTTTATTATATCAAGGATATGTCTAATATCCATCTTTAGGCAATGATCGAAACTTTCGGTTATGTCGTTAGGTCTCTGAAAGAATGGCAACCATGAACAGTGGCTTTTTGGGCATTAAAACATTCTAGTTTGCTACACCTTTGGATAAAGACAAAATGTAGCTACAAAATTAGTTGTAACCTTAGATTACAACTTTACTCAATATCTTTTTACTGAGAGTAAATTTTGACAAATCTACCATTAGATTATATCTTATTCTTATATCTTTTTCTTATACACACTGTAAAAATAGTAATTAAAATTTGGCTTTAAATAATAATACAATTCTTTTACACCTTCTTTTTTGCCACAACTTGTACATGTGTTAAATCATGCCAATCTCTCTCCTCCACTTGGGTTTACTTGATTAGTCCTATTTTAGAATTGTAATGATATAATGTTTTGGCAATTAAAATCTAATTTTTGTAATTAAAGTTTAACGTTGATTTACTTGATTATGAGCAATGCAGGTTAAACGCTAGTTATATATAAAATCTATGGTTATTATTTGTTGGAGTATGTGTGTTTTAAACTCTCAAACTATACTTGTGTCTCACATTGGTTAGAGATGAGATATCATATAGGTTTATAAACCGTTGCACATCTTAAGTGATAGCTTAAAAAGATAATGGGCTAAGGGTTGGAGTTGGGCTTGGGTTGAACTTAAGCTAGTCTCTATCTCTCTTGAGTCTCATTCCTTTTCCCTTTCTTTTGTGTTTAGTCTATTTTGGTTCTGCCCGTTGGGCATTAAATAAGCAGCCTGTTGGGGCATTTAATGTGCAGCCCGATGGTTTGCACAGTTACCGTTACATGCAGCCCATGTTACATGCAACCCTTCAGCCCTCACATTAGTTAATATATTAAACCCTATATTCCCCTCTATAGCTCTAAAGTTTTTTCAGCTACAGCAGCCACCTCTACCCTCTGTTTTTTTGCTCATCTCCACTAAAAATTTCAGCATCAATTTTTAGTTTTAAAGATAGGCAAATTAAGGTTGTTCCTAGTTCTTCTTGCTTGAGTGTATGATCAACTTGAAGAAATTACTATAGTCTAATCTTGGGGGGTTGTTCGGCCAAGAGAGCCATTCACACCGAGTTCTACTCCGAGTGGCACGAATTAACCTTTAAAATCAACGCATTTTGTGTGATTCTATTGTTTGTGAGATCTTTCTAACTCTATCAATTTATTTTTTTCATTGCTAATTTTTTAGAGTTTGTATTGTTGAATCAAAACTTATTTATTTAGCCATATTTTATAACATTATTAATGTCTTATCATTCCACTCCCAGCCAAATTATTGTAAGAAAAAATAAATAAAAAAGTCTAATGATGGCACTTATCTTCTTGCTTGGATAAGGATAGAAACTAGCTCTTAGACAAATTAAATTTAACAAAGAATTAAGGTATGAAAGGGCGATAGTTTGACATACCCGCTTGAAAGAGTTTGCTCCAGCATTACCCTGACCAAGTCAATTTCACGCTTAACTCGCACCAGATTTCTGCAATGGCTAATATTATTTTTCGCAACACCAGTTTCAATTTCAACCTCCACCATAGCCTGTATTGAATCGTATTTCTTCGAAGCTTCCTCGAGATTATTTATCTTTAATTATATTACAGATAGCAAGAGAGAGTTAGCAGACTTCCGAGTACGAGAGGAAACTAATGAAGAAAATAAATATTGAAAATACCCTTTAAAAACGTGTATCACCAAAATGAGAGAGAGAGAGAGAGAGAGCAGAACATCATATTACAGAGTCAGACCAAGAAACATTGTTGAAGAAGATAGGATGCGGCAAACGTCCAGACCTAATATGATGCAGCAATGTGTACATCAATTACCACATGTCCATATCGTATCGGGTCCAGACCCTTAGTCTCAAGCCTTAGCAAAAGAAGATTCTGCAAGTCATAATTAAATTATATGGTTTCACACCTTGTTTGGGATCTCCAGGTCCGCAAACTTAAAAGCGATGCCGAAGAAGAAGATGGCTGGAGTACAGACACGGTAAAACTAAACCACGTCACTGACCTTGATGTGTGGATTATTCGAGTTATGGTACCGGCAAGCTCATGAATTGCGTCTGCCAAGACCCTCAAGGGTTTGCCTTGTGCTGCTGCCATTATTAGAGAGATAACTAGGTCACCGTTTACAGAAAAAGGTTAGCTTCTTAAGCGTGTAGGGATAGCAGTAATAATAATACAACTCGCCTTTCCCGTGTTGTACTAGTAGTGAATGTAACGCCCCAAAATCATAGGCAATAAAAGTCTATTTAATCTGAATAATTCATAAAAAAATATTAAATAAAAGAAACTAGCAACCTTGAATCTGATTACAAAAGTCAGAGCTCTAATTCACCAAATACAAAATATCCTCAAAATAATTCTCCAATACAAAGTTTAATGCTATAAAATAATAATAAAATCCTCAATTCCACAAAAATAGTTTGTAACTTCTGTCTCCCAAGAATCTCTACTCCAGTAATCCACCTAATGTATCTGTAATGGGAAATAAAGGGGGGTGAGATAACTCAATAAGTGGAATTCACTAACATTGGGGTGTGGGAACAAACCTTTTAAATAAATAATTCTTTCAACAGATTCACAACTTATAACTCACCAATATTTTGTCATCAACTATTTCATGTAAAAGAAAATAATATCTTTATATTGTGAGCCATCATAATATATATATATATTGATACCTTCACATAAACAATTTCCTAGGCTTTTTTCGTGGTCAACGTTTACGCCCCGTTGACAGGGTTGTGCTGTCCCCTTTTTGGGACTGGAACCTTCTTTCATCCCATTTCTCAAGGATGGCTCCTTTGGAACCTAAAGGTACACTCCCTTGCTAAGGAGCTTCCTTTTGGATCTTTAATAGTATGCTCCCTTGCTAAGGAGCTATCAAATGTGCATTGTCCCCTTTTGGGACCGTCCCTTGTTAAGGACTAGCTGCAGCATGATTGTCCCTTGCTAAGGACTAAATACCATACTGAGCTTCTAATCACGACTTGTCATAAGTTTCCAAAACATATTCAATATGCTCACAAAATAATCCATTCATACTTCTCAAAATATAAAGACATATTCACACATACAAGTTTAAATAAAATTAGGTTATCCCACAAGTTTTTCATAAAACGAATAGTCAATGTGCACATCAAACATTTGTAAAATATTCATTTATATATAGAATATCAACATATTCTTTCATATAAAATAGTTTAATAATTAACACCGTTTTGGGAAAACCCCCAAAATTAGTAAACACCACTTACCTCTTAGTTGCAAAAATAAAGGAAATCAACCTCCCTTGAATCACAACAATTCAGTAGAATTAGAACCTAGCAATACCAAAAATAGGTTCATCAATACACAATTTCCCACTTCAAAATTTATTTTCACACTTAAACGGTTTTTATCCTAAACAATATTAATATATCCAAAATCCTCCATTTATTCACTTGACTATCAAATTTACTATTGGAAGCCACGTATTGTCTTAATTTGTTGCTTAGCATTCCCTCTTGATGCCACTGGATGTCCATTGACTCTAACCATTATATATATATATATATATATATATATATATATATATTCAATCTAACATGAGTAGCCATGAGATAGTATTCTTAATTTATCAATCCGGATGCTTACATTTTTCCCTAGAAGCCACGGGATATATATATATATATATATATATATAAACCTATCTGATCAACCCAGCATATAAAGCTATTAATCAAAGGTAGAAGCCATATATTAAAGTTATGTCAAATCTATTTCAAAGCCTATGGAGGACCATACAGCTATATAAATAAAAAGTTTCTATTTTAATATTGTATTCATCAACCCAAAGACCCAAATCCTCTTGATGCCATAAGGCAAAGGACACGACTGGACACTAATTGGGCAAAGACAATGGCAGTGAAAAGAGATAAACCATTATATATATAAACCACAAGAACCCTTTTTCCTTTCACATGGTGACAAAACAATTGATAAAGTTCAAGCCTATTAGACACAATTCAAAGCTCTGGACATGCAGCCATACTTGACCATTCTTATCTAATATAATACAATTATAGGAACCCTTTTTCTATTAGAATAATGATAGTCTAGGTTCTTATCAATTGCAAGCTATTGACTATTCAAACTTCTTAAATCTTAAGCATGAGAAAAATCATACCTGAAGACTCCAACTCAACGCCACAGTGAAGAAAGGCAGAAATCAATAGTCGGCTGAAGCAAAAAGAAATCCCATCAACAAAAACACGTGTGACCTAAGAGGAAAAAGGCTAGGGTTTTCAAGGCCCATATATATACTTATGTCACCTCACTTGGGCTTCATATTCCATAGTATTTATCTTCTTTTTAATACCTTAGGCCCAAATTAATTTAATCCATTTTAATTATAGGCCTCCATTAAAAAAATTACATATAATAATTTAATTGATATCAAAATTATGGGGTGTTACAGTGAAGCTAAAAGAGATTCCGAAAAAAAAAAAAAAACAAAACAAAACAAAAAGGTATTATTAAGGAAAGTGAAAGGAAGCTAGCAAAACACCGACCACTTCTAGGTTTATAAACTCACTGTTTTATAATGGAGAAGAAGAATAATGATAGTGACACCTAATTTAGGACCAATTTCACAATTTTATTAACTTGTTAGACTATATTGGTGGACACTTTTTGCTAGCTTAAATACATGAATCACCACTCGCATCCCAATCACACAAATAAACAAATTATAATATTAGGTATGAGTTATGTGTGACATTTGATGTGTCCATAAGCGGACAAGAAGAAAGGTATGACAAAAAATACTCCTAGATTTTCTAGGTCTCTTACATAACTCCTACATAACTAATTAAATGAGTATTAATGAGTGAACTTGTTGGATACCCATTTTTCCACCTATTTTAAAATTTAAATCTAAAGTAGAAAGGGAAAAAAGATTAGGAAAAAAAAAAAAACCTAACCCAGTAGGAGGAGCCCCTCTATCTAGCTTCTTTTTTCTCACTTATTTTCGTTGAACTACCAAAAAAAAGTTGAGCATAACAGTCCTGTTTGTTATCATATAGAAAAAGAACAACCACTACATCCAAAAGAACCAAAACTCTTTCACTACTGAAGGAAAGGAAAAAATAAAACTGTTAAAACTAATGCCCTTTGCTCCATACTTGAGGATGCATCTGCTGAGACTAGTGGAGGACAGCAGTGCAAGAGTGGAGCAGCACCACTTGCACACAATTTCAGTTACAAGCAATGCAAAGCAGAGGCATCAGATACAGAGCATTAGTGGGCTTGTAAGGATGTGCTAGAGACCATTGAAGTTGTGCCTTATCATGAAGTGTTCATACATAGCTTTGGAGATTATGATACACATGGCTTGTAGCCATTGGTCTGTCATGTAAATACTGTAATACCATTGTATAGTTTAGGATTGTTAATAACCAAGTTTGCTAAAAATTAGGGAATTGGTTATCTTAGAGACGTGTATATATAGAATATCTTTATTGTATTGGGATCAATTGCTTTGTATCATTTTCATTTTCTGATTCAATAAGATCTGATCTTTTATTTAGAGAAAGAGTTCCAGATTTTATTTGGTATCAGAGCAAAACGAAGCAAACCTCGAAGCTTTTTCAATGGCGTCCCCTAATTCAAGCAACCAATCTGATCCAGTCAACAACCAATCAAATCCGGTCAACAATGAATCAATTCCTAAGAATCCATACTTTCTCAGTGCAAGTGAGAATCCAGGAAGCGTTTTAGTGACACAACCACTGCTTGGAATGCGAAATTATCACTCCTGGTCAAGAGCTATGATCTTAGCTCTCACTGCTAAGAAGAAGATAGGGTTCATCAATGGTAGAATCCCTATGCCCGATCTAGAATCTCCTCTCTATGAAGATTGGCAAAGCTGCAATACGATGGTACTTTCTTGGCTTATCAACTCAATGCATGTTGATGTATCCAGTAATATAATCTACTGTGAAACTGCTAGAGATATGTGGTTAGAATTGAAAAACTTGTTTTCACAAGGCAATGGTCTCAAAATCTATAATCTTCAAAAGGAAATTTCACACATCACTCAGAATCAGTTGTCTGTAACTGAGTATTTCTCAAAATTTAAGAGATTATGGGATCAATTGTTGAATCTTTAGCCTTTACCAGAGTGTAGTTGTGGAGCAATGAAAACCCTAAGTGCTACTCATGATAAAGCCCATATAATGCGATTTTTGACGGGTTTGAATGAGAATTTTGAGACTCTAAGGACTCAGATTCTGATGTATGAGCCTTTTCCTTCAATTAGCAAAGTTTATGCCTTAGTTCTTCAAGAGGAGTCTCATAGGAACATTGGACATGGAGGATTTTTTGTAGCAAAACCAGATTCTGTTGCTATGTATGCTAATTCAAAAGGGAATAGTTCTGGGAATGAAAATTGGACTAAGGGAAACAATAAAAAAGAAAGACCTTTATGCACACATTGCAACATGCTTGGGCACACCATTGATAAGTGTTACAAACTTCATGGATATCCACCTGGGTATAAGCCAAAGGGAAAATCTAATGATAATCAAGGAGCTATGGTTGAGCATTCTTCACTTGGATCAGTTCAATGTCCAATCACAAAGGCTCAATGTGAGCAATTGTTGGCTTTCTTCAACACTAGCTCTAATTCTAGTGATAAGCATCAAGCTGCTACTGTAAGCAATGGTGATGGAGTGCCAAGCTTGATGACTGGAGTTGCTGGTGTGGCTTCTTCATTTGGTGTTCTTGCTGGTACTGGTTTGGTAGCCACCGTTTCACATCCATCAACATATATTTCCTATCTTGAGACTATGGCAGGTATGGCTTCTAGTTTATTTTTTTAATTCCAACTTGAAGCATTCCATTTTCTCTGCAAAACTAGTCAATAAAGATATGTTTTCATCCATTAATTGGGTCATAGACACAGGTGCTACTGACCATATGGTGCATTCATTTTCTTGTTTTACTTCTATAACTTCTACTCTAAACACACATGTGAACTTGCCTAATGGTGAAATTGCCTTAGTAACCCATATAGGAACTGTCAGAATTTCTGAAACTCTTATTCTATATGATGTGCTTTGTGTTCCAGCTTTTAGTTTTAATCTCATATTTATCAGCAAGTTAGCTAAATTTGTTCTTTGTTGCCTCATTTTTCTTGGTACTTTCTGCTTCATCCAAGACCTTGCTCATTGGAGCACAATTGGTCTGGGTAGAGAGTACAATGGCCTTTACCTGCTGGAAGAAAGCAAATCCATTTCTACTCTAGCTTCTGCAGTGTTTTCTGTCAATTCTATTCAGCCACATGTTTAGTACCTCAGATTGGGGCATTTATCAAATGCTAAATTGGCTTTGATGAAGATTAATAAAGTGCCTCTTCATGGTTTTGTCAACAATTTTCATTGTGACATTTGTCCTCTTGCAAAACAAAAACGATTACCTTTTAATAAAAGTGATCATATTTCTGAAAATTTTTTTGATTTGGTGCATTGTGATTTGTGGGGTCCCTTTTCAGTTGCTACTATTGACAATTGCAAGTACTTTCTAACCATTTTAGATGATTGTTCTAGGACTACTTGGGTCTATTTGTTGAAGCACAAGTCACAAACACAGACTGTTTTAGAACAATTTTACAATTTGGTTGAAAGTCAGTTTGGTAGAAGGATTAAGGTTGTGAGGATAGATAATGGGACTGAGTTCTTCATGAAGGATTTCTTTGCACAAAAGGGTATCTTGTATCAATTAAGTTGTGTTGAAACCCCTCAACAAAATGCTATTGTTGAGAAGAAGCATCAACACATCTTAAATGTTGCAAGATCTCTCATGTTTCAATCCAAATTACCTTTATATCTATGGGGGCATAGTGTTTTAACTGCAGTCTACTTGATTAATAGAATCCCTAGTTCACCATTGTCTCACAAAACACTTTATGAAGTCCTTTTTGGTCATGAGCCAACCTATGATCACTTAAGAGTGTTTGGTTGCCTTTGTTATGCCTCTACTCTTTCTCATACCATATCTAAATTTGATCCTAGAGCAAAAAAAAATGTGTATTTTTGGGGTATCCTTTTGGGGTAAAGGGTTATAAGGTCTATGATCTTTCTAGTAAGTCAGTTTTCATCTCTAAATGTAATTTTTCAAGAGAATATTTTTCCTTTTGTTGGTACACATGCTGCTCATGTTGATCCTTTTCTTTCAGATTTTACCTTTCAAGGTACTGATTCTTCCAGCACAGGTATTGACTCTTTTGTTACTCCTATCTTTATACCAGACTCACTTTCTGATTGTTCTGGTTCTTCAGTTTCACCCTCTGCCCCTAATTCTATAGATCATTCTATTGAAACCTCTAACACCTTACTTGCTAAATCACCTACTGCTGATTGTCTCCCTTCTTAGTTTCCTTTAGTACCTTCAGCTGCCTTACCAGATCAAACTTGTGCATCAACACCAAAAGCACCACCTGCACCTATCAGAAAGTCAGCTAGCACTTCAAAACCTCCAGCTTACTTGCAAGATTATTCTTGTGCTTTAGCTTGCTCTCCTGATTCTGGTGGTCCTTATGATATTGGTCATAGTCTTACCTATGCACATCTTGTTCCCAGCTATCAATCTTATGTCTTGGCAGTTAGTTCTACTCCTCAAGAGCCTCAAAGCTTCTTCCAAGCTGTCAAAGATCCACTTTGGAGAGAAGCTATGGATAAGGAAATCCAAGCTCTTGAACAAAATCATACTTGGGACCTCACTACCTTGCCTCTAGGTAAAACCCCCATTGGCTGTAAATGGGTATATAGAATTAAATTGAAGGCAGATGAGACTATTGATAGATACAAGGCAAGACTAGTTGCCAAGGGTTATACTCTCTAGATTTCATTGAAACGTTCTCCCCTGTAGCTAAAACTATTTCTGTCAGGGTGGTTCTTGCTTTGGCAGCAGCTAAATCTTGGCCCCTTCATCAATTGGACATTAACAATGCTTTATTGCATGGTGATTTGCTTGAAGAAGTATACATGTCACTGCCTCCTAGTTTTCACAATAAGGGTGGGGGGGGGGTGTTTAGCTTCAAATTTTCATTCTCCATCTACATCTACATCTACATCTACTACTCCTACTGTTTGCAAGCTTGTTAAGTCACTTTATGGGTTAAAACAGGCTTCTAGACAATGGTACACTAAGCTATCTTCAACCATTCAGCAACTTGGTTTTGTTCAATCCCAAGCCGATCACTCATTATTTGTGTTTGCCAAGGGTTCTTTGTTTACTGCACTACTTGTGTATGTGGATGGCATGGTGATTACAGGAAATGATCCAAACTATGTGGCAATTTTAAAGTCAGTTCTGGATGCTAAGTTTGGAATAAAAGACTTAGGGTCACTCAAGTATTTCTTGGGACTTGAGATTGCAAGGAGTGATAAGGGAATTAGCTTGAATCAAAGGAAGTTTGCACTTGAGATTCTAAAAGAAACAAGAATGATGGGTTGTAAGCCATTGAAGTCACCCATGGAGCAGCAACTTAAGCTATCAAAGGGTAATGAAGAGCTTCTAAAAGATTCAAGTCAATATAGAAGGTCTATAGGGAAGTTGATGTATTTGACTTTGAGTTGGCCTGACATTACCTATGCTATAAATAGGTTAAGTCAGTTTCTAGCTCAGCCTAGAGTTCCTCACATGCAGGCTGGTAATAGGATATTACAGTATATAAAAGGAACTCCAAATCAAGGGGTATTTTTTCCTTGTGATTCAAACTTGCAGCTGAAAGCATACTGTGATGCTGACTGAGTAGGTTGTCCAGATACCAGAAAATCCCTTACAGGGTATTGTGTATTCCTTGGGAATTCATTAATATCATGGAGATCAAAGAAACAATCCATGGTTTCAAGATCTTCAGTTAAGGCTGAGTATAGATCCATGGCAACCACAACATGTGAAGTCACATGGCTGTTATATCTGTTGAAGGATTTGCATGTGCAACGTGATAAATCTGTCCTATTATACTGTGATAACCAGGTAGCACTACACATAGCTGCAAACCCAGTATTTCATGAACGATCAAAGCACATAGAAGTTGACTGCCACATTGTTAGAAATAGGGTTTTAGATGGAACAATTAAGACTTTTCATGTGGCTTCTAAAAAACAGCTAGCTAATGTTTTTACTAAGGCCTTGGGTGTAGGCAATTATGTTAGATTGATCAAGAAATTGGGTTTGATTAACATTTTTGCTGCCAACATTGAATTTCTAGAATCTGCAAGAGCCTTGCTCTTGAGGGGGGGTGTTAAAACTAATGCCCTTTGCTCCATACTTGAGGATGCATCTGCTGAGACTAGTGGAGGACAGCAGTGCAAGAGTGGAGCAGCACCACTTGCACACAATCTCAGTTACAAGCAATGCGAAGCAGAGGCATCAGATACAGAGCATCAGTGGGCTTGCAAGGATGTGCTAGAGACCATTGAAGCTGTGCCTTATCATGAAGTGTTCATACATAGCTTTGGAGATTATGATACATGTGGCTTGTAGCCATTGGTCTGTCATGTAAATATTGTAATACCATAGTATAGTTTAGGATTGTTAATAACCAAGTTTGCTGAAAATTAGGGAATTGGTTATCTTAGAGACGTGTATATATAGAATACCTTTATTGTATTGGGATAAGTTGCTTTGTATCATTTTCATTTTCTGATTCAATAAGATCTGATCTTTTATTTAGAGAAAGAGTTCCAGATTTTATAAAAACAAATCATAGAAATCAGAAAATCCCCAATTCTATGCAAGCAAGAGAGAGACAACGAGAGGGGATTCAAGAAGAGTGGAAAATCGATGAGGCAAGAAGCTCCAGCGAATTTTAAGGACGAGAGAAAAGGTCCAATCGTTGACACCAGGAGTAATATCCTCTCCAATTTTACTGAAACAACTGACATGTAGCTCAATTTGCCTCTTTCTTTTTTCGTTTGAATAGATCAACTGATTGCACTGCATCAACTTGCAAACAGTAGATTCTCTCACACATACACACCAAGAAGAAGAATATGAAAAAATAATAAATAAAAAATTGCATACAGTCCAATGAACTTTTTTTATTGCATAGAACTATAGCATCAACTTGTGTAAACAGTCGTTTTAATTTTAATTAATCTATCTTCTCAAACTGGGCTATACGACTTTTACTGAACAACCTCCAGCCTTCTATCGAGTACCCCAGAGTATTGGATTGGACACGATATATATATATTTATATATATATATTGATTTGTAAACAAGCTATGAGGCAATGAAAATGGTTCTCTGAAATTGTAAAGGCCAATATACAACTGTTGAATATTACGCCTTACTGCAGCAGAGATCCACGCACTTACATGAGATGCATCACGTAGCACATGACAAGAGAGAGTGAATTTTTTTATATCAGAAGAGTCGCGAAGAAGAAGCACTCTTTCCACAAAATTCATGAAATGCTTTCTCTTAGCCAGCTCCAACCCTTTAAAATCAAGATTGGGAATGGAGGTCCAGAGGTATTCCCACCTCTTGCAAAGTACGCTAGTTCTAATAGCATCTTTTGTTGGAAGTAAGGACAGGATGTATTGAAGAATCTCCTCCGGTAAATTATGTAAGCATTTGATGTTCCTGTCAACAACATCTCATTCTTCATTTAGCTTGGGCTTTTTGGGTTGTTGAGTAAGACAACTTCCATCCATAGTTTGAACAATTCCTTTAATATAATAAATACAATATTAAGAACATAGTGAGATACAAAGAGTCAGCCAAAAATATAAATTTTTTATAAGTTACTTCACAAACATATGGCCGACCTTAACTAATCTATTGAGAATCCGTAGCCGACTCCAAAATTTTGGGACTAAGGCTTTGTTTATTGTTGTTGTAGCTATGAACATGAACTATTCTAGAAAGTATAATGTTCACATTTCTAACATTATTACCCCATTAAATTTTCCATTTACCTTTAGCATCGGAGGCTCTAGCATTATACCAAATTAACAATTACCTAAATATATAAATGATCCTAAAGTCATACTTCTCGAAAAAGGTTCCAGCAGGATACCAATTATCATGAAATAAGATTTTCTTACCATCACTCACCCCAAATTTTATGAATATTCTAACATCATCTCAAAGACTTAGAATAGCTTTCCAGCACCATGTGCAATCCTGTGGAAGCTGGACAATCCAAAAGCATTTGCCTTTTAGTAGACACTTATGCACCCAAACTACCCAAAGGCTCCCAATATGTTTCATAACGAAACATAGCAGCTATATTCCAATCAGCATTCTTTGCTAGAAATATGTCCTTGCCATAGAAAGTAGTTGAAGCTTTGTTCTGATGTTTTAATAACCTTTCTAGGAAAAATGAAATAGATAGACCAAAACATTAGGATATTATATAAAAGGATAATTTTCTAGAGGACCAAGAAATGAACCTAGCCAGTAGCCATGAGCTTGTCTAACAAAGTTTAGCAATCCTTCAAAGTCCTGCTTACCAAGAATTATAGGCAGTCCTAAATATCTAATAGGCAGTGGTCACTCGTTTAATTGTTAAGTCTCAAGAATTTTAAGTTTCAAATCCTGGGGAACAATAGAGCAGAAAACCTCACTCTTGCTGGGTTAACAGCAAGACAAACAGTGGCTATGAACTCTTCTAGACCTTCCTTTACCTTGTGGATTGAAAGGAGATTAACAGCAATCAAAATTAACAAGTTATCTGCAAAGCTTAAGTGAGTAATCTTCAACTCTTTATACAGAGCATGAAACTTGAACAAGTTAGGTCCTTGGACTTTATTCTTTATAAATCTATTGAAAGCTTACATTGTTAACACGAATAGATAAGGGAAGAGCGGATCCCCTTGCCTAAGGCCTTTACCACCGTTAAAGTACCCCACCATACTACCATTTAAAGTGATAGGATACTTGAGATTGGTTATGCATTCCCTAACCCAAATAACAAATCTCAAAGGGATTCCAGCATCAATAAAGAGCATCAAAATGAAGTTCCAGTTTACTAAATCATAAGCTTTCCAAAATTCTGCCTTTATGACACATCTGGCAGGACTAGAGCTCGTATGGTAGCCTTTGACAAATTCATGAGTTAGCTAAGACATTCTCAGAAATATTCAAACACTTTATCAATGCTGTTTGATTTGAATTAACCATAATTTCAATGCAAGCTTTCAATCTGTTAGCAAGAATTTTATTGATACACTTGTAGATTAAATTCCATCAAGTTTATCAAATACTTGATGTACATCAAGCATTTGAACAAGTTAACGCAATATCTTGGCTATAGATTTGCCATACAACGTTAACAGACAATAAATTAAGAAGCTGTTCAGAATATAAATGACATTGTCTTCAAGTCCATGCGTTTGAAAGCCGCTTGCAGCACACTTCTAGAGGGGATACTTTCCAGCATCATGTCTATTCCAAGGCATTTGAAATATCTTCTGGTTCTTTCAGTCTTCAACAATTAAGAAGCAATAGGAAAAAAGAATTTAATAAATTGTGGGAGATAAATGTATCATGAAATTCAGTGCAATAACTAATTGAAAAAGATATTGAAAAGATTTGCCAATTGATACGAGGCATGTCAGACTATAATTAATTGCATGAAAAAAAACGCACAATAACAATTGTATTCTCTTGGATGATTCTACCAAAATCTCAACTACATATGAGCAACCAAAATGTGGATAAAAAAAAGGCTGAAAGTTTATATAATTTGTAAGCCCAGATTGACATACTCACTCATAGTGCTCCTAACTGTGGTGAAAGAAATACTACCTAATGATTCATATGTAAGGAAAACCATGATGGGAACGTACCTCTTCTTTACGAGGTTATAGTGACGTTCATCGTTAAAGTAGACTTAATTGGAGCTGTGAAAGTCAGGTGCTCCGAAATTTGGACAGTCTCGAACATGCAAATGTTCCATAAAAGGGCACTCCAACGAAGAATTTGCATCATAGAAATTAACAAGATGTGCTAAATTTTGCGGTGCTAATGTCTTCAGTTGAGGGAATACAATTTTAACGAAAGTAATTCCACCATCTTTCTGAATAATTTCATCCAAGTTGGAGCAATCTTCTACCCAGAGCTCTTCCAATTTCAGAAGACCTTTGACATTTCTGAAATCTGCAAGCTGAGCAGGGCCTTTCCATATGATTGTTAGTTGAGATAGATTATCCAATCTGAGTTCTCTAAATCTTTCCAAGTAACGACGTCCCTCCTGTAGTCCTTCAAATTCAAACACCTCCTTAATTGAATTCCCAGTTATGTTTAGTATTTCCAGATTATTCAACCTCTTTTTTATGTTCGAATGCAGAAGTGAATTTTCTCCAGGTAACTACACTGTTGCACCTCCAAGAATTCAAGTTTTTCAAAGGAACCTGGTAGTAATTGGCCAACACATATCTGGTTCATAGATTCCTTGTACTAAGAGAATTAAGCACTGTACACTGTGGCATTGTTCAACAAAGTGACACTTCAAACCAAACAACCTTCCCTTCTCATATGATACAAGGATATCCATGAGATAAGGGCACCATGAATAGATAAACATCTCTGCTTTCTCGGTCACAGCCTCAAAGAACCAATCTGGTAAGATGCTCATTGTAATGTCGATGAACACGGTCGTTGTATGTGCCCTTTTCAATTTCGACAGGATGCACATTCATTAGGCTGCTGAATAATGATCTGCTTATAAATATGTCAAACTTCTCCCTCTTTGGAATAAAGTTTACATTCCGAGGCAAGCAATTAACATCTTCTATGTCAGTCTTCAAAATTGTTAGTTGAGGCAAGTTTATCAACTCGTCAAGGCTTGCATTCCTTTCTTTGTTGGTTCCCTCCACCACATTGGCAATAGCTTCCTTGCAAGTATAACTCCTCCAACCCATGTAATCTTGATATTATTTTTGGTGAGATAGTTTGGATATGGTTACAAGTCATATCCAACATCCTTAACTCAGCCAATTCTGCTAATTCTTCTTGGAAGGTATTAATAAGAGATTTTTTGAGGCTAGGGATTTCCAGCCTCTTGAGTCCTCCAAATATGGAAATATTTTTTGATTTGCATCGATCCATATATAGGGCGCAAAGGTTTTCTAGTAGTCTAATTGATGGTGGAAGTGACAATACCTGCCCACTTATATCCAGCACCTTAAGGGTATTTATTCTATTGAAGAACCCACTAGGGATTTCCATCAAATTTCTATTTTCCTGCAACAAGAAGTTTGGAGTTTCAGGCATACCGCCTCATTAGGAAGTCTTTTGATATCATTGAACATAACAGAGACTGCAGTGCAGCTTTCAAAATGATTGTGTCACCGTGAACACTCTACTAAAGCAGAACCGGCTAGCGCCATAAAAAGCTCCTCATTTTCTGATGATGATATCAATTTGGCTGTATCACATTTTTACAAATCCATCCTCATTACTCTTTAACAACAATCCTGAGTCTATGAGATTTTTGGTGTTGGTATCAGCATCTCTCCTCTTCTTTCATTCGATTTGTCAACATTATGAAACAAGCACAGCCCCACCCCATACCTTGACATAACTTATTGTGATCATGTGGGAAGACACAACACATCAAGAAGCATGCCTTGGCTTCCCGATCTTTCAAAAAATCATAGCTCAACTTATGCAGTCGGAACATTTTCATAATAATCAGGGTTTGGAGATACTGACTTTTTAAGTCGCATAGCCGCCTTTTCCCATTCTTCCTCATCTTTGTCACCCAGCGCCCTCGCCACTGCTACAAGTTCTTGGGGTAGGCACTTACATTCCCCAGCAACCTCGCGAGCCACAGCTTCAAATTCAGGGGAGTCAAAAACTGTGCCTGCTGTCTTTATGAATAGATCCCAAGAATCGTCTGGGGATAAGATATTGAGATGTATCTTATTTTCTTTGCATCCCATCAAATGGCAAACATGTTCTCGTCTTGTTGTCAGTAAGATCTTCGATTTGCAAGCCTCAAGGTCACTGCCAAATGGAATTCCAACAATTGATAGGTCGATCCATTCCCAGATATTGTCCAAAATTATAAGTATTTTTTTGTCTACCATTATTTTTGCCCTCAGTTCATGTGCTCTGCCTTCATCACTCTTCTTTTTCAATTGGTGTCCTAGACCGTCGGCAATGGAACTATGAATGTTTTTGAGATTGAAATTCTGTGACACAGTGGCCATCACCACACGACGAAAGAGACCTTCCCTGATGACCTTTTCGGCGACTTGTTTAACCATAGTGGTCTTCCCCACACCACCCATCCCGTGCAGCCCGACAATGTTGATGTTGTTGCTGTTATCTCTCAGTGCTTGCAAGATATCTTCCATGGCATTTTGAGTGGATTCAAACGACATGAAATGACTAGCTGGAGCTGGTGCTTGTGATGGTGATGGTTCTGGAATGGGAGGAGGCAGAGAGACACCATCAAAATTCTTATCCCCACAAATGACGCCAATCTCTTTAGCAATGCTTGACGCTTTCTTGCTCAACTGGTAACGTGAAAACCAATCAGGAGAACAGAAAATGTAGGAGCATCTGTGGTCCGCTGGGATTTTTTTCTCCAAATCTTGAACCTCCGTGACTTTTTTATTGGCTCTTTCTACCCAGTCTTGGACTTGATTTTTGATTTCTTCTCCACGACTTTTGGCCCGCTCAACTGATAAGTTCACGTCCAGCACCAAAGATTTCAGTTTTTCTGCTTCTTCTCTGCATTCATCTATGTTTTTCGAGTATTGAAAGAGGTAATCAGTACTCTCTCGCAGAAGTGGACAACAAATGCACTGTAGCGTGTCCCTTGCTAAAGATACAATTGCGAAATCGATCATGGTGGTATCTTTAATGGTAGCTCGATATCTAAGGTTTCTACTCTCAGCTAAGTGGCCTCTTTTCTTGCTTCTCTCGTTTCCCTATCATAACTGGGCTGTGGAAGTGACTCAGTAGAGTTCAATTTATTCAGAAATGAAGATATAGATGCTTCTTCGGTTTGTTATCTCATTAAAGTTAAGTTAATGGGTGTTCTTGCCATTTTTGAGGCCCTGCTCCAAACTGAACCATCTATTTCCCTCGATTATTGGTTGGTCAACCGTGGGTCCTCCATGAGGGGTCTCAGTCACTCTCCGCTATTCCACAAGTCCTTTTGATGGATACCACTCTCTCGCAGTTGACATATTTTTTCATATTTTTGTGAGACCCACCAGCTGAAGCATATAGAATATATTTTCCCTCATTTTTGTGCCATTTCTTATTTAAACTCCATTTATTTTGTTTAGTATTAGCTTAAAAAATTAGTTTTTTTTTTTTTTTACTATTTAGTTTTTTTTGGTTATTATTTATAGGTCCAATTGCATTTTTTTGTACTATTTACGAGTCTTATTGTACTATTTCAGTTATTTTTTAGTTTTATTTACAGTATTTTCAGTAAAAGGTTTTTAGTTTCAACTAAATAAGTTATTTCCAAACAAACTTTTTAGGGTCTATTTGGATTGAATTTATTTAGACTGAAACTGAAAACTAAAAATACTGTAGCAAAATAATTTTTAAATGTATGAATAATGCCGTGGAACCTATTTTTAATATTTTTAAATACATAAACAGTGTATGCACAGCATATGAACAGTGCATACACTGTTTCATAAACAGTAAATTTTGTCTCTAAAGTCAACATAAACTTGGAATGGGAACGCAGAAAACGTGGAATCCAAACCGCACCTTAGGCTACAATCCTGACCTGATTCGACTTTATTTATTTATTATTATTATTTTTTTTTTATGGTTTCATTCTCACTGCTTTGCGCTTATCCAATGTCCATGTTTACTTGCTTTGGGTTGGGGTTTCTTTTTTCAAAATTTTGGGTCTCAACAGTTGTTACTTATTGGTAGGTAAAAGAAAAATCGTACAGACCAGGAAAATAAAGTATATAAAATACAAGGATTGTTTACAGCAAGTTGATCCTATGCAATAAAAAAGTTTCATTGGACTATATGCAAGTTGATGCCATGCAATAAGTCTTTTATTTTTATTTTTTAAGAAGCAGCCTTGCAACAAGTTGTTCCTATGCAATAAACTAAAGACAAATTGAAAGGGAACAATGACAAGTTGGTATTATATTTATTAAAGTGTATTGGAATTTGGAAGGTAGTAGGTAGACATGAGCTGTCTTCTTTTATCAATCTTTTTTTAATTCTCTGCCTACGTAGATACTAAAGTTGATGATATGTAATAAAAAATAGATTATGTTAGTAAGTGCCCTTGGTGGCAGGAATGTCAATTCAGGTTAGTGTGTCGGGTTCGTGTTATGTTGGAGTAAGGGTATTCAACTAAATTACTCAACCCTAATCCGACCCATTTAATAATCGTGTCATGATCCTTCAACCTTAACCCGACCTGTTAATAAGGCAAGTTGACCTGACTCAACCCATTTGACACACTTAATAAACGAGTCATGTTGGGTTGACACGAATGTAACATAACCCATTTCAACCTGCATAATATTAAATATAACATCTATTTAGAAATAATATTTTTTACATACTAAAAAGCAATGCATGCACTTCAAGTTTTCAACCCACATTCAAAATAATATAGTTCAACAAAAATATAACATTCATCTAGAAATAAGTTCTTTATACTCCAAAAGAAGTGCATACACTTCAACCCAAATTTAAAATAACAAAGTTTAACAAAAATAAAATAACATAGTTCAACAAAAATATAATATCCTTAGAACTCATCAAATGCTAAGTATCAATATTGAAAGAATTTGAGCAAACAATAGATTATTCTTGACTATGACCATGATTATAATCCATTGATTCATTGTTGATATCCAAATTCATAACATCTTCCACCAACTCATCTAATTTTATTTGTGCAAGTTTTATGCCCAAAAAAAAAAAGTATTAGTAGTTCTAGGGTTTGAAAGTTTCAATTTCCAATTATATCCCTTGTAAATTTTTATAATTACTCACTTTTCTTTCTAAATTTAAAATATATGTTGGATATAAAAGGTATTTGACAAATCTAAAATAAAATAAATATTTATTTGTTATACGATTTAAATGGGTTGTGTTAAGTGGGTCATTTCGGGTTGACACAAATAAATTAGCATGTCAAACATGTCTATTGTGGGTTATGCGGGTTGACCTACTTATGACACGTTTCTTATCATGTCGCTTTTGGGTCGACCCGTTTATGACCCAAACCCATTAAGACCCAACCCTAACCCGAAAAAACTCGTGTTGGGTTCGTGTCGTGTTCGCGGGTTGGGTCGAACATTGACACCCCTACCTTGGAGGAATGGTTAATAATCCATTTTAAGAAAGTTTTGATATCACTTTTATGGAAAATGAAAAAAAAAAAAAAAAAAAAAACTGTCAAAATATTAATTTTTTTTTTCTTTTCCTATCAAAACTTTCTTTTAATAGCCGGATTGTTAACCAGTATCCTAAGGATATCCGTTAGCATTTTCCATAAAAAAATTTCATTCGAAATTTGGAAGCTTCTAAAGTTGGTGCCATGCAAGGATTTTAAGGTTTTCAAAAAATATAATTCCATCTTACCATTCAAACATCAGCATATTCGAATAGCATAGTGAAAATCTTATTATATAACTAGCTGCATATTCATCATGTTCATCTAATACTATGCTACATGTTCATGTCTAGTAATACTTGCACTTTACTCCAAAATGATTACTCATTTCACAATTAAGGTTTCTTATAGTTGTTTTTAAAGCCCTGATTAATCTAGTAAATGCCAAATGTGGGACTCAAAATACATTCACACAACGTACTTAATCAATATTCAATCAATATAGGGCATCACATAATGTTTATTTTGGTTATTAGCTTTTGAAAAAGAAAGCTTTTGAAAACATTGATTTTAAAATGTGCTTTTTGAAACATTGAATTTAAAATGTGCTTTTTGAAAAATCTTCTTATAAAATGCAGTTAAGTGTTTGTAAAATATGTAGGGAAAAAAAATGTAAGTTTCTATCACAAGAAAAGAGCTATAATTCTAATATGAATACAGAGCATATAAGCTATAATTCTAATATGAATTTTGCAATCCGCTTGCCTGCAGCATACAAATTTTTTAAAAAAACCTAGAACCCATTACAAGAATTGTAAAAGGGCTCTTGGTTTTTTGTATGCACCAACCAAGTGAATTGTATAATTTGTATATATATAATTCTGTTAGTATGGATAATTTTATCATGCATATGATATACATTTCTTTTTCTTATGTTTGATGAAGTGTAGGTATTTTACCACCAAATACAAAGGGTATGTTTGGTAATTATCTTTTTCCCAGTCTTTTAGTTTCAAAAACCATTTTCTAGGCCTCAAAACTTGTTTAGTAATTGAAAACAAAAACGATTTTCAAATCTCAATTTACGAAAGAAACTGTAAACAAGCCTTAAATTAGAAGGCGCGCACTAGGACAAAAACAAAACAAAATAAGAATTCTAATTTTATAGAATCCGCTTTTGAATAGCTCTTTAAAAAGTATATGCTCTTTAAAAAAAATGTTAATGTCAGTAACATTCAAGCAAAGCTTGAATTTCACAAGAATTTATGAATGAATTTTCTTTAATTGCCTTTTAGATTCTTTCTTTTTGCTGTTTCATGTAATAAACAAATATCATTACATAAATCAATAAAATTAATCATTTTTTGGTACAAATAGATTAGTCAAACAATGAAACATCATGACTTGCAAACATAGTGCTAACCCACAAACAAAGGTGATCTGGATTTTTCCCGTTCCTACCTGGAACAAGAAATGAAGAAACCAAAACCCCTTTAACCTTAGGTGGCCTTCACAACACTCAAACCAGGGACCTTTGGTGACCGGACCCTTGGTCCTAACCCAAACATTCTAAAAAATCACAGAGTTACCCCCAATAACCTCAAAAATTACCAAATCTATCCATGTCATCGCAAAATAAACCCAAACCAAAATTTGGTAAACCCAAAAATGTCCTTAATATTCCAAAATAATGAACTTACATTTGGTAACCCCAAAAATTAATGAAACACCCCTAATTAAAGGCACCAAAACCGATGGGCATTGACAAAATCGCACCAGATAATGGACTGACCGATGGAGCCAAACTTGGTGAGCAAAGACCGATATTCTCTCCAACACCAGTGTGGGGAAGTGGTCAAAGGAAAAATCTCAAGATCGATGCAAAACCTAGCCGACCAATGTCTCTCTCTCTCTCTCTCTCTCTCTCAACCTACAACAAAAACCCTAAATCCCCAAAGACCTAAACCCTAGCTAGTATCTACCACTATTTCCAATCGTCAATCCGATAAAATCTGTCACCTTTGTCATTTCTTCAACCCATTCAAATCTCCAATCTTTATACCAGTGGTTGGTTCCTCCTCAATCTCTAGTCAGATCTTAAATCTCTAATCTTGCTTAGTTTGATTTTTTGTGGGTTCTGATATTTTGATGTTTAGATCTTATATTTTTATTTGTTGTGGATTTTGATATGTAGTTTTTGATGTGTGTTTTGAATCCTTGGAGATTTTATGGGCTTGTGAGTTGTAGTGGTTGTTTTAGACATTTTCAAACCAATAGAACTAACCGCCTTGATGGAGAAATACCGCACTGCCTAAGGCCAGAGAACAAACCTCAAGTGGTGTTGGATGGTGTCTATTATGGGGAAACTAACACCATTAGTGAGGTGCCAAAATTGGGCAAAGATGACATCAACTACACCGTGCACACTCTATCCCCAATATCATGAAAATCATCCAAACTTTCTCAACAAGCACAAAAATTACCAAAATATCCCAAATACCATCCAACAAATACCAAAAAGTAAAAAGTAAAAAGTACCATCCAAATATTGTCTCATTGCCCTAAATTTGTAAAAAGTACCATTATGCCTTAAAATCATGATTTTTTTCACCAAAATTACAATTTTGCTACCGAAAGAGAAAATTAATCCCAAAATTCTTTTCCATTTTGCATTTCCTGGTTACCCAAAATTATAAGTCCCCCCCCCCCCAACCCTAATTTAAATAAATTGTCATTTTGTGCTCGATTTCTCCAAAATTGCAAATCCATAGTGAACAATAAAAATCTCACGTTACCAAAAAAATTTAAAAATGTCAACAGCAACACTTCCACAACTAAGAAATATCAACAAAAACACAAAATCCACAAAACTCAAACTACAAGTACAATGAATATGAAAAGATGAACATGTAGTGCAACACAAAACATGTAGCACGCACTCCAAAGCATCAAAAACACAAACTGACAACATGGAAAATGTAAGAACATTCACACCAACCTAGCAAGTTTTTTATTCAAATTCGATCTACAAAGCTATTTTAACTAACTCATTGGTAGATGCACCTGCATCAGGCTCAATACTCTACTATCGATATTAATAAAAATTTATTTTATTCTTAATTTATTATTTATTCTCTCTCTAGCCACTACTCTCTCTTTCCTCTCTCTCTCTCTCTCTCTCTCTCTCTCTCTCTCTCTCTCCATGGTTCAGCTCCAACTCCATCTATTTCCCCTTTTGTTTTTCTCTCTTCCTCCAACTGTTGGCCTCACCGATTGCTCACTGCAATTGGCCCCAAATCAATCGTTCACCACCTTTTTACAAGAACTTGTGAACTTCGATCTCACCAAACCAAAGGCTCTTATTGTTGCTTTGTTGCTCACTGTTCATCGACTCTGATCTACATTAGTATGGTCTGATTTGCTCTGAATCTGATGGCTTCCCTTTCGCTAAAGCTTTGATATGTGTTGAGAGAGAGAGAGAGAAAAAAAATTAATATAAAACTCATTTGTTAATGAACAATACCCATGGTCGTCAAAATCGGAAGTTAGATTGTAGGATCATACAATCAATGATCCTAAACTATCCTACTAAAAAAACAAATTTTCTAGGGGTTGGCTTAGAAAAACAGGAGTCTAATTAAACCAATGGATAGAAATGACCCAAAAAGCCCTAGATATTGTTGAAGTGTAAAAAATGTGAACTAAAAATATCAAAAAAGCCTCACAAAATAGATGATGATGCCGATGATTGCAATGGTGGCCAAATATGATAAGAATCTTAGAATGGATGATTAAGGGCCTATTTGGTTTGCTCCTAACTCAATACTCAGTTCTTATATCTCATTTCTCATCACTCAAACTCAGTTTCCATATCTCATATCCATATCTTTAGTTTTTCTTTAACTCTATCCAAGTTTTGTTTGGTTCCAAATCTTGGGTGCATGTTTCAGAGCTTAACTTAAAATTTTGACAAAATGGTGGAGCCCACATTCTGTGCAGATCAGAACAATAACACTGTGTAGATCAGAACGGTAGCATTGAAACCCTTTCTCCTTTCATTTTCGGCTTCTCACTCCTTAAGAATTAGATGGCGTGATTCCTAGCTAACCCTACCTCCACCACCATTGACAACCCACAAACCCACCACCGTACAAATCACAAAAAATCAAACCCATCCAAGATCCATTCACACCACCAAAATCTTCAATACCACAACAAATTCTTATATATATAAAAAAAAAAAAAAAAAAAAAACACCACAACAAATTACCCCATAAAACCCACAAACTCAGCCATCTTTGCCATCACCGCATGAAGAAAAAAAGAAGAAGAAGAAGAAGCTAAGAGAAGAAACCAGAGTGAAGAAGAAAGAAAGAAAGAAAAGAGAGAAGAAACTAAGAGCAAAAACCCAACTTGAAGAAGAAAAGAAAGAATTAAAAGAAAAAAGAAGAAGAAATCATCAAACATCACTTTAGTACATTGGAATATAAAAGGTGAACAAGAAAAAGAGAAAAAGTGTGGTGAAGCACATGTGTGGTCTAACATGGGTCCCACATAACACTATATATTTACAATAATGTCCTCATATCTCAGTTTCCAAATTATGGAAACTCCTCAAACTTGTTTTCAATTCTCATTACTCTAACTCATTTTTTTGAGTTTTGAGTTATGTAAACTCAACTCAAAAACTAAACCAAACAACATACTTTTAAGTGGATCCCACAATTTTTTAGTTTTGGGTGATGAAAACTAAGTTGTATAACTCAAAACTCATCAAAGCAAACAAGCCCAAAATCTTCACTCCAGCCTTATTTTTATATTACTTTTGGATATTATATTATAATTAGCTAGTTTCCATTTGGAAAATTATTTTGGATTTTGAACTTGGAACTTAGAACATTAGAAACATTTTCCAATTGTGTTGATACTTAATAGTTATTTTGGCACTTGGTTACTAAAACCTTTTAGATGTGTTGTGTAAAAATTCAAATGTATTCGTTTCATTAGTATATGCCGCAACAATTGATGGTGTGGAAGTGACATCATATTGATGTAAATATTTTTTTTAATGGATGAATTCATAATTTATGTGATTATTTAACATACAAAATCACTATCAATGTATTTTTTATTTTTATTTCCAGAGAAAGTAGGCTTCTACAATCCATGATCAATGATCCCATTAACCTCCAGTGATCTTACGTAGGATCCCAATTATGACAACCTTGACAATTCCCTATTTAGCTGTAGCGAGGTACTGTACATTCTTAAAATTTTCTTCTAAATTGTAGAGGCTAGTGTGTATAGTTTTTGTGTGTTTTTAGCTATATATTTAGCCTCAGGTTAGTAGGCTAGTTAGACTAGCCTGATGCGAATGCTCTAAGTCATGAAAGTTAAATGAGAGAAGAGAAACTAAAAAAAAGTTGTAACGGTTGAAGAGATCATCTATTTGTAGTTTTAGTTATATAACTTTTCTGATGAGGCATATAACTTGTTTATTATTATTATTTTTTATCTCAGCATATGACTTGTGTAAAGTTGTGATTTATAATTATGTTTTATGTTGGCTTTAATTTCGTGTCAAATTTTATTGTAATTCTGTTCAATCATTTCCTTCTATTTTTGTGAGATTTAATGTAAGGGTTGTGTGTGTGAGTTTGGTGAAAAATTTGTGAAGATGAGGATTTCGCGACTAGCTCGCGACTGGCTCACGATTGCTGATCTGTGAAACTGGCCACGTGAAAAACACATGCTGGAATTTGAAGAGTCTCTTTGGTAGGCTCGATTTCGTGAGTCATTTGTGACTTAGGCCAAGTTGCGAGTGACTCTCGAAACTCTCTACCTGATTACTTTTGAGTGTGCATTTTCTTATTCTTTTACCAACACTATATAAAACCTCATTACCCACGAAATATAAAGAAGTAGGGGTATTCACAAGAAACTTTTGAGAGAGAAAACTCTAGCCAAACACTTTAGAGTTTGAGATTGTTTACCCACAATCCTTTACATCATTTCTCTAGAGTTTCCATTTACTCCTACCTCCTCCATCTACACATCCTTGAGAGGTTCTTAACCCAAACACTTACCTCACCCATTTTGAGTGTTGAGAGAAGTTTTGATGCCTATGGGAAGCATTGGAAGGAGCCACTGAATGGCGGATGCAATTGGGGAGAATTGTGAGATTTGGATAACTAGTGAAGACAAGACTCTAAGAAGTCCGTTGGTAGCAGGAACTTAGAGGGCTCAAGTACATTAGGTAGATTAGGCTTTGAGGGTCTTTTTGATATTTGTGTATTCCAACTTATTCACTAGTAGATCGATTTAGGCTTGGAGGGCCGCGAGAGGTTTTTTGTTAAGTACTTTGGTTTCCTCTTCAATAGCACGTCTTGGTGTTATTTTGTATTTGCATCTCTCTTCCCTACTCTTTGATCTTTACATTTATCGCTAATTGTATGTGTTTTGCTTTAGAGTAGTGTTCCGATTTATTGTGCTATATTTACTTCTGTTCCGTAGTTAGAGTAAAAGCAATTAAGCCTTATTTTAAAATTGAGGGTCTAAACAAGTATTAGTGTTTTTCACACTAATTGAGCTTTCAACTTGTTTATATAATACACATAGATGGTCTTATAGATCACCACATAGTAAGTTGAAGGAAATTTCTTCGAACTGGTTTAGAGATTAATGTTATCCTTAAAAAAAATAATAAAAATAAAAAATAAAAAAAAGTCATATTGAACGTGCATCTTTTTCTTTTTAAGTTTCTATTAATATTAGAAGTACATTAAGCATTTGAACAAGTTCACGCAGCTAGCTTGGCTAGACATTTGCCGTACAACATTAACAGACAATGAATTAAGAAGTTAACCACATATTTTATATGAAAGAAATTTATCTTATTTATAATCTAAATGACAGCATCTTTGAGTCCATGCATTTGAAAGCAGCTTGCAGCACACTCTTCTGTCTTCTACACCGAACGGGCTACTTGTCTAGCATATTTCGAAGCCATTTGAAATGGGAAATTATAGTTTCACATCCTCCAATTTACACCACTTCACACATTATCCTCACTGTTCGCATCAGTTATCCACATTTTATACATGATGTATAAGAGAGTGGATACGGATATGTGAAATAATCAAAAGCCATCTTCCGGTTGTTTCAGTCTTCAACAAATTAATAAGCAAAAGGATAAATAATTAATAAATTGTAGGAGATAAGTGTATCATGAAATTCAGTAAAGCTAAATGATTTGCCTGAAATGGCTAGGAACACCATGCTAGCTATTGAACTGATTTGCCAATGAATAGGGCATGTCAGACCATAATAAATTGTAGAAAAAAAAAATTCAGGATTACTCCTAATTATAGAATACTTCAGAAATAAAATAAATAATTACGTCCTTAATTTAAGGTGATGAGATTCAGTATTTATGTGAAAGAAATGTGTGCATATTTATTATGCTCTCGAAGTATTTTCCTAATTTTCTCAAGAAAACATATATATTCTCCTAAATGATTCTACCAAAACCTCTGGCTACAAATGAGTGACTAAAAAGTGGATAAAAATTTGGAAGTTTATTAAATTTTGAGAGTGACACTAGTTTGCTAGAGATATTATAAATTTTACTATGTAATGCTACTGCATGATTGCAGTTAAGAAAAAAAATGATGGGAACATACCTCTTCTTTAGGATGTTATAGTGGCGTTCATTGTCAAATTGGACTTGTTTGGAGCTATGAAACTCGGGTCTTCTAAATTTTGGAGAGTGTCGAACATGCAAATGTTCCAGTAGAGGGCACTCCAAGGAAGAATTTACATCACAGAAATTAACAAGATGTTCTAGATATTCTAGTGTAAATACTTTTAGTTGTGGTAATATAATTTTATACATAGTAATTCCACCATCTTCTTGAATAATTTCTTCCAAGTCGGAGCAATCCTCTACCCAGAGCTCTTCCAATTGCGAAAGACCTTGAGACATGGTGAGAGAGAAGACATATTTCAATTTGCTGCATTTAATGACAATCACAGTTTTGACATTGCTGAAATATGCAGGCTGAGCAGGGCCTTTCCATATGCTTACTAATTTAGATAGATTGTTCAATCTGAGTTCTTTCAAACTTCTTAAGTGATGAGGTCCTTCCTGTAGTCCTTCAAATCCAAACAACTCATTATTATTCCCAGTTACATTGAGCATTTCCAGATTATGCAACCTCTGTATCATGTTTGATTGTAGAAGTGAATTCTCCAGGGAACGACACTGATGCACCTTCAAGAATTTTAGCCTTTCAAAGGACCCAGGTAGTAGTTCGCCAACGCATATCTCTTTCATAGATTCCATATGGTGAATATGTAATTCCTGCAAGTTCTCAAACACTGGTTGGTTTGGGAAACCTTCTGGTAATGGTATCAAGCATCCTATATTGTGGCATTGTTCGACATGGAGAGCCTTCAAACCAAACAACCTTCCCCTGTTGTACATTTTAAGAATATCAATGAGATCATCACAGGATGAATAGATCAGCATCTCTGCTTTCTTGGTCACAGCCTCAAAGAACCAATCTGGTAATTTGTTCATTGTAGCGTCAATAAACAAGGTCCTTGTAGGTACCCGATTCAATTTTGACAAGTGCTCATTCACTTGCCGGTTGAAATATGATCTGCTTATACATATGTCAAACTTCTTCCAGTTTGGAGTTGAGTTTACATTCAGGGGCAAGCAATTAACATCTTCTATATCAACCTTCAAAATTGTTAGTCGAGGCAAGTTTATTACCTCTTCAAGGCTTGCGTTCCTTTCATCACTGATTCCCTCCACCCTACCACCCCATTGGCAAAAGCTTCCATGCAAGTATAGCTCCTCCAACACTTGTAGTCTTGAAATTATTTGTGGGGAGATGGTTTCAATATGGAGACAAGATGTCATATCCAACATCCTTAACTCACTCAATTCTGCTAGTTCTTTTGGGATGCTACCAATACGAGATTTTCTGAGGCTTAATATTTCAAGCTTCTTGAGTCCTCCAAATATGGATATATCTTTTGACTTGCAACGATCCATATATAAGGTGCAAAGGTTCTGTAGGAGTACAATTGATGGTGGAAGTGACTCTATCTGCAACCCCTTTATATCCAGAACCTTAAAGTTATTCAGTTTATTAAAGAAGCCAATTGGGATCTGCATCAAATTGCTATTTTCCTGCAACAACAAGGTTTTGAGTTGTGGGCATACCAGCTCATCAGGAAGTCTTTCGATATTATTGAACATAACTAAGACTGCTGTGTAGCTTTCAAAACCATCCTCCAGTGTCGGTCGTGGCCACTCTTCTCTGCCAGAACCGGCATCTGCCAAAAAACGCTGCTCCTTTCTGGATGATGTTATCGATTTGGCTGTATCACGTACCACATCATGCATTTTTACGCATCCACTCTCATCATTCCTTAGCAACAATCCTGAGTCTGAGATTTTTGGTGAAGGTATCAGCATCTCCTCTCGCTTCATCCAATGTAACAACGTTTTGAAAAAAGCCTAGCCCCATCCCGTACCTTGCCAACACTTGCTGATATTATGATCTTCTGGAAAGAGACAACACATCAAGAAGCATAATTTGGCTCCCTGATCTCTCAAGTAATCATAGCTCAACTTGAGGCACTCGATAACTTTTTGCTCGTGATCAGGGTTTGGAGATACTGACATTTTAAGTCGCCTAGCTGCCTTTTCCCATTCTTCCTCATCTTTGTCACCCAGCGCCTTCGCAACTGATACGAGTGCCAAGGGAAGGCCCTGACATTCCCGGGCAACCTGCCGAGCCACACTTTCAAATTCACGGGAGTCAAAAACTGTGCCCGCTGAGTTGATGAATAGATTCCAAGAATCCTCGTCCGATAAGGTATCAAGGTGGATTTTATTTCGTTTTTCTTTGCATCCCATGGAATAGCAAACATGTTCTCGTCTCGTGGTCAGTAAGATCTTGGACTTGCAAGCCTCAAGGTCATTGCCAAATGGAATTCCGACAATAGATAGGTCGATCCATTCCCAGATATCGTCCAAAATTATCAGGATTTTTTGTCTGCCATAATTTTTGCTCTCAGTTCATTTGCTCTCCCTTCATCACTCTTCTTTGTCAACTGGATTTCTAGACCGTCCGCAATGGAATTATGAATTCTTTTGAGATTCACATTCTGTGACAAAGTTGCCATCACCACACGATGAAAGAGATCTTCCCGGATGACCTTTTCGGCGACTTGTTTAACCATAGTGGTCTTCCCCACGCCGCCCATCCCGTGCACCCCAACAATGTTGAAATTGTTGACATCTTTCAGTGCTTTCAAGACATCTTCCATGGTATTTTGAGTGGATTCAAACGACATGAAATGACCGGCTGGAGCTGGTGGTTGTGATGGTGATGGTTCTGGAATGGGAGGAGGCAGAGAGACATCATCAAAATTCTTATCCCCACAAATGACGCCAATCTCTTTAGCAATGCTTGACGCTTTCTTGCTCAACTGGTAACGTGAAAACCAATCAGGAGAACAGAAAATGCAGGAGCATCTGTGGTCCGCTGGGATTTTTTTCTCCAAATCTTGAACCTCCGTGAATTTTATATTGGCTCTTCCTACCCAGTCTTGGACTTGATTTTTGATTTCTTCTCCACGACTTTTGGCCTGCTCAACTAATAAGTTCACGTCCAGCACCATAGCTTCCAGTGTTTTTGCTTTTTCTCTGAATTCTTTTATGTTTTTTGTGTAGTGAAGGAGGTAATCAGTACTCTCTCGCAGAGGTGGACAAAAAAAGCAATCTAGCGTGCTCCTGGCGAAAGACGCATACTGCATTGCCATTGTGGCTCAGTAGCAACCAATTTTCTTTCTTTCTTTTTGGTTTTGTTTTCAGAGAGAGTAGAAAGAAGAGAACAACTGTTTTAGCTTCATTTGGTTCTAGGTAGAAATGTGAGAGATAGAAAGTGGTGGGGATGGAAAAGTGAGAGAGATAAAAAATATCTTATCTATGTTTAGAATAATACTAGAGATACAAACTATTTTACAAAATATTTTACAAACTGCTGATGCGGTGAGTGATTATTAATAAATGGAGAGATGAAAATTTACATTAGTTCCTATAAAAATTCCTAACTATTTTTACATAAAAACTTAATTTTTCAATTTTACATACTTATTTTTCAAAACATTTCATAATATATTATTTATTTTGCTCTACATTCCATTAAATTATCAATTTTTCTTGATTTTTTTTTAAACTTGTTTCTCTTCCTTCATACACAACAATCATCAAAAAAAAAAAATTTCCTTTATTCTCATGATACGTAAAGAAAAAAAAAACTAAATGCAAAATGAATAATAATAGTGTAAATTTACATATAGCAACCATGTATTTTTACACAACTTTGCATGGTCTAATGTGAGTAAATTTTGAACTTTTTTTTTTTTTTTTTTTGAAGAAAGACAATGTGTCATATTTTTATAATTTTTTTATACAAGCAATAATGGAGTGCTCTAGGAAGAAAAGTGTGAGGATGGAAATATAATTTGTATAAAATTACCATTATGTCCCTAGAACTAATTTTTTAATAGTTTATAAAAAAATAATATATATTTTTAATTATTGAAACCCCATTGGTTGATTATAGCAGAAATGCAGAATTAATCAATTGGGCACATTAATTGATTATGGATATCAAGTTATTTTTCATTTAATTACCACAACAAATAAATCACAATTAATAAACTAAGGTATAGTGAAGTAAATAACATAAAATGATTTGTTGATATTGAACATGGCATACTCGTAGATTCCTTTTAGAGGGCATTTGGTTCGATGTGATATATCCTTGATATGATGCATATTACGAAGATGTAATATTAAGTTTTTTGTTTTTCTTTTTAATAATACCATAATCTAAAATTACAAAATATATCACATCATCTTAATCTCACCACCTTCCTAAATAACGTAATGTTGTATTCTTGTATTAAAATTAATTAAGGGTAAATTACAACTTACCCACCTATGGTTTGAACGAAATTTAAGTTGCCTACTTGTGATTTGAAATTCGACACTTTACTCACCTTAGGTTTGATCAAAATTTAAATTGCCTACTTGTGGTTTGAAATCTCATGATAAAAGTGTTCCGCTAGATCCTTTTTTATCTTATTTGATCTTGTATTTTTTATTTTTTTGTGTATTTGGAGGAGAGAGACATAAAAGTGGAGCAAAATTACATATTTAGCCATGTTTTTAACAGAGATATATTACGAAACTCTAATTAAACTAACTTCAGGTGAGTAAAGTGTCAAATTTCAAACCACAGGTAGGCAACCTAAATTTCAACCAAACTATAGATGGATAAATTGTAATTTTCCCTTAGATTAATGTAATATTACAGTGTAATGTAACATCATGGCAAATCAAATGCCCCTTTAAATTATGCCTTAGATATCACTATTTATTTATTAACTAGATAATGCCACACACAATAAATGGATACTTTGTAATTTCTTTTGAAATATATATAGACACACACACACACTACAAGAACTATATATAATACTCATTTTTGTAATATTTATGTTTTCTCATAATATTGTTGAATGCTTTGAAACTCAATCTTCTTAATGTTGGGCTTTATGAAACTTAGTTTTGTTTAATCCAGTTTGACGACCCAACCTAACCCGAATAATATTGCGTGGTTTTTAATGGGAGATTTACTAAGGCTTAGTCTATGGAGTGGAGGCTTGGGAAAAATTTTTTGGCCCATTTTTATATAGAAAACCAACTTTGGTGATTAGGATTTTATTGTGGGTGGTGTTGCCGTGTTTTTTGTGTGAGAGAAAAAATATTGTAGGCGCACTTTGTACTTTTCCCTAATAATAGTGAAATCCCTGCAACTCCGTGAACGTAGGCAAATTGCCGAACCATGTAAATATTGTCTTGTGCGTTTGATTGCTTTCATTGTCGTGTGTTTTCTTTATTTTTTGTTTCTCACAGGTTGGGATTTCGATTAAATTCCCTACAACTGGTATCAGAGCCTAGGGTTAGGTTTGAGTGGGAGCAATGGCAGAGGAAGCAGGAAAGGCGTCTAGAATAGAAAAGTTTGATGGCACAGACTTCGCGTATTGGAGGATGCAAATTGAAGATTATCTCTATGGAAGGAAATTGCATCTACCTCTTTTGGGGACAAAACCTGAGACTATGAAGGCTGAGGAATGGGCGCTTCTTGACAGACAGGTTCTAGGAGTTATTAGGTTAACTTAGTCTAGGTCTGTTGCACACAAAGTTGTAAAGGAGAAGACCATAGCAAATCTAATGAAGGCTGTCTGGTATGTATGAAAAGCCGTCAGCAAACAACAAGGTGCATCTGATGAAGAAACTGTTTAATTTGAAGATGACAGAGAATGCATCAGTAGCACAACATCTGAATGAATTTAACACTATCACAAATCAATTGTCGTTTGTAGAAATTGATTTTGATGATGAGATCCGTGCACTGATCGTTTTGGCTTCTTTGCCAAACAGTTGGGAGGCAATGAGGATGGTGATAAGCAATTCTACAGGAAATGAAAAGCTCAAATACAATGATATACGAGATTTAATTTTGGCTGAGGAGATTCACAAAAGAAATGCAGGCGAAACCTCAGGATCTGGTTCTGTCCTAAACCTTGAGATAAGAGGTAGAGGTAATGACAGAAATTCAAATCAGGACAGATCAAAATCCAGAAATTCTAATCGGAACAGAAGCAAATCTAGATTAGGCCAACAAGTACAATGCTAGAACTGTGGGAAAACAGGTTGAAAGTTCAAAAACGTGTACAAAACACCTTTGAACGTTTAGACCCCCAAATTACAACTTAACCAATTCAAGCAATATGACAAACAACTAGTGTGCGGAAACTTAACATATGCTATAATATGAAATTGGTTAAAAACTATCTAAGCCATAACAAAATAAAACCACAGCAGATAATAAAAAGGCAAAGATAGAGAGGAAGGAAGATGCAAACACAAAGACAACACGCGATGTGTTATCGAAGAGGAAACCGAAGCCCTCGGCGTAAAACCTCTCCGCCGCCCTCCAAGCGGTAAACAATCCACTAGAAAATACAGTTGGGATACAAGGACAGCAATAGACCCTCCAAGCCTAATCTACCCAGTGCACCTAAGCCCTCCAAGCTTCTTGCTCCAACGAGGTTGCGCCGAACCTTTTTCTTTTCTAGCTTCCCGGATTCCGCTACTAGACCGTAGCATCAACCAATGAAGATTGGTTCCTTCCTAACTGCTTCCCAGAAATCCAAACAGCAGTCTCACAATGATGATGATGGTGAGAACCTGGTTTGGTATAATGTCTCTCAAGGATTTGACAATGGAGAGGAAGAGAGTTGAGGAATTTGAAGAGACTCTAAGGTAGAGATTGTAGGTGAAACAATCTAGTTTTTCTTTAGGATTTCTCTCTCAAAATTCTCTCTGGAAGCTCTCTTTCAATCGTGGGTAATAGGGGTATTTATACTGGAGTGGGAGAGGAATGTGAAACGTCAGGTTTTACAAAACAGGGGTGGCTCGCGGCTTGACCTCGCGGCTTGACCAAGTCGCGAGATCCAGTCGCGAGATAACCGTATGGCCAGTTGTCCTGTTTTGTCCTGTAGTGCTCCAGCTAGCATGACTGTTCATCTTCCAGCATGCTTGGCACGTGTGCTGCTTCTGGCGGCTTGCAGCCGCAAGTCACCCGCGAGTCCCAGCCACGAGTCTCTGTTTTCTTACACACTCTTAAGCAAACTTCACTCTATCTCACTCACTACCCTTACATCAAACCCACCTAAATAAAGGGTTACTAAATGCTGAATTACAAGCAAATTTGGCACGGAATAAAGCCAATTAGATGGTTGAATAAATTCAACCTTACACAGGTCACTTTAGGAGGCAATGCAAAAGTCCTAAGAAGAAGAATAAAGATGATTCTGCTAATGCTGTAACAGAAGAGGTACAGGATGCATTACTTCTTATAGTAGACAGTCCACTTGATGATTGAGTTTTGGATTCAGGAGCTTCGTTTCATACCACTCCACACCGAGAAATCATATAGAATTATGTTACAGGTGATTTTGGTAAGGTGCATTTGGTTGATGGTTCAGCCTTGGATGTTGTGGGTATGGGAGACGTCCGGATATTGTTGCCCAATGGATCTGTTTGGTTACTGGAGAAGGTTCGACATATTCCTGACCTGAGGAGGAATCTGATTTCTGTTGGACAACTTGATGATGACGGACATGCAATACTATTTGTTGGTGGTAATTGGAAGGTTACAAAGGGAGATAGGGTATTGGCTCGTGGAAAGAAGACTGGTACTCTATATATGACCTCAAGTCCAAGAGACACAATTGCAGTTGCTGATGCAAGTACTGATACAAGCCTATGGCACCACAGACTTGGTTACATGAGTGAGAAAGGGATGAAGATGCTGCTATCAAAAGGAAAACTACCAGAATTAAAATCCATTGATTTTGACATGTGTGAAAGTTGCATCTTAAGAAAGCAGAAAAAGGTCAACTTCTGGAAAACTGGCAGGACACCAAAGGCTAAAAAATTGGAATTATTACATACTGATTTATGGGGGGCCTTCTCCGGTTGCATACCTTGGAGTTTCAAGGTACTACATCACTTTCATTGATGACTCAAGCAGAAAGGTATGTGTTTATTTTCTAAAAAGTAACTTTGAAGTATTTAAAACCTTTAAGAAGTGGAAAGCCATGGTTGAAACAGAAATAAGTTTGAAAGTAAAATGTTTGAAGTTAGATAATGGAGGAGAGTACATAGATGGGGGGTTCAATGAGTATTGTGCTGCACAGGAAATTAGGATGGAGAAGACCATTCCTGGGACACCACAGCAGAATAGTGTGGCTGAGCACATGAGCAGAACTCTCAATGAGCGAGCTAAGAGTATGAGGTTGCATGCTGGACTACCAAAAACTTTCTGGGTTGATGCTGTTAGCACTGCAGCTTACCTGATAAACCGAGGACCATCAATTCTCATGGAGTTCAGACTTCCTAAGGAGGTTTGGAGCGATAAAGAGGTAAAATTTTCACATTTAAAATTTTTTCGTTGTGTTTCTTATGTTCATATTGATTCTAATACTCGTAATAAACTTGATGCAAAGCCTAAAATATGTTTTTTCATTGGCTATGGTGATGAGAAATTTGGCTATAGGTTTTGGGATGAACAAAACAGGAAAATTGTCAGAAGTAGAAATGTGATATTTAATGAATAAGTTATGTACAAAGACAGGTCAACTGTAGTGTCAGATGTTACAAACATAGATCAAAAGAAATCTGAGTTTGTCAACTTAAATGAATTGACTGAAAGTACTGTCCAGAAAAGGGGTAAAGAAGATAAGGAGAATGTAAATTCATAGGTAGATCTAAGTACACCTGTAGCTGAAGTTTGTAGATCTTCCAGGAACATTAGACCTCCACAACGTTATTGACCTGTTTTAAATTATCTCCTGTTGACTGATAGTGGTGAGCCAAAATGTTATGATGAAGCCTTGCAAGATGAAAATTCAAGCAAGTGGGAGCTAACCATGAAGGATGAGATGGATTCCTTGTTGGGGAATTAGACATGGAAACTGACTGAATTGCCAGTAGGAAAGAAGGCTTTGCACAACAAGTGGGTATACAGAATAGAGAATGAGCATGATAGTAGCAAACGTTACAAGGCCAGATTAGTTGTTAAAGGGTTCTAGCAGAAGGAAGGTGTTGACTACATAGAGATATTTTCTCCAGTTGTGAAGATGTCAACAATTAGACTGATACTGGAATGGTGGCTGTAGAAAAATTACATCTTAAGCAGTTAGATGTGAAGACAACATTCCGTCATGGTGACTTGGAGGAAGATCTTTACATGATTCAGCTAGAAGGGTTCATTGTTCAGGGATAAGAGAATCTAGTCTGCAAACTAGAAAGAGCTTGTATGGCCTTAAACAAGCTCCTAGACAGTGGTACAAGAAATTTGACAGTTTGATGCATAGAATTGGGTTCAAGAGATGTGAAGCTAATTACTGTTACTATGTTAAGTCTTTTGACAATTCTTACATCATATTACTATTGTATGTGAATGATATGCTTATTGTAGGGTCTAGCATTGAGGAGATTAATAATCTGAAAAAGCAATTGTCCAAACAGTTTGCAATGAAGGATTTGGGAGCTGTAAAGCAAATCCTTGGTATGAGGATCATTAAAGACAAGGCTAATGGTACATTGAAGCTTTCATAGTCAGAGTATGTGAAGAAAGTTCTTAGTAGATTCAACATGAATGAAGCTAAACCAGTGAGCACACCCTTGGGTAGTCATTTTAAACTAAGCAAAAAACAGTCAACGAAGACAGAAGAAGAAAGGGACCATATGAGCAAGATGCCCTATGCCTCAGCTATTGGTAACTTGATGTATGCTATGGTGTGTACAAGGCCAGACATCGCTTATGCAGTGGGAGTTGTAAGCAAATTCATGAGTAGGCCTGGAAAGCAGCATTGGAAAGCAGTCAAGTGGATTCTGAGATATTTGAAGGGTTCATCAGATACATGTCTTTGCTTCATAGGTGCAAGTTTGAAACTGCAGGGTTATGTAGATGCTGATTTTGCTGGTGATATTGATAGTAGAAAGAGTACTACTGGGTTTGTTTTTACTCTAGGTGGTACAACTATATCATGAGCTTCAAACCTACAAAAGATTGTTACTTTGTCTACTACAGAAGTTGAGTGTATTACAGCAACTGAAATTGGAAAGGAGATGATTTGGCTTCATGGTTTCTTAGATGAATTGGGTAAGAAGCAGCAGATGGGCATTCTATACAGTGACAGTCAGAGTACAATCTTTCTTGCCAAAAATTCGGCTTTTCATTCAAAGTCGAAGCATATACAGACAAAATACCACTTTATCCATTACCTTGTTGAAGATAAGCTGGTAATTCTTGAGAAGATTTGTGGATCTAAGAACTTGGCAAGCATGTTAACTAAAGGTGTCACTATTGAGAAGTTGAAGCTATGTGCAACTTCAATTGGTCTTCTAACTTAAGGACAGGAGGATGAGTTGCAGGGATGAGGGATTGTGTTTTGGAGGATTGCGGTTGATGTTGGTGATTGAACTAGTCTCCAAGTGGAAGATTTGTTGGGCTTTGTGGAGCCTAGTTTTGTTTAATCCAGTTTGATGACACAACCCGACCCAAATAATATTGCGTGGTTTTTAATGGGAGATTTACTGAGGCTTAGTCTATGGAGCGAAGGCTTAGAAAAAAAATTTTGGCCCATTTTTATATAGAAAACCGATTTTGGTGATTAGGGTTTTATTGTGGGTGGTTCTGCTATGTTTTCTGTGTGAGAGAAAAATATTGTAGCCGCACTTTGTACTTTCCTTGATAATAGTGAAATCCTTGCAATTCCGTGGACGTAGGCAAATTGCCGAACCACGTAAATATTGTCTTGTGCGTTTGATTGCTTTCTTTGGCGTGTGTTTTCTCTATTTTTTGTTTCTCACAGGTTGGGATTTCGGTTAAATTCCCTACACTTAATTTATATTTTATAAACTTTTTTATCCTAGAATTGGTTTTTGAATATTGAGTGGAATTTCTTTACTAATTTAGATTTATGAGCTTGGAACTGCCTAGTTTTTTGACATTACTAGAAAATTATAATGTATTATAATCTATATATATTATAAAACCAAAATCGGTTGAATTTTTGTTGACCTTTCATATTACTTCATATCATGCCACATAAGTTTTGGAAGCTCCATAATTTTACAAATCATTTTAATTTTTGAAATTATTTTAATTTTTAACTTACAACCACGCCACATATTTGAAAACCACCCGATTCTATTTCATGTATGCTTTTCTGCTTTCTCCAAACCTTAAAATAGCTTCCTCTATCCATCTCCACTAAGAGAGAAAACCTTAAGCTTCAATTTATTTGGTACCCTTGCCCTTACTTTTTCTATTTTTTGTGAATAAGTTTTTTTTGCTTTTGTTTTTCCTTAACCCTTCTCAATTGAGTTTGTTGGAGGTGATCTTGCGGTTGTTTGTTCTTCCAAACCCAATGATATTCTACATAACTTTTTTGGGCGATGGAGTAGTGCTTTACATTATATAGTATAACTAAGAGTATAGCAGTAAGTTTGCCAACTTTTTGTGTGGTTCATAGATGCTATATTCTATGTTATTTTAGATTATATGACCTTAAGCTTACATTATGGAGACATATATATGTTAGACTATCTCACATTAGAAGCAACTTATTGCATTTGTTGTACAAGTTTATGATTCCTTCTTTGTGGATATTTTTTCACTACTGTAGAGCAAGGTCTATACACTATGGTTGTGTCTAGCATTGGCTTAAAAAACCAACTTTTTTTACTATTTAGCTTATTTTTACTACCATTCAGTTTAGGTTTGGTACTATTCATTTCATTACACTTTTTGGTACTATTCATGAGTCTCACTGTACTATTTCAGCTACCTTTTAGCTTTATCTACAGTACTTTCAACAACAAAAAATTTAGTTTTAGCTAAATAAGTTGTTCCCAAACAAACTCATATTCAATATGTTATCTTATGTTTTCTCTTATGGTGCCATGCTTCTTTGTTTATTAATTGAAGATTATGTTGGAAGCCTATATTATCTGCTCCTTCAAAGTGATTGAAAATGTTCGAACCAAAATTTTCAAGCAATGGCTTATTTATCAAATTGAACTCAAAAGACAGGAGCAATTCATGCAATAGTATAATTCTATAGTCAATTTAGGATTTTATAAAATTATTTTAGTCTATTACTTAAAAGGTAGGTTCCTGTGCGTTGCACGGGTTTCCAACTGGTATATAGTATATACTATAAAAATAGACTTTTTTTAAAACTAAGTAAATGATTATAAAATCTATAAACAATAATTTAATGTGTGAAATACTTTCATATTTTAAAATTTTTGAAATTCAACCAACCACCAAAACATTTCCTCAACCATTCAATTCTCACAACCAAATACCGAGACCCCAATTTCCAATACCCATTTCATTTTCTCGACGAAAGGAAATCATTTTAAGTACAAACATAAAGAGAACTTGATTAAACAAAGAAAATTTTGGATAAAAACACTTCCATTTATCAAGTATTAATTGCCTCTAGTTGGGTTTCCATATTCTATATATAAAAAATTCTAATATCATACTGATACCGTACTAAATAATAGTAAAGAACTACAAAGACACCTATAAATTTTTAGTTCTAAAATAGGAGGGGAAAAAAATGCTAACCTCAACAATAATCAATTAGAAGCCTTCAACGTCCCCTTTAATGTCCACACCAAACTCCCAAACATCCAAAAATCCAAAGTCAATCACAGCTTTCACAAAACTTACAACGTCCAACCTTAGTATCAAAACTTAGAGCCTTCATCACTCAATAAAAAAATGTAAGCCCACTTCCCTGGTCATAGGTAACTCAGAAAGGTTATGATCAAATGGTACAACAATGTTGGAGCTAGGATAGTGTTGTTGAAGTGTTGACGAAAAATGATATCGTTCTTAGTTTGGGTTTATGTGAGATGGGATGGCATGAAGGACTATGTGCAAGTGTACATAAAGGAGTAGAAGTGTAAAAGGTAAAAAGAGTGAACGGAAATGCAAATAGTTTTGTGTGTGTGATAGAGAAACAATCTTGAAAAATTGAACCAAATGAGACAAATGGTCCTTATATGAGTTATAACTAGCAAGAAGTTGTGTTTAAATTATTTAAAGATATGCTAATTATTGTTTCATAGTCCTTTCTTTTTAGAAATCTTTTACACAATATCCACACATTTACACTAGATGGTCACATTTAAAACACAATGTCCACACTTTTACACCTGATGTTCACATTTTACACATAATATGAAAGAGTTTGGACATAATGAGTCTGTTTGGATAGGCTGTTCACAAAGCCTTAATGCATAGTTTAGCCAAAACGTGATTTGTAAACCATTTGGCTCCATAAAAATAGCACATTTTCGTTATTTAAACCTAGATTTTTCACGTTTTAGAAAACACTAGTTCTCTCTACTTTTTTAGAAACGCATTTGAAGTTACTGCTAATTTTTTCTTCAAAAAATCAAAATCATCGTTCTTGATCTCACTTGCCAAGTAACCATTCTCCGTAACTCTTCTACTAAATTTATGTTATAAATTTGAGCTTTTTGCATGGTGGGTTACACGATTGTTTGAAATAAAAATTTCAGAACTTATTTGGACTAAGGGATTTGTTGCTACTGTTGTTTTTGGTTCTTCATGGGTTGTGGATTTATTGGGGTTTTTGGCTGCTTTTGAGACATGCCCATTTTGGGTTTTGGTTAGAATTATTGCTTTATATTTGCAGACACATAGATATCATTCGGAATTAGAACTTTTATTTTATTTTATTTTATTTTTTTTTTGGTGGGGTTAGGAATAAATGGATAAGAGAGTTTTCTTTATTCTGTTTCTCATCCAAGAATCATGATTGTGTTTATGGGCTTTTGATAAAAATTCAATTTTTAACATTCATTAGTTATAAAAAGCTTAAGGGGGTGTTCCTTGCAATGTGTGTTGTTGGATGGCCAAATAGGAATAAGAAAAAGATGAAATAAAAAGATATTCACCATTGGCCGTATATGTGAAACTTCCCAATAAGGATGGCTTATTAATTAGTTTTGCAACTCTTGAGAGAAAAAAAATGTTGAGAAACTTACTAAATATGGCCTATTAATTTGATTGTTTAGTATTGATACGGTTGGAAATGAAGATTTTAATATTTTTATTTTTCTAATCATTTTAATGTCTTTCTCTTGATGATTTTTTTTTTTTTTTGAGAAACTTCTCTCTATGAATTTAGTAATCATCATTATCATCGTTGTGATCATCATCATCAATTGTTGATGTTGATTAGATATTTTCCTTTATAAAAATGATGATTGCAGGGAAAACAAAATTGACAAGGTAACCTTAACAATATAGTTAAGTCCTTTTGTGAAATTTACGCCAAAAACAAAAATTTTTAAAACAGCTTATGCAAAGTCCAAACACTTACTGTGTCTTTAAAATTAGAAAACACACTTTTCACATTTTTACCAAACGCTTATTTGTGGTTCTTAAAATTATGTTTTCAAAACGCTACTTTTCAAAACACACTTTTAAAATAGCTTATCCAAATGAACCCAATATAAAATAGTGTAAATACCATAAGATGCAAAACAATTAAAGCTTGATATGGGGCTATCAAACACATGTTAGATAAATCTATGATCGAGCAAAGTAAGGATAATAGAGCAAGTAATGCTCAATGAATCAAAATACAAGATCTTTTGGACTATAGATGTCTTGATTAATTGATTACTCTTCTTGTGGTTGATTTATTATTTACTACTTTATCCAAATACCACTGTAAGAGCGTTAACATCCACACACACACACACACACACACGCACGCACACTCACACACACAAAAACACAAACAAACAAACAAACAAACAAACCTATTTTACTTTTTAAAAGGCTACATTATCTACTTTAACAACTCATTTAACAATACATCTAATATCTCGTTTCTTATTTTTACATACAATCCAATAAAATAATATAAACTATAAAAACAAATAATATAAAGAACTTCGACCTTGCTCAGGCAACCTCGACCTTGCTCCGGCGACGAATTTTTCCGGCTTCGACCATTTTGCTTTTCAAGGTACGCTACTCCTTTAATCTCTTTCAGATCCTTTTTCTTAATGGTCCCCTTATAAATTCCTGATTTTTCCTTTTTCTTTTGCTTTTGTTGTTTTTGTGTTTGATATTTGGGCATTTAGGATTGTGTACCCTTTTCATGGTTAGTTCTTCTGAGGTTTGGGTAGCTTGCCCCTCAGTTTCTTTCTTTTTTGCTCGCTTAAGGGCAGCTTTGGGTGTTTCCAGTGACTTTTTTCCTTTGGTTGGGGACTATCTTTTTGAAGGTTGTGGGTTGAGTGTAGTTTTAGGGGAACTATCTCCAATTTTAGGCCAGTCACTAGCTTAGTTTGAGGGAGAGACGAGGAGGATGTCGGAGGTGAGATCCAGTGAACTAGACACTAGGTTGTCGTCTAGCGGCGGGCCGGTTGAGGGCGATACGGCCGTTTCCACCCCTCGTTAGGTTAGGGCTTTTTACGCTCTTAACGAGGAGTGTGGGCTGGATGCTGACACTGTGGCTAGGTTCAAGGATAGGTTTCAGTTTCCTGCGCAAGTCCGCGTTCATCGGCCTGGTCCTAAGGATCAGGCCTGCCACTTCTTTCCTGGTGAAGTATGCTTCTACGAGGCTGCTTTCACTTCTGGGCTTAGGCTACCCGTCCATCCTTTGGTGATGGAGCTCTTGGGTTATTTTGGTATTGCCTCCGAGCAACTCATGCCTAGTTCTTGGAGGATAGTTATCAACTGTATGGAGATATGGCTGGCTGCCAATAAGGATATGATCAAAGTGAGTGAGCTCGTCCACCTTTACCGTTTAAAGGAATCGAAAGAGTATGGGTATTATGAACTAGTCCCTTGGACGAGGAGGACTAGAATCATTAAGGGTTTAGCCTCGTCATTCAGGTACTGGAAATCACGTTTCTTTTTCGTGGCCAGGGACGATTTTGAGACCCCTTCTAGCGAGGCTTGGGGTGATATCCCAAGGTTACTTCGTCAGTGGGGAACCCCAAACTTAGGTGCGTCCATGTTTCTCCTCGTCTGTTAATTTTCGTTTTGCATATTTGGTCGTCCCTAACCACTTGTTCACTTTCTTTTGCAGTTAAAAGATGCCCCAAACTAAGAGCAAGTACCAGGGTCGTATTGAGAAGGCAATAGAATACGCAAAGTCGATTGAGAGTTGGGACGACCTCGTTAACCCACGGACGCTTGCTTTCTACTGTTTAGGCCCGGACCCATCTCCTTACGTTTTGCGTAGCATTAACATCAAGGAGAAGAAGAGTAAGTGTTTACCTCGTCAGTACTGATCTTCACTTGTGTACTTTGGATTTCTTAGTTTCTCTCTCTCTCTTTTTTTTTTTTTTTTTATAGAGATGACGACCAAGTTCAACAAAGATATGTACGATAAGATGAGGTCCAAGAAGGATGAACCCTTGGCGAACATTGGCAAAAAGGGGGTTCGCATCACGGGGAAGGGTCTGTCCGTCCTCCCTTCCGTAGATGCCACTCCCATCGTCTCGGGAGTTGAGAGCCTACCGGTGGCTTCGCCAGCCACTTCAGTTAAGGAGATCCCCACCCCGTCATCAAAAAGGCAGCGATTGTTAGCCAAAGAGAAGGAGAAAGAGAGAGTGGGTTCGTCCGTCTGGGACGACGAGGGTGTGGCCGTGGAGCGGGCACATAACGTTGTGAAGGCTGAGGACCTTAAGGTCTTTTCTGGAGTGCCTCTCAACGTGGTTACGAGCCAGCATGTACATAAGATCGTGCAGGTAAAACCATTTCTGCATTTTCCTTGGTTTCTTTTCACATAAATTTCCCCACCCCTTCTTTTTACTGACGCACTTAATTTACTTTGTCAGGTGTTGGGGGAGAGCCTTCACCTTGCTATTGAGTGTCTCACTCAAGAGGCTAAGCTGGCTTCTTTGGCGTCCAGGATGGAGGCCTTGGAGAAGGAGAACTCCACGCTGAAGAAGGACCTCATAGAGTCGATGGACGAGGCTGCCGCTTTGAAGGAGAAGGTCAAGGCCTTGAATTCCGACCTCAGGGTTAAGCATCAGCTGAATTTGGAGAAAGACGACCAGCTACAAGTGGCAAAGGAGATGCTAAAGACGATCGTTGCTAGGTCTGTCGAAGCCTTCAAGCAAACCGAGGAGTACTCCACAGTGCTCTTCAGCTAGTACTTCAAGGGCTTCGAGCTCCTACGTAGGTACCTCGTCAAGCATCCTACCGGGGTTGATCTGCCGAATCTGGATCTAGAAATGGTAGATCAAGAGATGGCGGCTGACGAGGCTGCTCAGTCAACGGCCCCTGAAGGTGATGCCCCTATTACTGATGACGCTCCTGCTACTGGTGACGCTCCTGATGCTGACGATCCCATTACTGACGCTCCTGACACCTGAACCTGATACTTAGGAAAATTTATCTGTTATGTATGCCCTTTATGTTTTGGGCTTTTTGGTGATGTATATATTTTATTTATTTATTTTGAGAACAATGTTTCTTGGCCCTGTGTTTCATGGGTCTTGTAGGAAAAACAAGGATAATTGCCCACTGTTTTTGGGCTTTTTATGATTTTGTACTTACCTATTTTTATGACTATGCTTGTGCTTATGACTATGCTTGTGTTTGTGGTGTTTAAGTTTGTCCGTACCTTGTACTTAGCATAAATTTCTTAGTTGTGTCAGTGATTTGTTCGTCACTCTCTATCCTTAAGGAGGGCTTGAATACAACCTGAATCTTGTTTTGATTTGTTGCAAGGTTCTTGTCCTTCTTCTTCTTTTTTTTCCTTTTTTTTATCCTTTCTCTTGTGGATTCGTCAGTATCCTGAGTCCGTCAAGCGGGATTTTGCCATTTGCGTAGGCTTAAGGATTGTGTCTTCGTCACCAGCTTGTTCTAGGGACACTTGCTGCTTTTATGGCTTCGTTAGTGATTTACATCCGTCAAAGCGGAATCTTATCACTTGGCCATTTTTTGGTGACTTACATCCACTTAAGGAATCTTGTCACTTCAGGCTTCGTCAGTGATTTACATCCGCCTTGGCGGAATTTTATCACTTAGCCCTTATTTGTCTTATACCCGTTGGAGGTGTCATCAGTAACTTACATCCATCAAGGCGGAATCTTGTTACTAAGCCTTTTTTTTTTTTTATGCCTTCAGACCGGCTAGACCTGCCTACACAAAGATATCAGAGGAATAATTCATTAGAGGAATTATTCTTTTATTGACTTCAAGAATGAACATGTCCGTATGTTACAGCTACTTGTGGTACTTTTTTAAATGCTCGATGTTCCATGGTCGGGGGAGCTTTTGTCCGTCAATGGTTTCCAGATGATAACTGTCTTGCCTGGAGTAGTGAGTAACTCGGTAAGGCCCTTCCCATATGGGTCCCAGCTTTCCTTGAGTAGGATCTTTGGTTGCTGCGGTGGTCTTGCGCAGGACGAGGTCTCCTATGTCCAGTCGCCTGAGTTTAACCCTCTTATTGTAGTATACGGCCATCTTCAGCTGGTATTTTGTCATTTTGCTGGATGCGTTGTCTCTCACTTCGTCCAGACAGTCCAGGTTGAGTCACAGTTCATTATCATTGTAACCTAGGTTGAACGTCCCTCGTCTGACACTTGCTACTCCTACTTCGACTGGGATCACTGCTTCCGTGCCATAGGTAAGCTTGAAGGGGGTCTCTCCTGTTGGGGTTCTCACCGTGGTTCTGTAAGCCCACAGGACATTAGGTAATTCTTCTGGCTAGGCACCCTTCGCGTCGTCCAGCTTGGTTTTGATAATTTTGAGCAGCGTTGATTCGTCACTTCCGTTTGCCCGTTTGCCTGAGGAAGACCCGGGGACGAAAACTGATTCTTGATCCCAAGGTTTGAACAGAAGTCTTTGAACCCTTGGCTGTCGAACTGCCTCCCATTATCTGATATGATCGTCAAGGGAATCCTAAACCTGCATATTATATTCTTCCACACAAAGCTCCGTATTCTTGCTTTGGTGATCGTTGCTAGGGCCTCTGCTTCAACCCATTTTGTGATGTAATCAATAGCAACAAGTAGGAATTTTACCTAACCTTTACCTTAGGGTAATGGGCCGACGATGTCGATCCCTCATTGTGCAAATGGCCACGGGGAGGATATGGTCGTCAGTTTCTCCGCTGGAAGCCGCTGCACGTTCCCATATCGTTGGCACTTGTTGCACTTCTTGACGATCTCAACAGCGTCCACCTGTATAGTTGGCCAGAAATATCCTGTCCGTATTACCTTTTTCACCAGTGATCTGGGACCAACGTGGTCGCCACAAACTCCTCCATGGATTTCTTCCAGTATGTATCTAGCTTCTTCTTCGTCGACACATTTCAAATAAGGCATGGAGAAGCCCCTCTTGTATAAGGCGTCATTAAGGATTGTGAACTTGGCTGCCCTCTTCCTGACCTTCTTAGCTTCTTCTGTGTTCTGAGGGAGGTGCCTGTCCTAGAGGAAGGACATTATGGGCGTCATCCAGCTGTTTGCGCAATGGATGGTAAATGTCGAGACCTCTTCGATACTGGGGTGTTTCTGGATCTCCATCGTCAAATCCATGCTACTCTCTTCTTTTATTGACGACGCTAGTTTCAAGACTCGTCTGCCCCCATATTCTGGCTTCTTGGGATTTGCACGAACTCCACTGTATCGAATTCCCGAGTTAAATGTTTCGTCAGCCTGAGGTACTTCTGCATTCTTTCTTCTTTTGCTTCGTACTCCCCTCTAATCTGCCCGATTACTAGTTTTGAGTCGTTTTGGATTAACAGGTTCTTAGCTCCAAGTGCCTTCCCAAGCCTCAATCCCGTCAGTATCCCCTCGTATTCAGCTTCGTTGTTGGTAGCCGGAAATTTCAATTGGACCCCATATTTCAGCACTTCTCCGTCGGGGGTGGTTATGACGACTCCTACTCCCCCCTTCCTCTGGGCTGACGAACCATCAGTTTGTATTATCCATCTATCTACCTCGTCGGTAATTCTGTCTTCATCTAGAAGAGTGAACTCTGCGATGAAGTCCGCCAGAGCTTGCGCCTTGATCGCCGTTCTGGGATGGTACTCGATGTCAAATTGACTAAGTTCAATCGCCCACTGGATCATTCTTCCTACTGCTTCAGACTTGTTCATTGATTTCTTGATTGGTTGGTCCGTCATTACGAGAATGGGGTTTGCCTGGAAGTATTGCCTTAGTTTGCGCGAGGCTACTATTATTGCAAACGTGATCTTTTCGATCCTTGGGTACCTGGACTCAGCTCCTTGGAAGGCTTGGCTGACGTAATAAATTGGGAGCTACTTCGTGCCCTCTTCTCTGATCAGGGCTGCACTTACTGCCAAGGCTGACACCGCCAAGTATAAGTATAGGTTCTCCCCTTCTTTGGACGGGCTTAAGAGGGGTGGAATGCTCAGGTAACGCTTTAGTTCCTGGAACGCAGCTTCACATTCGTCGGTCCAGGCGAAAGCCTGCTTCAAGGTCTTGAGAAAGGGCAGGCATTTGTCCGTAGCCCTAGAGACGAACCTGTTCAAAGCTGCTATCCTTCCTGTGAGTTTTTAAACTTCCTTGACGGTCCTGGGTGACATCATATCGATGATGGCTCGCACTTTCTCTGGGTTTGCTTCTATTCCTCTTTGGGACACCATGAATCCCAGGAATTTTCCCGAAGCTACCCCAAAAACACACTTACTTGGATTCAACCTCATCTGGTGTGTTTTAAAGGTTGCAAACGTCTCCTTCAGGTCGTCCAGATGTGCGAGCTCTTCTTTGCTCTTGACGAGCATATCGTCCACGTACACTTCCATGTTCCTGCCAATCTGTTGGCGGTACATTTTGTTCACCAACCTCTGATACGTAGCCCTGGCATTCTTCAATCCAAAAGGCATTACCTTGTAATAGTATAGTCCTTGACTTGTGATGAAGGCGGTCTTCTCCTGGTCTTCCTCAGCCATCTTTATCTGGTTGTACCCTGAGAAGGCGTCCATGAACGTTAGTAACTTGTGCTCGGCTGTGTAGTCCACGAGCTGGTCTATTCTTGGTAAAGGGAAGCTATCTTTTGGGCATGCCTTGTTTAGGTCGATGAAGTCTACACACATTTTCCATTTCCCATTTGCTTTCTTTACTAAGACGACATTTGCGAGCCATTCGGAATAGTATACCTCCCAGATGAACCCTGCCGTCAGGAGTTTGGTCACTTCCTCTGCAACTACCTGATTTCGTTCTGGGGCGAAGGCTCTTCGTTGCTGCTGGACAGGCTTCCGTTCTAGATTCACATTCAACTTATGCTGGATGACTTCTAGAGATAGACCCGGCATGTCCTCGTGGCTCCATGCGAAGACATCTAGATTCTCTTTAAGGAACCTTATGAGTCTTGTTCTCATCTCGGGGCTTAACGTCGTTCCTATCTTGGTCGTCTTGTTCGCCTCTCCTTCTACCAATTCCACCATTTCCAGGGCCTCTATCCTGTCTTCTTCCTTTTCTTCAATCATCCATGTGTGGTTCTCCTTTGCAGCCAGGACGGCTTGATAGCATTCTCTTGCCAAGACTTGATCTCCTTTTACTTCACCGACGCCATTATCTGTTAGGAATTTTACCTTCAAACAGTAGGTTGACGTCGCCGCCTTCCACTTGTTGAGCATGGGCCTCCCAATGATGACATTGTAGGATGAGGGGCAATCTACCACCAGGAAGTCTACTTGACGGGTCAACTACAATGGGTAGGCCCCCGCCGTCACCGTCAATGTCATTATGCCCCTGGGGTAAACCCTGTCTCCGCTGAAGCTGACGAGTGGAGAGTCAAAAGGGCGCAGTCTTCTCGGATCTAGTCTTAGTTGCTGGAAGGCTGGGAGGTATATGATGTCTACAGAGCTGCCATTGTCGACGAGGATCCTCTTGGTGTTGAACCCTTCTAAATTCAGCATTATGGCCAAGGGATCGTTGTGGGGCTGCTTCACTCCCATAGCGTCTCCTTCACTGAAGGACATGTCCTGGTATGTGCGTCTGTGCTTGGACGAGGGTACGGCGTGGACACTGTTTACCTGCCTCTGGTATGCCTTCTTGAGTGATTTAAATGATCCTCCCGAGTATGGCCCCCCTGTAATCGTCTTTATCTCCCCGATCACTTTGTGCGGAGGTTGGGACGGACGGTCGTCGTCCTGGGAAAAGGATTCATGCTGGCCCTTATTATCGTCCCTGAATTTACCATATTCTCCCTTCTTCACATATTTCTGTAACTTCCCCTTACGTATCAACTCCTCTATCTGCTCTTTTAGGTCTCTGCAGTCTTCCGTGTTGTGAACGTGATCTTTATGGAACCAGCAATACTTGTTCTTGTCGCGGACATTGGGGGATGAGTGCAATGGTCTCGGCCATTTAAGGTAATGCTCGTCCTTAATCTGCGTGAAAATTTTGTCAACGGGCATAACCAAAGGAGTAAATCTTACTGTCCGAGGACTTTTATCATCCTTCCTCCTATTCCCGTCATTGTTCCGATAGTCTGGTCGCTTTCTCTTTTGCCCCCTACGGTCGTCTTCTTTCTTTGCCTTGTCTCCTGGCTTCTCTGTGTCCTTTATGTCCACTAAAGCGTCTTCAGCGTTCATGTACTTTTGTGCTTTCAGGAGCATTTCTGCCATTGTCTTTGGTGGGTTCTTGGCGAGGGAGGCCACAAGATCCCTGGACCTCAGTCCTGCTTTGAAGGTCGTCAACTGCACCTTGTCATCAGCTTCATCCACCTCTAGAGTCTCCAGGTGAAGCGTTTGACATATGAACTTAAGGTTTCCTTTTCTCCTTGTCTAATGGTGAGTAAGTAGTCTGCCGGCCTCTTTGGTCGTTGCCCTCCTATGAAATGGCGCAAGAAAGCGTTACTTAATTGCTCGAAGTTGTCTATGGACGAGGTTGATAGTTTCGTCAACCATTCTCTTGCAGCTCCTTTGAGAGTGGTAGGAAAGGAACGACACAGTATCTCGTCAGGTGGTTGTTGAAGACCCAGAGTCGTCTTAAAGGTATTAAGATGGTCCTGAGGGTCTCTGAGCCCGTCGAACGGCTCAAGTTGAGGTAAGTGAAACTTTGATGGTACAGGGCATTCAAGTACCGCTGCAGTGAAAGGCGAATCTGTAGCCTTTATCATTCTGTCTACGCTTCAGTCCGTCTTCTCCTTAATGGTGCTCCTCAGTTCGTCCATTTCCTTCCTCATTTCTCAAAGGAGATCTGAGTTCTGCTCGTCTGGAGTAGGTGGCCTCTGAGGGGTGCCTCTCTTGTGGCTATCCCCTTCTCCTTCCAGGTTGCCCTTGGACCGGTTATCTTCCTGTTGAGCTTGTTGAACCTGTTGGAGTCATAGCTTCATTTCCTGGTTTTGTTTGGTGAGTTCTTCGATGGTTGATATATTGAAATGTATTTGTGGGGAAAATTTTTGCTTCAAAGGCCAAGGGCTAGACCATGTTGAAGCCTTAGGCAATTTTTGTTGTCCCACATTGGAAAGAAAATCTCCCTCTTTGCACCTTATAAGGCATGAACCAATGGTGATAGAGTACCACTAGTAACTGCAAAAGAAAGTGAACAAGTGGTTAGGTACGACCAAATATGCAAAACGAAAATTAACAGACGAGGAGAAACATGGACGCTCCTAAGTTTGGGGTTCCCCACCGACGAAGTAACCTTGGGATATCACCCTAAGCCTCGCTAGAAAGGGTCTCAAAATCGTCCCCGGACACGAAAAAGAAACATGATTTCCAGTACCTGAATGACGAGGCTAAACCCTTAATGATTCTAGTCCTCCTCGTCCAAGGGACTAGTACATAATACCCATACTCTTTCGATTCCTTTAAACAGTAAAGGTGGACGAGCTCACTCACTTTGATCATATCCTCGTTGGCAGCCAGCCATATCTCCATACAGTTGATAACTATTCTCCAGGAATTAGGCATGAGTTGCCCGGAGGCAATACCAAAATAACCCAAGAGCTCCATCACCAAAGGATGGACGGGTAGCCTAAGCCCAGAAGTGAAAGCAGCCTCGTAGAAGCATACTTCACCAGGAAAGAAGTGGTAGGCCCGATCCTCAAGACCAGGCCGACGAACGCGGACTCGCGCAGGAAACTGAAACCTATCCTTGAACCTAGCCACGGTGTCAACATCCAGCCCACACTCCTCGTTAAGAGCGTAAAAAGCCCTAACCTGACGAGGGGTGGAAACGGCCGTATCGCCCTCAACTGGGCCACCGCTAGACGACAACCCAGTGTCTAGTTCACTGGATCTCACCTCCGACATCCTCCTCATCTCTCCCTCAAACCAAGCTAGTGACTGGCCTAAAATTGTAGATAGTTCCCCTAAAACTACACTCAACCCACAACCTTCAAAAAGATAGTCCCCAACCAAAGGAAAAAAGTCACCGGAAACACCCAAAGCCGCCCCTAAGCGAGCAAAGAAGAAAGAAATTGAGGGGCAAGCTACCCAAACCTCAGAAGAACTAACCATAAAAAGGGTACACAATCTTAAATGCCCAAATATCAAACACAAAAACAACAAAAGCAAAAGACAAAGGAAAAATCAGGAATTTATAAGGGGACCATTAAGAAAAAGGATCTGAAAGAGATTAAAGGAGTAGCGTACCTTGAAAAGCGGAACAGTCGAAGCCGGAATAATTCGTCGTCAGAGTAGAATCGCAATAATCGCAGAAATAAGCAAGAGAGACAACACTCGTAGCAAAAAATCAAAGTAAGGGAAAAAGAAAGGTTTTGAAACCAAAAATCCAAGGAAACTGAAAAGTAGCGGGAAACCCAAGGGTCATGCCATCAATGCCTTCAATCAACACGTGCCACATGGCCACGTTGCATACCGCGCCGCCATCATGCATTAAATTCGAAACAAAACCCCAAGCGTCACAAAAAACTCAGGAAAAAACCTTTCACCTTCTGTGGCCCTCATGACACGTCACTGACGACCACAGAACCTGGGGGGCAACTGATGGGAGTGATGAGAATGCATTACCTTGACGAAGTCAACCTAGTGACGAGGTCATCCCTAGCGACGAGCAGCCATCACTAACGAGGGAAGGAAAGTCATTCAATGATGCCAGCAAGTAGCCTGAGCAGTTACGAAACCAGCAAAACAGACCGTTGGGTGCCTAATAAAAGCCCCATAATTGGGCTGGAAGCGTTACTAAGGAGAGGCATTAACACCCCAACGGCTAGCAATCAAAATCACATATATAAAGCCCTTGCGTTGGTAGCATAAGGTACACATACTGATACTCTAAGAAAATTCCTATTACTTTCTAGTTTGGCGAATTGCTTTTCTGTTCTAACTTTGGCATCGGAGGAGTTGTAGCAGGCACCACACCTGTAACGCTTTTAAAGGATACATTGGTGCTAATGGGGAGTTCCATCTGCCTATTTCGACTAACGAGTTTACACTTCATCACTTTCTTTCATTGGTTAGATGATCTAAATAACATGGGTTGTTTTGTTGTTTAATATAAGCACAATTTCATAGTAGAAATTGTGTTACACAGGAGAAAGTATATTATGTTTCGGTAATACCAACTTAGTATCTGTTTTGGTATTTCCTACTCAATAAATGAGTGATAACTGTTTCAAAAAACCACATCAGACTACTCCAATAAATTAATCACAATCTTCTATACTATCAGGAAGATAAATTAATCATTTATTGAAATAATCTGATGTAGTTTTTTGAAACAGGTATCACTCATTTATTAGGTAGGAAATACCAAAACAAATACTGAGTTGGTATTACCGAAACATGGTATACTTTCTCGTTACACAGCGCTAGCTAGGCGACTAGGCCAATCAAATTGTGTTACATTAAACAACAAAACAACCCTTGTTATTCAGATCTAACCAATGAAAAGAGAGCACATTCACTGAACACACTATTTTATATGTGGATTTTGCTAACGAGTGCCCTTAGGGCACTCATTAATAATCCACTTTAAGAAAGTTTTGATATCACTTTTATGGGAAATGAAAAAAGCTGTCAAAATATTAATTACTTTTTTTTCATTTCCCATAAAAACTTTCTTTATATGGATTATTAACCAGTGCTCTAAGGGCACTCATTAGCATTTCCCTTTATATATTACCATATAATAATGAACCCTCCTTAATCTAGTTAATTTCTTTAGATATTTGGACTATCTTCTTTAATTGAGCCCTCCTCAATCTATATATTATAGCATGTTATTGTATTAATTTGATAGTTTGGAATGTCCAGTTCTTTAATCTAATAATTTGATAGTATTAAATTTTGTGGACTTATAAACAAGGTGCCAAAACTGCCCAGCAGTTTTAATGAAATTTTGTGGGGGAAAAAAAATTCTATGAACTGCCCAAAAAAAAAAAAACTTTTAATGGCGTTTTAAAGCACTGCAATAGGTGAAACACCTATAGTAGTGTTTTAAAAACACTACTAAAGCCAATTTTCACCAAAAAAAAAAAAAAAAAAAAAAAAAAAAAAAAAAAAAACTCCTTTACTGGCATTTTAAAAACACGGCTATAAGTGAAAGACTTATACCAGCGCTTTTGAAAACGCTTGTATAGACCAATCGATCTATTGCGTGTAGGCCTATTTTTTTGTAGTGCCATCTTTAAGACACAATAGTTATGCCTCCAATGGCTAACTAAGACAAAAGGCTATAATAAGAACAAACCTTGGTAGGGTAAAGGAGGTAAGAAAATTCTTATTACACAATTAGTTTCAGTACTCTTTATACTCTATACCCAGTGTCTAACTTTATTATCGGAGAGTACTTGGTTAGCACTACATGATGTCCCTCCCCTATCTTTTTATTTTATTTTATTATTATTATAGATTTCTTAACCCTTATTTGATTTCCTAAGCTAGGATTTGACTTAGGATTGCCCATTTTTAATTTTAGGATTTCTCTAAATTTGAAAAACTCAACTTTCTCCCTGGAACTAAATGTGTTAGTGGATCAGTTCAATCCTAAGCTTGAGACTCACAGTAATAAAAATAAAAAAATAAAAATAGAGCTTCTCCAATGTACAAAATAATCTTTGTAGCATAATACAAGCGTTTCTTTCCCTTCCCCTCATGCCTTAGTTAATGGAATGAGAGGAATATGTATTGGGATAAACTGGTAGTGAGAAAAGGAATCACTTGTTTCATGAGTAGATATTTCAAAAATCTAAGTAATGGGAAAATGGATTCAAACATGCTACTAAAAGACTCTATTTAGATAGAGATGGGTTGTCGAGATGTTTCCCTCTTGACGATGAAGCTTATATCCCATTGCCTCACTAGCCAACAATGATTTTATTATTTTGAGGTCATCTACAATTCAGAGTTTGCCTCGATTTGATACCCCTCTCACAACCCACCCAAAAATCATATAAATTCATATCTAAAAGAGGTTTACATTAAGTTCTTTCAAAATTGATTATTTGTTCCTTTATTAAAGGTGTTCCAAATATGTCTACGGTCTAGTAAATAGCTTTATAAACAAATGGATCAAATCGAATTGAAAAATGGAAAGATTCATGAATTTTAAAACGATTAATATACTTTAACTGTGCAACATAAAATTTATTTAACAAAAATCTTGGTCTAAAAAAATTAAAATTTTGTTCTTTTAAATGTTTAGAAAATATTAATTGTAATCAATATGATTTGAAAGATAGTGCAAAGTTTATAAACAAACTTGAATTTTTTTTGGGGAGTTATAAACAACTACTTGCTGTAAATATTTTGTTATATAAATATATATATATATATATATATATTAGAAATTAACATATGTTAAATAATGTTAAGTATGAGTAAGTAACATGAGAGAGAGAGAGAGAGAGAGAGAGAGAGAGATAAATATGTTATTCTTCAAAATTAAAGTTTCTAATTATATTCAAAAAAACAAATCCTTGCTCCGCCCGTGCCTATGTGGTTATCCCTCTATATTCTTAATTAATAATTAGTATTTATTTATTTTTATAATTCGTTACAATTGAGGATGATTTTTTTTTTTTTTTTTTGGGAACTATTGAGGATGATATATTTAAACTCTAACCAGTTGAGCTACCTGCCTTTTGGCTATTCTTAATTAGATTTGGATACATTGCAACAGTAAAGTGAATATGGATATTCGAAATTCCATATCAGGTGACCACAAGACATATAATAGTTATCATATTTCACATCATTATTAGACAAATTATAGTAGTTCTTAATGAGACAAGTTCTTGTAGCACACGCGCTTGAGATAGTTTCCAAGGTTCAAGCCAATAAAGCACCATACTAATTTCTTAATGAAATCAAACTAGTTTTCAATACCAATGTCTTACAAACCAAGATCGAAATTATTCTTCATAAGCAAGTGCTAGAGGGGTGTTTAGCAGCTCAGCTCCTGTCTCAGTTGATTGGAAGATATTGTCAATGTACTGCAGAACAACTTTTGACGCAGTAATGTACTTTTGAATAGGCTCCTTCATAGAATTCTCTGATAAAAAATAAATAAATAAATAATCAGAAGAACTAAACCAAAACCATTTTATTAATCTCAATGGAAGTCAGTTTTTGCTCGAGTGAGAACTCATCACCACTGTCCACCAGTGTAACAGCGATTATCATATGTCAAACATTAGCATGATCAGAAGTCAGATATCAAAACTAAAACATTAGAAAACTGAGAGAAATAACACGTATTATTGTGTGTCAGTAGATGTATAGGAATTGCCTTTGCCCAGGCCCTGAACTAAATTAATGCAGTACAAATATACCAGTAAATATGTAGACTAGCACAACAGATTTGGGTCCAGACATACCTAAACTTAATTTTGTAATAGCCTGGGGGTGTCAAGATGACTCAGGAGAAACCACTTTTGAATTTGGATTCTAGATCTTGAAACCACCTAGACGGATGGATGAAACTGTGAAAATATTAGCTAGTTGACCATACATATATGAGAGGCATTTGAGTAGAGTTGTAATTTATAAAGTAACTTGAAGGAGATGATAAGGAATGAAATGACAATCATTCTCAACATGTCTCGCCTACTTATTGAGCACATAATTGTGAGCAATCTAAATAGTGCTCATGTTATCATAGTAGACAGTGATCACAAAGAACAACACACATAATGTAAGAGTTATTGTAAACAAAAACAAAGGATAGCACTCAGCGTCCTCGTGTTGGATCAAGCTACCAAAATCAAAATTTTGCTACACCATTTGCTGATGTCGAAAATATCACCAATAAGCCACACGGTCCTCGCGCACTCCAAATAGCACCTGCACAGCAAAAAGAAAGGACCTAGAAGAGAGCACCGGTATGGTACCAGCCAAATACCCTCCGAAGGTTAAGTCAGAACTATTCTCACTACTCTAGAGTGCTAGAGAGGGTAAATTATGCGTACCTTGGTTGGTGAGGGTGCTTGGATTTTTATAGTAGTAGGGGTTAACCCCTTTTCCTTGGAGTAGAAGTCTTTTCCTTATAGGAGTCTCCTTGGACGTATTTTGCGGGATCCTTTCCATATAGGAATCCCTCTTAGGTTTCACAAAACGTGGAGGGCAAGTTATTTACTTCTACACGCAAACGTAGTTAGCAAGCATTCTTTGACTAATGCCGTCAGCTTACATTATGCCTTCAGTCTTCATTCCGTCAGCTTCAGGATCATCCTTCAGCTTTATTATCCCGTCAGCCTATGGGTGCCTCTTCTTACAACTTTCGCCCACCTTTAGTCATTAAACAGGGGCTGACAGCCCAGTAGATACTGTCGTCAATAAATCGTCGGCTTATCTTACTTGATCAATCTCTTTTATCCTTATCAGTTGCCCCCTACTCCATATCTCCATCACTCTTCATACTGACGGGTTATGGAGTTAACGTTTCTGTTGATTGTCATATTCTTTAAGGAGGCGGGAAAATTATTTACATAAAATTCCTCGAGCGGCCATGCATTTAATGCTTTGGACATGTGGCGAGTTCCCATTGGGTTTGCTTCTGACGAGGGCATCGCTTCATCTTCCGTGCCCTTCCATTCTATATATAAAGGGGTCCTCCTCCTCATTTCCCCTATTTCATCTTTGCTGATCTTTGAAAGAGAGAGAACGTCGCCCTGAATTCCGTCACCTTGTTCCTTAACTCTGTCACTTCGTGCATTGCGACCCTTGAAGCCGTTTCTCCAAGAAAGTTAACTCACCAGTAAGTTCTATTTTCTCTCCTCTTTTCATTTTTACTTATGCCTGTATAATTCATTAGTGAGGACGTCAGCTTAGGTACTTAGATTGGATCCGTCACTTGTAGGTAGTCAGATGTCAAGTGACACGTTGTGTGAGGAGTCGTCAGTCCACGAAGGAGCGGGCTACGACAAGGCCTTTGGTTCTGGTGATGAGTCAGAGGACTTCTCGACTTCGTCAAAGAAAGGGACGTCGGCCCAATCTCCTGACGGTGATGAAAGTTATACTGAGGTGGGTAAGGATGAAGTAGAAGAAGGAAGAGGAGAGGATGAAGGTGACGGGGATGATATAAATGTTGACGGAGATGATAGTGACGGAGATGAGGGACCCAGTGAAGGGACTTCAGAGGGTCTAGGAGATAACCGTCCTTTCATTCTCCCTGAGGATTAGGTCGTCAACAAATTTTTACCTAGTTTGAGTGACAAGGTTTTTAGGGAGTTGCGCACTCGTTACCTAATCCCAAACCATATCCTGATCCAGCTCCCTAGAGAGAATGAGAGTTGTTACTTAGGGAGAACCACTGACGTGGGCATGTATGATGCCATGTTTGCTGCGGGCCTGAGATTACCATTGACGGCCCTACACCGTCAGCTAGCTGACTTCCTAGGCCTGTCCGTCACTCAAATTGCCCTAAATGCCTGGAGGACTTTCATAGGAGCTGAAATCTTGTGGGGCTGTTTAAGTGGAGGAAACCGTCAGCTTACCTTAGACGAATTCTTTTATTGCTACAGGCCCCATCATATCGCCTCGTCTAAGGGGACAAACCATTTTAATGCCCGGGAGAAAAATTTGATGCTGGTATCAGATATGCCATATTCCAATAGGAACTGGAAAAGTAGGTATTTTTTTGTTGAAGGGACGGATTGGGTTTGCCATCAGGAGGAATGGGCGACGATGCCCCATGGTTATTTTGACAACACTTGGGCTTTTGTCAGGGATTCAGGTTAATCTCGTCAACCATGTTCCTTTCATTTTTGAAGTGATGCTACTAACATTCTTTTTTTTTTTTTTCTTTTCAACTCATACCCGTCCCCACATAATCGACGAACAAGAAGAGTTCATCCATCGGGTTCTGGAAATCCCTTTGGAGGAACGTAAGTGTAGGGATTTGATCACCCTTGACACTATTCATTTATACTGTGGGGGTCCAGAACCGTCAGCTGAAGCCTGAAAATTGGACGATTTTTCCCGCCAACGTAAGTTCTCCTTATCACCTCCATCAGTCTACTCCTCCATCTCTTGTTCTAACTGTTAGTTTTTTTTGTATTGTAGAGATGGAATCTGCTAAACAGAGGGTAAGGGCTGTCGTAGCTCGTCAGAAGGAGGAGAAGAGGGCAAATGAGGCAGGGGGGGAGACGTCATCAACCCCTAAGGCCATCACTAAGCAGGCAAAGAGGAAGCCCGACGGGAGTGATGGCCGTCCGGCTAAAAAAGCCGCCGTCACTCCTGGGGATGGTGCTGCAAAGGAAAAATCACCTCTCAAGCCAAGCCACGGTGCAAGTAAAGGGGTAATGACCTCCTTGGGTCCCATCAACGAGGGCCCCTACTGCCTCCTGACCCACAAGGACTATGCCGTCGGGGAGGTTAAGTCCTTCATAAAGCCGACGGACATAGAGCCTTATGATCTGTTGGGGACGGAGGATTTAAAGGCGTCAGCCCTTTTTGATCTCACCAGGGTATGCTTACTACCTTTTGGTCCAACTGATCTTATTTTGCTTTGATGAACTTTGACTGACGGCTGTGTTCTTTTCTTAGGCCTTGGTGCATGTTAAGGCCCTTCAAGACAGTTGTGTTGCGAAGAAGGGAGTCGTCACTCGGGTCTGGAAGCATAATACAAATCTGATGAATGAACAAGGGCAATACAAGGATATCGTCCGTACGCTAAATCAAGAGTTGAAGGAAGTCAGGGAGAAGCTGGTGGAGGCTGACCGTAAAAATGACAAGCTTAAGGAGACGGATCTAAGCCAAAGGGTACAGACGGCTGAGGCTGACGCGATTTGAGACTTTAAAGCGACGCAATCGTTCATTGACTCTTATGCCGAGTATTATGGCACTGGTTTTGACGATTGCCTTAAGCAGGTCGTGTCAGCATTCCTAGAGCTGGACCTGTCCGAAATTACAATGAATGGTGGAGATGACGGCTCCTCTCAGCCTACTCCTACTCCGGAGTCTGATGGTGTTGTTGTCCTAGCCCAACCTGCTGCAAACCCTCCTACTCCTGCTTCCAATACTCCAGCTGCAATTATAAACGTTGAAGATCAACAAGCTGACGGGAACCCTACTGACAATCTCGCTCCTTAGTTCTCTTTATTTGTATTTTATCCTTGTATTTCAATCATTTTGCAAACAATCGTTGTACTTTAATTGCAAATAATTGTTTAAGTGCCCGTTTTTGGTTTTCTCGGGGTTTTGTTTGTATACAGCTGTATGTATTGCATGGTATATTATTCCCGTCGCTTTCGTTATTATTATTTTTTTTCTTTATCAGTGATTGAGTCAGACGAAGTCCTGGTAAACATTTCCGTCTGTTTTGGGAACCCCGTCAGTTTTTTTGAACTGGTTGGGAGACTCCGTCGGTATAGCCTTTTTTGCGATTTATGAGATATCCTTCTTATCTCATCAATTTCATGGGTTTTCCCCTTGGATTTTCTACCTTGTTCATCATTTTTCAAGGACTGTCAGCTTGGTTGCTTTATCCAAGTAATGGTTCCGTCGCTTTTGGCCCGTCGGCTTTGAAGATTCGCTCGTCAATTGTCACCATTTTTATCACTTTACTGACCTTAATGTGGCCGTTAATTTTCTAATTTTCAATCATCTTATGGGCTTAATGTAAGCCCGCTGGTTCTATAATGGCTCCGTTCGTTTGGTGAGACCGTCAGCTTTTTAGCTTTAGTCTGTCACGGTCTTGATGAGCTTGTCATCTTTTATATGCCCGTTGGTTTTAGAACCTTGTCCATATGATGATAGCCCCATTTATTAGGTGGGACTGTCAGCTTTTTAGCTTTAGTCTATCATGGGCTTGATGAGCGTGTCATCTTTTGTAGGCCCGTTGGTTTTAGGACCCTGTCCATATGATGATAGCCTCATCTATTAGGTGGGACTGTCAGCTTTTTAGCTTTAGCCTTGATGACCTTGTCATCTTTGTAGGCCCGTTGGTTTTAGGACCTCATCCATATGATGATAGCCTCATCTATTAGGTGGGACCATCAGCTTTTTAGCCTTGATGACCTTGTCATCTTTGTAGGCCTGTTGGTTTTTGGGACCTCGTCCATATGATGGTAGTCTCGTCTATTTAGTGAGACCGTCAGCTTTTTAGTCCGTGTGTTATAGACTTAGTCGTTTTTGTTGTCCACTTTTGTGAACTTAGTTGTCCACTTCTGTGGACTTTAAACCGTAGATTTCTAAAATAGATACTTCAGCAATTTTGAGTAAACTCCTCTTATTGCCATGCATTTGTAAATAAAAGTAATTCTAAAACCAAATCCTGCCTTTTGGGCTTAAAACAAAAAAGAGGTATTGTTGCGAAAAACTAAAGTAAATGATAAAGCTGAGGAGTAAGACAAAAATTTGCTAAAAATAAAAAAGGTTGGTCTTCATGTTGCCGCTTCTACTGGTAATACTTTCGTAGGTGCTCAGTGTTCCATGGGTGTGGCAGCTTTTGTCCTTCTAATGTCTCCAGGTGGTAAGTGTCTTTCCTCTGCCATGACGTAACTCGGTAAGGTCCTTTCCAACTAGGGCCGAGTTTCCCTTAGGTAGGGTCCCTAGCAGCATCCATGACCTTTCTAAGAACAAGATCTCCAACTTGGAAGTCTCTGTGTCGGACCCGAGAGTTGTAGTGTTTGGCCATGCGGTCCTGGTACCTAGCAAGCATTTGTTCTGCCGCTGCCCTGATCTCGTCCACTAGGTCGAGCTGTAGTCGCATTGCCTCGTCGTTTTTGTTCTCGTCATGGTTGTGCACCCTGTAGCTCATGAGCCCAACTTCGGCTGGGATGACTGCTTTGCTTCCGTACGTCAGTCAGAACGGTGTCTCTTTTGTGGGTGTCCTTACTGTCATCCTATATGCCCATAGTATGCTCGGCAATTCTTCAGGCCATATACCCTTTGCCCCCTCGAGCCGAGTCTTGATAATCTTAAGCAAGGATCGGTTTGTGATTTCAACTTGGCCATTAGCCTGAGGGTGGGCGGGGGAGGAGTAGTGGTTCTTTATTCCTATCTATGAGCAAAAATCCCGAAAGGAGTCGTTGTCGAATTGTCTCCCGTTGTCCAAGACAAAGACTCTAGGAATGTCAAACCTACATATAATGCATCTCCAGACAAAGCTTCGTACGTTCTTCTCCGTAATGGTGGCCAAAACTTCAGCTTCCACCCATTTTGTAAAGTAGTCAATGCCCACTACCAAGAACTTCAACTATCGTACTGCTGTAGGGAATGGTCCCATAATATCTAACCCCCATTATGCAAACGGCCATGGGGCCGTCATCAGGGTCAGCTCTTCAGTTGGTTGTCTAATAATATTGCTGAACCTTTGGCATTTGTCACAGGTCCTGACATAAGCTTCGGCGTCCTTCTGCATGGTGGGCCAATAGTACCCTGCTCACACAAGTTTGTGTACCAATAATCTAGACCCTGAATGGTTTCCACAAATTCCTTTGTGTACCTTTCTCATGACGTAGTCTGCCTCTTCCGTACCCAAGCATCTCAGATATGGTTAGGAGAAGCCTCTTTTGTAGAGGACGTCTTTTATTAAGACGAACCTTGCCGCTTGGACCTTCAGTTTTCTTGTAGCCTCATTTCCGTCTGGTAAGACCCCGTCTTTTAAGTATGAAACTAACGGCGCGGTCCAGCTACTGTCGGAGCCTATTTCCTGCACGTTGCTGTGATCTATTAGTGGAGAAAGCCGAACGAAAGAGAGTACATTACCAGGGATGACCATATGTTCTGCTGAAGCGGCCTTTGCAAGGCGATCGGCTCGCTCGTTTTCTCCTCTGGGAATTTGGACAATTTTGGCTTCTAGGTCATCCACTCTCGCCGTTACTTGATCAAGGTACCTTTTCATGCTTTTGCCCTTGCACTTGTAGTCTCCATTTATTTGATTAGTAATGACCTGAGAGTCGCAGTAGATGACTACCCTCGCGGCTCCTGCTACTATGGCGAGGTCGAGTCCTGTTATTAATGCCTCATACACTAATTCATTGTTGGTAGCGGGGAAGTCGAGACAGACCATACATTCAATTGTATCTCCTTTGGGCGATAGTAGCACGATGCCGGCCCCTCCGGCTTGCCTATTGGATGACCCGTCCGTATATATGCTCCAATGAGGGGACTCTTCTGCCCCCTTGTCTTCGTCATGAGTGAATTCTGCTATGAAATCTGCGACGATCTGTCCTTTGATGGCAGTTCGTGGGCGATACTGGATATCAAATTTGCTCAACTCTATAGCCCATAATGCCAATCGACCTGCAGCCTTAGGATTGCTCATTGCCCATCGCAAGGGCTTGTCAGTCAGGACATTCACCGTACAGGCTTAAAAGTACGGTTTGAGCTTGCGGGCCGCCGTAACTAATGCAAAGGCAAGTTTTTCCATAAGCGGGTATCTTTCTTCAGCACCGCGAAGCGCTCGACTCGCGTAGTATACGGGCTTTTGTACTTTTTCTTCTTCTCTGACTAAGGCAGTGCTGATGGCTAACGGGGAGACGGCTATATAGAGAAAAAGCTCTTCTCCTAGCTGTGACGGGCTCAGCAGTGGTAGGGAGGAGAGATAAACCTTCAACTCCTCGAACGCTTGCTGGCAATTGGCAATCCACTCAAATGATCTCTTCAGCGTGCAGAAGAAGAGCAAATATTTGTCCGTCGCCCTTGACACAAACCTATTCAGTGCCGCTATTTTTCCATTGAGGCTTTGCACCTCCTTCACATTTCTTGGTGGTGCCATCTCCATAATGGCTCGGATCTTGTCAAGGTTTGCCTCGATTCCCCTTTGAGACACCATAAATCCTAGGAATTTTCCCGCCATTACTCCAAAGGCGCATTTTCCTGGATTGAGCTTCATGTTGTAAGAACGAAGGGTGTTGAATGTTTCTTTGAGATCTTCCAGATGATCTTCCTCCTTTCAGTTTTTTACTAGCATGTCATCAACGTAGACCTGGACATTCCTCCCAATCTGCTGCGTGAACATTTTGTTCATAAGTCTTTTGTACGTTGCACCTGCATTCTTCAGGCCGAAGGGCATCACTTTGTAACAGAAAAGGCCTTGATTGGTCACGAACGAAGTTTTTTCCTGATCAGCTTCGTGCATTCAGATTTGGTTGTACCCCAAGAAAGCGTCTATGAAGCTCAGCAACTGGTGTCAGGCCGTTGAGTCTACTAGGACGTTGACCCTTGGGAGGAGATAGCTATCTTTAGGGCAGGCTTTGTTAAGGTCGGTGAAGTCCACACACATCCGCCATTTTCCGCTAGCTTTTTTGATCATTACTAAGTTCGCTAGCCAATCGGGATAGTATACTTCCCTAATGAAGCTTGCTTCCTGTAATTTTCAGACTTCTTCTGCTATGGCCCGATCTTGTTTGGGGGCAAACACTCTCTTCTTCTGTCGGACAGGTGGGAAGGCAGGCAATATATTTAACCTGTGCACCATGACTGAAGGGTCTATTCCTGGCATATCTTCATGACTCCAGGCGAATATGTCTCGATTGCCTCTGAAGAAGGTTATGAGCTTTTGACGGATTGCGGGGTTAGCGAGTGTTCTAATTTTGGTCATTCGGCCAGGATCGGAACTGTCAAGGGGTATCTCTTCTAGCTTTTCTACTGGCTCTGTCACTATTCGGTGCTCTTCTATATTCAAAGCCTGAACTTGATCCTCCATTTCCATCATGGCTATGTAGCATTCGCGCGCGGCCATCTGACTTCCGTGCACCTCCCCTACTCCGTAGTCAGTAGGGAACTTAATCATTAGGGGGTAAGTTGAAGTTACCGCCTTCCATGAATTGAGCGTGGGTTGTCCGAGGATAGCGTTGTAGGCAGATGAGTAATCGACCACTAAGAATGTTACGTCCTTAATTATTTGCTGAGGGTAATCGCCTACCATTACGGACAATGTGACCGTGCCCAGGGGGAATACCCGGCTCCCTCTAAAGCCCACAAGCGGGGTATTTGTCGGAATCAATCGCTCCCTGTCGATCCTCATCTGCTGGAACGCCGGGTAGTATAAAATATCTGCTGAACTGCCGTTGTCGACCAACACTAGGTGCATGTTGTAGTCTTCTACCCGTAAGCTGACGATGAGCGCATCGTCAAGTGGATGGTGAAGGCATCGTGCATCCTCTTCTGAGAACCCGATTATGGGGCCTTCTCTTCGTGCCATCTTCGGCACAACTCCCGTCAGATGAACATTTTGTACCATCCGAAGGTAGGTTTTGCAGGCCTTTTTGGATGACCCGGCAATAGCCGTTCCTCCTACAATCATCCTTATGTCCCCTATCGGGGGCCTCAGTCGCTCATTATCCCGTCAGGGGTGTTGGTCTTGTGAGGATGGATCCGTTTTCTCCTTACTAAAGAACTTTTACAGTTTTCCTTATTTGATGAGGGCCTCAATCTACTGCTTTAGGTCATAGCAATCAGCCGTATCGTGACTATGGTCGCGGTAGAAACGGCAATACTTATCCCTAGAACGTTTGTTGGGATCACTCTTCAGCTTTCCTGGGAACGACAGATCCTCCTCGTCCTTGATTTGCATAAGGACTTGATCTATCGGGGCGGTCAACGGAGTGAAGCTCGTGAATCTTCCCCCTAGGGGTTTAAGGCGCCTCCCATCCCTTCGGTCTCCCGTCCTTGCTTTCTTTCGGCCTTGGTCCTGCCGAGTGTCTTCCTGCCTCTCTCTTTTTTTTAGCCTCTCTTCTCGGGCCAACAACGCGTCTTCGGCGTTCATGTACTTTGTGGCCCGGTAAAGTACTTCTGACATGGTCTTTGGGTCTTTTTTATACAGGGAGAACAAAAACTTATCCTTTTTTAGCCCATTCGTGAAAGCGGTGACAAGTATCTTATCATCGGTTTCGTCAATTGAGAGTGCCTCCTTATTGAAGCGGGATATGTAGGCTCTTAAAGTTTCATCCTCTCGCTGCTTGATACTCATCAAACAAGCCGTAGACTTCTTGTACCGATGGCCTTCGATGAAGTGCGTGGTAAATTGAGCGCTAAGTTCTTTGAAGGTGTTAATGGAGTTTGGTGTCAGTCGGCTGAACCAAATTCTCGTCGCGCCCTTCAGCATTGTAGGGAAAGCCCTACACATGATTGCATCTGCTACTCCTTGAAGGTGCATCAGGGTTTTGAAGGTCTCTAGGTGGTCCAGAAGGTCCCTGACCCCGTCATTACTATCTATTTGTGCCATGCGAAACTTACTCAGCAGGGGGAAGGAGTTGACGGGGGCGGTGAACGGCGAGTCAGTTCGGTTGACAAGGTCGTCAAGATCACTGGACACTCACCCCTTGAGAGCATTCATCATAACCTCCATTTATTCCTTCATCGCCTGCATCTCTGCAATAATAGGTGATGGAGCCGTATCTGTGAGGGAAGGGAGGCTCACGTTCTGTCGCTCCGGTTTGCTCGGGGCGTTACTGGCCTGGGGTCCCTCTTGGTTTCTTCTGTCTGCGTTGGTTCCTTCTTGATCAGCTCCTTGGTTGTCCGGTGCTATGCTTTTCTGGCGCAGCTGCTCTTCCAGGTAACGATTTTGTCTGGTGAGGTGTTCCACGACCGCGGCAAGAGTCTTTACTTGCTTCTCGAGGGCGGTCGTGGGTGGTTCCTCTTCTTGAATGTCGTTAGTGGTTGCCATTAAGCGGGTGAGCACCATGCAACTTTTGTCCGGGAAGCAGTAATATGACTTTATACTACACGAGTTCCCACAGACGGCACCAACTGATGATGCTGAAAATATCACCAGTAAGCCACACGGTCCTCGCGCGCTCCAAATAGCACCTGCACAGCAAAAAGAAAGGACCTAATAGAGAGCACCAGTGTGGTACTAGCCAAATACCCTCTGAAGGTCAAGTCAGAACTATTCTCACTACTCTAGAGTGCTAGAGATGGTAAATTATGCGTACCTTGGTTCGTGAGGGTGCTTGGGTTTTTATAGTAGTAGGGGTTGATCCCTTTTCTTTGGAGTAGAAGTTTTTTCCTTATAGGAGTCTCCTTGGGCGTATTTTGTAGGATCCTTTCCATATAGGAATCCCTCTTAGATTTCATAAAACGTGAAGGGCAAGTTATTTACTTCTACACGCAAACGTGATTAGCAAGCATTCTTTTACTAGTGCTGTCAGCTTACATTATGCCTTCAGTCTTCATCCCGTTAGCTTCAGGATCATCGTTCAGCTTTATTATCCCGTCAGCCTATGGGTGTCCCTTCTTACAACTTTCGCCCGCCGTCAGTCATTAAACAGGGGCTGACGGCCCAGTAGATACCGTCACCAATAAACCGTCGGCTTATCTTACTTGATCAATCTCTTTTATCCTTATCACCATTAAATGAGCGTAACCAAATAGAAAGCAAAAGCAAAAGCAAAAGCCTTCAGTTTAATGTTGATTAGTAAGGTTGTATGGCCAGTAGGACCATGAGGCATGAGAAGAAGTAAAATCCATGGAGCACTAGTGAGCTTGAAATAACAGAGAATCCAAATAACCATTAACTGAATAAGTAATAGAGCAAGAAGCTGTCATAAATTGACTGAGTAGATAACTAACGTATAAAATAACAAGAAATGTCACAAAAAGATATACGGACTCCCAACTAACTGCCAGGATAGTGTGCCATCTTAAGCAACTCTTTATCATCAATTTTAAGTCAAGTGTTAGATATAGCAGTGTGTCAGTCATTTTGTTGTCAATAAGACTAGCTTAGACAAGAGACGAGAGGCATATTTTGCCTTAGTGTAACATGCACCGTAGGAGAAGTAAACCTCGAGGTTGTGAAACTATTTTAGCTCTTAGATAACACAAATCAGCAAAATTGTCAAACTTTAACAATGCTTTACACACCTATAGTATTGATTGTCCCCAAAAGCTCTAGTTATTACAAAATTTTGCCCTTAATTACTTAATCATAATTCTAATACTTTTACTCCTCTTTATCAAATTACTGATTGTCCCATAAATTTAAGCCATGAAATGGTGGATTTAATCACTTATTCATAATTCTAAAATTTAGCACACTAAGTGAAGCTCAGAATTAGGTGCATATATACTTCCTTGCAAAGGCTTAGCCAGGAATTTTTGTTTGGACGGGCCAAGTTGCAACACTAATATATTTATCAAGACAACTCCATACACACATAAATACACATGCTTTTTTTTATTATATACACACTTTTTTATTTGATAAGTTATATATATACACACACCCAACAAAAAAAGAGCTTAATATTTTCAATCAAAATTATGTTTGATGGCTATCTTTCATAAAATTAATAAAATACATTTTCACAATTTTCATAGTGAAATTCTTAAAAAGTTTCATTTTCTATAAAAATTATCAAATTTTATACTAATGTAAGTAAAATTATTCAATTGAACTAATGTAATTTTCAAACACAAGAATGATCCAAAACTTGGAGGAACAAATTAGGCTCCAAACATATTTGAAGTTATTTTGCTTTGACCCATTGTGTGGCAACTAAAGAGACATTTCATATGTAGTTTTAGTGACAATAATTTTTTAATGAGTCAATGACTTGTTAATCGCAACATAACAAATTGAAAAAGATAAATTTAAACATGTTTGGTGCCAAACTTTTTCAAATATTTAACAGATATAAAAACACATTTTACAATAAAAAATGAAATTACAAAAAATAAAGTTGTCTCTATAACTATTAGACCATTTTTTTTTTAAATCATCATTGGACTAATTCAAATACTTAGAGGGGGCCAACTCTTATTTTTGTAGACTAAATTTTGAAAACATTAAAATAATTATATATATATATATATATATTTTTTTTTTTTTTAAATTTCAAAATTTTGGGGGGGCCATGGCACCCCCCCACCCTTCAACATGGCTCCGTCCATGCTTCCTTGATCAAATCGCCATCACCATCGACAACTACATTCTCTACTAGTACTATCTAATGGAAACCCCAATGGTGGGAACTAGGAAGAAACACTTAAGATAAGAATATAGACAGAGAAAAGGCATGCAACACGGGGAAAAGTGTCATATTTATACTCTTAAGTGAACCCCTTGTTTACAAGATGATCCTTAGAGCATTAGTATCCAATATTTTCAAACTATTCTATTTTGTCAATTTAATAACTATAAAAAATGACGTGTGTGCATTTGACTAATTTTAAGTTCATGCTTCAGCTAATTCCTCCACCAGCTAATATTTTGTTTTCATATGCCTTGCACCGATTAACTTTCGGAACAAATTATTTTTAAATATGCTGATGATTCTTCGAGCATGCTTCGTAAAAAAAGAAGAGAAGAAGAAGTAAACAATAGAGACAACTAATAAGGTTGACTTGAAACTTGACTGTTTCAATTCAAGTTTAGATTTTTTGAGATCATGGACTCCGAAAAAATCACAAGACACAAGCTAAAAGCCCACACTTCTCAATAAAAACCTATGAGGCTATAATAAGCTTCTAGGCTCAAATCCTGCCATTTCACTGAACACATGGCAATGGTTTCCTCAAGATTACTGTTCCTCCTCTCTCCCATTTTGATGATCATTATTCATGCCAACGAGCAGCCACCCTTTCGAGATCATTTTTGTGATAACAATAATGGTAACTACACCAGTAACAGTATCTATGAGAAAAACCTCAATCAACTCCTCCCCACCCTCTACTCCAACACCACAATTGATTATGGGTTCTACTATTCCACTTATGGCCAAAACTCTGACCCAGTATATGCAATTGGACTCTGTAGAGGAGATGTCAATCCAGATGACTGTCGTGGTTGCCTTAAGAACTCTTCCGCTCTCCTCACACAGACCTGTCCCAATCAAAAGAATGCAATAGGAGTGTACGACGAATGTATATTACGTTACTCAAACAGCTCCATCTATGGAATCATGGAAATAAGTCCTGTTATTTATCAGCCGAATGTGAATAAGGTGGCGGCCAATTCTGTGGGTCAGTTCAATGATGATCTCAATTCCTTGCTGAGTAACCTAACAAATGAAGCTGCAGCAGGAAGTTCTCTTCTTAAGTATGCAGCACGAGGTGGCACACGAGACTTTCTGCCATTGTATGCACTTGTGCAGTGCACGCCTGATTTGTCTCAGCAATACTGCATTAATTGCTTACTCGACGCTATTAAAGTTGTTCCACAATGTTGTAATGGGACGCAAGGTGGGAGAGTAATTGTGCCCAGCTGTAATTTGAGGTTTGAGCAATACTCCTTCTTTGACTCTACCACTCCTCCACCATCAACCAATGTCACTAATTCAAAAGGTATCCATGCCTTTATGCCCATAACTTATTATATATGTGGTCAATAGAACTAGTTTAGGTTTAGTCCTTGATTAGGCTAATTTCTAACTTATTTACAATATTGTCTTATAGGTTTGTAAGGATCTTATCCCTCAGAATTTTCTAATGGAATTATATTTATGGTTTACTTTTGCAGGCAATCAGAGCAGCACATCACGGACTGTCATAATTGTAGTTGTGGCATCTGTTGCCTTTGTTGTACTAATAGTCTCCATCTGCGTCTATTTGAGAGTGAGCAGTCCAAGGGAGAAAGCAGCAGAAAGTAAGTGAAAATTTGGTTTTATAATCTTTTATTTAAAAGGTTAGCTAGGCTTTGTGTATATCGGCTAGGAAATAACAAATTAGAATATGCATACCTTATTGATCGATGCAACTGCCAGGAGTACTAGAAATAATGTTGGGATTAAAATTCTATTGATAGTCTCAGTACAAATTCCCACAATTTCAAAATATTTATAATAAATGTAACTACTTAAGTGTAAATTAAGAAAATAATCCGATTTAAAAGCATTAAAAATTGACAATATACCAATGTATTCAAAAAAATATATATAGGATATGAAGAAAATTTAACAAAGATAAGTGTACTTACACAACGATAATAGAATAGAATATTAATTACCACCATGTTGATTGGTCCATCGAACCAACTTTACTTTGCATACTCCAGTTCCCCTCCCTCACCCCTCAAATCCAAACCGCTCTGTGTGCGCTTCCAATAGCACTCCTTTGGTAGTGAGTTCACTGCTAATTAATTGTGGTCATGAAGTTCAACCCATGTGGTAAAGTGAATATGTGCCTATGGCCCAGCTTGTGTAGTAAAATAACGTGGGTCAAGAGCCCTATAGCTTAAGAAGGAAAATAATTCGGCCGTTACTTGTTTGGTCCAAAGATTTTTTGATAATTCAAATTGTTATAATACGGAGTGAGGATTTAAAACCTGATTATCTCTGTTAGAAACATCAAAGGGTGTCTATTGAGCTACAAAATCTTTTTGGCTTTAATGCCAATAATTTTTTTCTTATTTTGTAGCCCAATATAAAACAAAAGGGCAAAAAAATAAAAAGTTTTCAACAATCCCAAAAATATAAAATTGTTGTAGAAGAATTTGTTAGTTGAGCTTAGTTGAGAGAGATGTATTGGTTGGAAGATGTTATTTATTTTTTATTTTTTTCGAAGGAACTTTTTCAACTGGGTAAGAGTTGGGGGGGGGGGGGGGGGGAGAGATTTCCCCAGTGTTACATAATTAGAAATATAATTCCATATTAGAAAGTATTGGGCTGGCATCTTTTTTTCTAGTAACGTTTTTTTTTAAGGAAGAAATTTTTTTTTTTTTTTTTTTTTCTAGTAACGTTGAATAAAAATAATTTTCTGTCAACAACTGACTCCCTTTACAGCAACTGAAAAAAAAAACAAAAAAACAAAAAAACAAAAAAAACAAAAAAAACAAAAACAAAAAAAACTTATTTCAGGTATGGTACGCGTATCGGAATATGTATTTGAAATAGTGGTACTCCTCCTTAATTAATGAACTTGATTTATTAATGTAAGTATTGACTTGTTCCCCGTGTGAAGACATTGATGATGAAATTCCAAGCGTGGAATCCTTGCAATTCGACTTTAGCACTATTAGTGTTGCGACAGACGACTTTTCTGAAGCAAATAAGCTTGGACAAGGTGGATTCGGGGCTGTTTACAAGGTAACTGTATAGTATAATATCTTGGACAAAAACTATACCATTATCAGTCAAAGACATTCTAATTTCCTCATGATTACACAAATTTTTATTCTTATATATCATTATGGTACACTCTGTAATGGAGAAGATGTCGCGGTTAAAAGACTGTCAACAAATTCTGGACAAGGAGATTTGGAATTTAAGAATGAAGTTCTATTGGTTGCCAAACTTCAGCACCGTAATTTAGTTAGACTCTTAGGCTTTTGCATGGAAAAGAATGAAAGACTCTTGATATATGAGTTTATGCCAAATACAAGCCTTGATCACTTCCTTTTTGGTATGTATGCACTTCTCTTTATCAAGTTGTGCTCATAAATTTCCTTTTGGGCTACATGCCTTGTTAGAAAATACCTCTATATATTTTAATTAATTATATTGTATGCTTGGTTTGTTACATAGATCCTATCAAGCGTGTACATTTGAATTGGGAAAAGCATTACAAAATCATAGGAGGTATTGCTCGAGGGCTTCTCTATCTTCATGAAGATTCACGGCTTCGAATTATTCACCGTGACCTTAAAGCAAGCAACATACTTTTAGACAAAGATATGAATGCCAAGATTTCAGATTTTGGCATGGCAAAATTGTTTTTACTAGATCAAACTCAATCGAATACAAGTAGAATTGTGGGAACCTAGTAAGTATCTTAAGAGCTGAGAACTAATGTTTACTTTGTTTCATGGAAATAACATTAAAATATTATTACTAATGTCACCATGCAGTGGATACATGGCTCCAGAATACGCAATGCATGGCCAGTTTTCAGTGAAGTCCGATGTTTTTAGTTTTGGCGTGTTAGTGTTGGAGATAGTAAGTGGACAAAGGAACAATTGCATTCGAAATGGAGAGAATGTAGAGGACCTTCTAAGCTATGTATGTATAAATTCTTCTCTCTTTCTTCTGAGTGTATCACTAGTACATAAGCATAAAATTAGCAAAATAAAAATAGCCGTTAATTATATTACCCTAACTTAACAATGGTAACTATGGTGCAGCTCATGTTCCCCTTAAATTTCAAATTAAGCAATGTATTTACTAGAAAAACCAATTTTTTTATAAAAGTATTTAATAGAAATTTGAATTTTTCATTAACATTGAAAAAAATACTAACAATCATGGGATAAAATGCATGTTATCTATAGTTAAATTGGAATATTATTTATTTTTGTAGTTTAGACAAACATTACAACTCTATCATAGTTAAAAGGAAGAAAAGTAAAATTTTCTCATAAAAATAATTTCCTCTCTAATATTATGTCTACCCATAATCGGTAACCCATTTAATTATATCTTGCAGGCATGGAATAATTGGAGGGAGGGAACTGCTTCACATATCATTGATCCCACATTGAGACATAGCTCAACAATTGAAATAATGAGATGCATCCACATTGGCTTACTATGTGTTCAAGAAAATGCATCTGATAGACCAACCATGGCTTTGATTGTGCTTATGCTTAACAGCTACTCTATCACTCTTCCGGCACCATCCCACCCTGCATTCTTTATGCACAGCAACATTGAATTAGACATGTCATCAAATTGGGGGCATAATTTAGAGGTACCAAGGTCAGATCATTCCAAAGGCCATTATGTTCAGCTCTCAGCAAATGAGGCTTCAATTACTGAGCTATATCCTCGTTAGTGCTTTATGGAAGTTACAATTAAGATGGCATATTTTGAAATTTAATAGTATGGCATATATATATAGAACAATTTTTTAACTGTCAATATGTTGATTGATTTGGTTGTCCCAAAGAAAATAAATTGGTTTGTACGAACCCTATACAATTTCAATAATTAAGCTTTGAAGTGTATGATCAATCGTGTTTGATTTTTTTTTTTTTTTTTTTTAAATTGTTTTAATTTGTATCTTTGTGAAAAAGTAAGAATAGTTTAATTTTAGGGTAAATTATAAGTTTGGTCTTTAACCTTTACATTGAATGTCAATTTGGTCTCTAACGTTTTAAATGCATCAATTTAGTCCCTAACCTTTTAGTATTGTGTCAAAATGGTTCCTGCCGTTAAGTGATGAATAGAAAATATCACATTAGATGACATGTGTACTGTTACTTGGAATAAATTTTTATTTAAAAAAAGGTTTTTTTGTTAAAATTGGGATCACAAAATCATTGTACCCCATACAAGCGACCTATGATCACTTGAATTCTAAAGCATTAAGGTCGAGAATGTGGACCTCTCAATTGCTTTCCAATTAGACTACGAGTCAACAAGAAAGTCTTCAAGCTTCGGAATAACTTGTTGGTTCTTGTTGGCTTTGGCAATCAAACTCGTAAGAAAAGAAGGAATCGGCAAGGTTTTGTGCTTCCCTTTCTTTGGCTTGATTTTCTCCTTCTGAGCGTAGAACACTTGGGAGTTGGGGTTTGGTTAATCAACAATGAAAAATGATTATAATTAATAGAAGTATTCCATACATTTATCCCAATCATTAAATTGACTGAACAATATTGCTTCAATCTGAACCTAATGCAATCATATTCTAGATCTATAGCTCAGTTATCTCAGGCACAATAAAAGAAACCTTCAATTTTTAAAAACATGGAAAAATCACAAAACAAATATTCAAGACCGTAGTTACCATTGTTTTTCTCAAGTTTCTTAGCAACCAAATAGATGTCCATAAAAAGTTACAGTCTTTTTCACAAGGCTCAAGTAAAGATTTGAGTCAGTGATTTATTAACATAGTATATGATTTTGGGAACTAGATGAGTTTTGGTGAAATGGGTTACGTTGAAGATGGTTTGTGTTTTGTGATTAGCTATGAAATGACACCCTTTTTGAAAGCACCAGAAATGCTCTTTGTTTTAAGTGAAACAACATCATTATGGAATGCTAATTTGGCCAAAAAAAAAAAATCAGCATGCCAACATGACACTTAACAGCTTAAATTAATGGAGGAGTTTTGCTAATGGAACCAAACTTCAGGGTGTAAAATTCAATTTCTCAAACTTTAAAGTGTAAAATCCAAGCAACTCCAAACGTTAGGAGGGTACTTAGCAATTTCCCTTTTTAAAAAAAAAAATATTTTTTGTTAAAATGGAGGATGAAATATTTAAACCCTCTATACCTCCTTTAAAAATATTAAGATGCCAACTAATTAAGTTACATCGATTTTAATTTAGCTATTATTTATTAGATAATTGGGTAGATTTCTATAGTAAAGCGCATATAGGTATTCAAAATCCCATATGGGGTGAGTCAGGTGACCACAAGAGAATATATTGTTAGATTCTAAATATTTATTCATAAATGTTTAGGTTCTAAATTTGTTGTATGTTGGCAAACTAAGAACAAGAACGTGTCTAGTATAAGATCTTAGTGACTTTGAAGTGTTTTAGACATTGCTCAAGTTGATACAAGTCAAAATTCAAGAACGTACAAGTTTCAGAAAGAAGAATTGAAAATTTGTCAAGTTCAACTGATCAAAGAGAAGCCTCAACCGATCAAACTGTGATCTGCAAAATTTTAATTGAAGCCCGATAGCTAGCGAAAACTTTTAGGGTTTGAGTCCAACACTACTAGCTATAAAAGGAAAACCATAATACACGTTTCTCAAGTCTTGAAAGTTACTCCTATAAGATGTGTGGGATTTTGTACTCTACAAGCACCTACTAGAGATCAAATCATGTTGCTAGTATTGGTGGAGTAAAGTTACTGCCAAGCCTTCAGATATCAAGCATATTGAAGATCAAGGCATGAACGATCCAGAACAAGGAAGTCTGTGGAATTCAGAGCCTAGTTTGCCAACTGTGTTAGATTTACTATAAATTGGTATTCTTGATTGTAAATCTCAACTTGATATAGTAGATTGTTCTCTTGGGATAGTTATATACTTTTCCACTATGTTTATTGCATGTGATGAATGTTTAACCTAGATCTAAATAATTAACCTAAGTAATAACTTGGCTAATAAATTAAGTTAAACATATTGTATTTTCTAAGGTTCTAAAACTTAACACATATAATTGTTATCATATTTGACGTCAATATTAAAATTAAACACAAGTTGTTCTTGTAGCACACGCGTTTGACATAGTTTCCAAAGTTCTAGCCAATAAAGCAGCATACATCTTTCTTGATGAAATCAAACTAGTTTTCAATACCAATGTTTTACAAACCATGATCGAGATTATTCTTCAAGAGCAAGTGCCGGAGTGGAGTTTAGGCTAGATCAACCTAAGCAGCTCAGCTCCTGTCTCAGTTGATTGAAAGATGTTGTCAATGTACTGCAGAACAACTTTTGACGCAGTAATGTACTTTTCAAAAGGTTCCTTCAATGAATTCTCTGATAAAAGTAAAGAAGATTCAGATAAACTAAACCAAAACCATGTAATTAAACACAAAGTCATTTTTTTGCTCAAGTCACTACAAGAATTTTGATCTTTTGTGACCAATGTTTTAGCGACGACAAAAAAGTCATCGCTATTAGACATACATTAGCGACGATAATAAATGGTCATCGCTAATAAATGTATTGTAGCGACAACACTAAGGTAGTCGCTAAAAAGTCGTCACTAACGCCATGGAGGGAATTTTATTTACTTTTGGAAAATGGAGGGAAACTTTTAGCAACGACAATAAATTTTGTTGCGATGACATTTATGTCGCTAAAATAAGGTTTATTTTAACAATAACATCTGTTGTCGCTAATAATCATCTTTAGTGACGACCTTATGTTTCGTCACAGATATGTGGCCAAAAATATATAGTAAGTATATTATATATATGCTTTATTTATTAGCGATGACACATTAGTGGTCGCTATTAGAAGGCTATTAGCGATGACACAACATGTCGTCGCAAATATATCTACCTAAATGTAATGGAGGGTAAAATTTTCATTCTCAAAAAGTGGTGGGAATTATTGGAGGGAAGCAGATTATATATTAGCAACGAATTCGGTCGTCGCTATAAGGGATCTTTTAATGAAGACAAAGATTGTCGTCACTAATATGTGGCTAAAAAAATTTTGATAAAATATGATTTTTTTTTTTTTTTATCAAATCCTCCAAATGCCTCTTAAAATATTTAAAATCACATAAATTCCTTTAAAATATTTGAAATGATTAAAATACCATTAACCTCGTCAAAATGACCAAAATACCCCCAAACTTATCGAATGACCAAAATAAACTTGAAACCTCCAAAGTAACATAAAACTTTCAAATCCGTTAAAAATATATATATATGAGACAACGGAGGGCTTGTTGCTTCAAAATACTCTCAAATCATAATGTTACCCATTTGAACCTTGAAATCAATAAAATAATAAAAATTGAGAAAGTTCTGATTCCACTCAAAATACTAAATAATTCTCATAGTTATCAAAATGTGAATCGTATCGCGAATCAATTTTTTATTTTTCTGTATCATGTGTCATAAGAAAGGTATTAGTCAATATGAAAGGTACATTCATTATAAATTCATAATATATTCAATTAATAACCAATTCAATCATCAATTATGTAATAATATTTACCAAAAGTAAGTAAATAAATCAAATTAAAATATATTTATAACATACATATTCAAATTAATTAAAATCAGAGGTGGTAATACATAATGTATGAGCGAAAATAATAAAAATTTTCATCATTTTGCCTAATCAACTTTATCTAAGTCAATGATAACATGACGTTCATCATCTTTCAAAATTATTTCTTTATTAAATTTTTCTAACAACTACTCCAATACCCAATAATCCACTGAAAACCTTCCCACTAAACCTAATTTCACAAAGTCTAGCAGTCTCGAAACCATCTATTAAGTTTGACCAGGCATGACCAACTTTGACTGTGCCTTTCTCTATTTCTAAAAGTTGGATTGTGACCATAATTTACTAGAAATAACATTTCATTACACTTTTCAAATCCAACTGTTAGATTTCAAATCTAAATATGGTGTGAGATGGACATGTGTTGTGTATCTGTATGACTATGTTCTCTTAATCTAACCATCCAATTGGTCACAAATTTCACCAAAACCAATATGTCACCATACTTTTCAATCCCAATGATCAAGATTCAAATATGAATTTAACAAAGCCTAGTGGTCTCGGGACCATCTATTAAGTTTGACCAACATTAACTAAACTTTGATCGTGCCTTTCCCTAAATCCAACCATTTCATTGTGACCATAATTTATTAGAATTATCCTTTCATTACACTCTTCGAATTCAATGGTTAGAATTCAAATATAAGGATGGCGCGTGATGGACATATGTTGTGTACCTTTATGGCTATGTTTACTCAATTTGATCATCCAGTTGTTCTCAAATTTCACCAACACCAATATGTCACCATACTTTTCAATCCCAATGATCAAGATTCGAATATGAATTTCACAAAGTCTAGTGGTCTCAGGACCATTTATTAAGTTTGACCGGGTTTGACCAATTTTAACTAAACTTTGACCACGCCTTTCTCTAAATCCAACCATTTGATTGTAACCATAATTTACTAGAATTAACTTTTCATTACACTCTTTGAATTCAAACGGTTAGATTTCAAATCTAAGGGTGGTGCATGATGGACGTGTGTTGTATACCTTCATAGCAATGTTCTCTTAATCTGACCATTTAATTGTTCTCAAATTTCACCAACACCAATATGTCTAATTGTTCTCAAATTTCACCAACACCAATATGTCACCATACTTTTCAATCCCAATGATCCAGATTCGAATATGAATTTCATAAAATCTAGTGGTCTCAGGACCATCTATTAAGTTTGACCGGGTTTGACCAATTTTAACTAAACTTTGACCATGCATTTCTCTAAATCCAACCATTGATTGTGACCATAATTTATTAGAATTAACCTTTCATTACACTTTTTGAATCCAATGGTTAAATTTCAAATCTAAGGATGGCACGTGATGGACATGTGTTGTGTATCTTTATGGCAATGTTCTCTCAATCTAACCATCCAACTGTTCTCAAATTTCACCAACACCAATATGTCACCATACTTTTCAATCCCAATAATTAAGATTTGAATATGAATTTCACAAAGTCTAGTGGTCTTGGGATCATCTATTAAGTTTGATCGGGTTTGACCAATTTTAACTAAACTTTGACCGCGCCTTTCTCTAAATCCAACCATTTGATTGTAATCATAATTTACTAAAACTAACCTTTCATTACACTCTTTGAATCCAACGGTTAGATTTCAAATCTAAGGATGGCACATGATTGACGTGTGTTGTGTACTTTTACGGCAATGTTCTCTCAATCTGACCATCCAATTGTTCTCAAATTTCACCAACACCAATATGTCACCATACTTTTCAATCCCAATGATCCAGATTCGAATATGAATTTCAAAAAGTCTAGTGGTATCGGGACCATTTATTAAGTTTGACTAGGTTTGACCGAGTTTGACCAACTTTAACTAAATTTTGACCGCGCCTTTCTCTAAATCCAACTATTTGATTGTGGCCATAATTTACTAGAATTAACATTTCATTACACTCTTTGAATCCAATGGGTGGATTTCAAATATACGGACAGCGCGTGATGGACGTGTGCTGTGTACCTTTATGACAATGTTCTCTCAATCTGACCATCCAATTGTTCTCATATTTCACCAACACCAATATGTCACCATAATTTTCAATCCCAATGATCAAGATTTGAATATGTATTTCACAAATTCTTATGGTCTTGAGACCATATATTAAGTTTAACCGGATTTGAACAATTTTAACTAAATTTGACCGTGCCTTTTTCTACATCCAACCATTTGATTGTAACCATAATTTATTAGAATTAACCTTTCATTACACTTTTTGAATCCAGCGGTTAGATTTCAAATCTAAGGATGGTGTGTGATGGACGTGTGCTGTGTACTTTTACGGCAATGTTCTCTCAATCTGACCATCCAATTGTTCTCAAATTTCACCAACACCAATATGTCACCATACTTTTCAATCCCAATGATCCAGATTCGAATATGAATTTCATAAAATCTAGTGGTCTCAGGACCATCTATTAAGTTTGACAGGATTTGACCAACTTTAACTAAACTTTGACTGCACCTTTCTCTAAATCCAACCATTTGATTGTAACCATAATTTACTAGAATTAACCTTTCATTACCCTCTTGAAATCCAATGGTTAGATTTCAAATCCAAGTACGGTGTGAGATGGACATGTGTTGTGTATCTGTATGGCTATGTTCTCTCAATCTGACCATCCAATTGGTCTCAAATTTCACAAACACCAATATGTCACATACTTTTCAATCCTAGTGATCAAGATTCGAATATGAATTTCACAAAGTCTAGTAGTCTTGGGACCATCTATTAAGTTTGACCGGGTTTGACCAATTTTAACTAAACTTTAACCTCGCATTTCTCTAAATCCAACCATTTGATTGTGACCATAATTTACTAGAATTAACCTTTCTTTACACTCTTTGAATCCAACGGTTAGATTTCAAATCTAAGGATGGCATGTGATGGACGTGTGTTGTGTACCTTTATGGCAATGTTCTCTCAATTTGACCATCAATTGTTCTCAAATTTTATTAACATTTTTACAACAAATTTTAAGTGATAGATTGTTACTGATTGTTATTATTAGGGCAAAAAAGTAATGTTAGTGTTAGGTTCAAATTTGAATCAATAACAACAAACCACCTATGATTTGTTGCGAAAATGTTGTGAATGTAACACTTGTCATAAAAAAATGTGTGTGTGTGTGTGTGTGTGTGTGTGTTTTTTTTTTTTAATTGTCTTTGAAAACTTAAATTAATTTAGTTTCTATATGTAGCACTTCTCATAATAAAAATGTGTGTTTTTATTGTCTTTGAAAACTTGAAATACATACTAGATTTAGAATAAATTAATTATTTTCCATATATTGTTGTAGCATTTCTCAATTGTGATTTCTTATTCTTTATATTATTTTTTCTTTCTTTCATCCATACGTTTTTTTCTTTCTTGTTTTTTCTCCTCCACACATGTATACCGGTGTACCATTTTAGAATTGCCACTATTTTTAAACAAAAAAATTATATAATTATAATATTAATGAATCTAATAGTATATATATATATATATATATGAATGTTTATAAATTTAATTTTTGGTAACAATCCATGTAATATGTTATGCATCTTTATAAATGATAAAAGTAACAAGTTAGTTTATATTTTGCAAAAAAAGTAACTAGTTAGTTTATATCTAACCCAACGGGCTTATAAGTTATATATATAATTAAAAAAAAAAAAAAAAGAAGTGAAAGAAAAGACCATGAGACAAGACATGACAACATTAAAAAAGAAATGGTAAATGATACATTGATGGACACGTTGGGAGTAAAAAAATGATTAAAAAAATTAGAAATTCGTGGATGGAAATCCAAAAACTCTTTCTCTAGTTGTTTCTTCTCCACATGTTTTGGGATTCTTCCACTTCTCTCTTTATAATTTATCCATTTAGGCATTTGATTTTATTTTGGAATTATGCTAAGACCACATAAATAGGCATAATTTTGTACCACAACTTACTATATAATGAATTATGATTGACAAAAGTGTGTCTGTGGATTATGTGAGAATACACTTTTACTAATCACACTTTTACTTATTCTTCATCGAGTTTAATTCATTATCCATGGCCATTAAGGTTTAGTCAAAGAAACAAAATATTTTGGTACTAGTCAATATCAGTGTACCATTTCAGAATTACCGCTATTTAAAAAAAATTATATATTCATAAATTTGAAAGTGTGTATATATATATATACACACACTTTCATATTTATAGATTTAATTATTTGATAGAAACCGTATTTTTTATTATGGATTTTTACAAATACATGTTACAACACTTACAAGTTTATAAGTTAAAAATAAAAAAATAAAAAAATAAATAAAGTAAAGGACTTGTAACTTTTATTAAAAAGTTAAACAAAACCACAAAATATCAATTAAAATTAGTAGATGAGATAGTTAGTAGGGACGTTGGGATTTGCCTTGGTTAGCAAAATAGTATTATATATATATATATATATATATATATATATATATATATATATATTTTAAACTAATTAGTCAAAGAGGGCTTCAGCAAAAAAAAAAAAAAAAAAAACTAGTCAAAGAGGGTGATAAAACCCAAAAAATGACAACCTACTTTTACTGTTTTTTCACTTCTCCCAACCGCTTTTTAAGTTTTCCACACAGACACGTTAATAGCTTCTCAGTTTTTACTCAGAGCAATGTTAAGGACACAAAAAATTTCATAATTTTTGTCACAATTTGTCATGTGGTGAGTTATAAGTGGTGGAGGTTTGGACCCGCCATTTGACCTTCACCCTTCACAACTTGCCATGTGACAAATTATTACAATAATTGTGAAATTTTTTGTGTACCTAACATTTTCCTTTTTACTTATTCAGTTTTTCTTCTAGTTTTTACTTATTAGGCGCGAATTGAAATTTTTTAAAGTAACCAAATTTAAAAAAAAAAAAAAATGTAAACAGACCCCTTTTTTTTGGAACTTGTAAACAAACCCAAATATACAGTTTTTTTTTTTTTTTTTTTTTTTTTTTTTTTTTTTTTTTTTTTTTTTTTTTTTTTTTTTTTTTTTTTTTTTTTTTCACGTTCTTTCTCTCCTCTCCTCATGACTCAACCTCCACAAATCGGTAAGCTCTCTCTCTGTCTCATTGTCAGTCTTTGTTTCTTCTCCATTCCCTAATTCTATTTTCTCTCTTTCTTGTGTAGTTCTATAATGAAAATTGTGATTGATTTTTTTTTTTTTTTCCAATTCTGAATGTTCATCTATAACAAAAGCTTTTCTTTTCAGTTCTAAAAGATTAATTGGATCTATACTTTCGTTGTTCCCTCTTTGCTGTTCTCTCTCAAAGGTAATTTTAGAGATTTTGATTTTGATTTTTTTTTTTTAATTTTAAATTTTCAATGATCTATACTTTCATGTTAAGAAAGCATGAACTAACCCTGTGATTAAAAGCTCTTTCTTTTCTTTATTTCAGTTTTTTTTTTTTTTTTTTTAATTTTGATATTGTGAGTTTTTGGGTTTGAAGCCATGGGCACAGTAAGCTATTCGTACACTCTGTTATTTGGATTTGAAAGAACATGGGCACCATAGTTTTAGTTTTTATATTGTGGGTCCTTATAATATAATATAATATTCTATATTATTATTATTACGGAACATGGTGAGGAAGATGACTTCTATTGCTTATTTTATTAGATATGAATTTAGCAAAATAATGGGAAGGGAAGTGTTGTGTTCTTACGGAATCTTCGCTTCTTTAAAATAGAAGTGAGTGAAATTTTTTGCATGTCATTTAGTAGCTAGCTACAAGGCACTGCAATAGTAGGACTAATGGACTGTAAGTAACAAATCATATGAAGAATCTCCAATAATGGTAGATTTTGACTTTTAAACATTCAACTTAGGGGCAGAGAAGCTCTAATAGTGAAAATGGCTTTGTGAGTCAGCTTGTATACATAATTGATATATTGTGAATCTATTCTATTTCTCATAAGCTAATTGAAGCTATCCAAGTTGCAAAACTTCCATCACAAAAAAAGTTCAAGGTGCTTAGTCTGGATAACTATGTTTCTTGCATATGGTGGGAATATGTTTTGTCCCCCTAGTCCACTTTTGTAGTAGTTAGTATAATCTTTTATGTAGTTATCTTTATCATTGTATAGACTTTGAATAAATTACTTTACCAAAATGTTACTGACCATAATATCATATTTTGCCTAATATCTTTTGATATGTTCCTTGTTATGACTGTTAATTTGGACTTATTTCTTTTGTAGAATGAGTCTTGATGCATATTAAGTTTTGTTAAATACATAAAGCTTTCATATCTTTTCATCTATGATATTTTTGAAAAATATAAATTAAAAATTTTACTTGAATGTTAAAACTATTTAGTAAGTATTTTTGTCATCTATTTTAGTTGACCTTTACATTGGTTTATGCTCATTATTTCAGGTTAAAATGTCTCGTGCCTTGGGTTACAATCTTACATATGATGTCGAGGGGAGATGCATTTCATTGCAACAAGTTTTAGCTTGGCAACATATCTTCATGAGCAATATGTTATTATTTGATTAGTATTGAGAGAATAAATTGGAACTTAAATTATGTATATGATATTGAACTTGGGTATGTTTTCCCTTATTAGTAGTTATTGATTGAGCAATTATTATGCTTATATGAGTATTTGTGATTGAAAATTTGTGATGTGTGGGATTGTGATTTATTATTTTCCATCAAGTACCCATGTAAAATTCAAAATGTAAATTTTATAGAAAAATTTAAAAAAATGTAAAATGTTATTAGTGACGACATTGTCGTCGCTAATATTTTATCATATCATCAGTGACGACAAACAATATCATCGCTAACATGCAAATTTTAGTGATGACATGTTTGTGGTTAGTAATATATTATTATCTATGATGACAACAAGCGTTGTCGCTAATAATGACATATAAGTGACAACAAAAATATCGTTGTTAATAATAATCTACTAGCGATGACAAAAAAATTCGTCACTACTAATGAGCTAGTAGCGAGGACATTTTGTCTTAGGTTCTTGAGTTATTTATGACGACAATTGTCACTATTAGCAATGACTTTGTCATCGTTAATAGTATTGTATTTGCGACGACATTAATATCATCACTAAAAAACTTTTTTGTAACCAAATTCGTTTAACGAAAGTTAGCGACGACATTTTTCGTCGCCAATATAATTAGCGACGATATTTAAAGCATTAGTGACGACTATATGCCATCGCTAAAGACCAAATTTCTTGTAGTGAGTGAGAGCTCATTCACCACTACTGTAGCGGTGATTTTCATATGTCAAACAATAGCATGTATGATAAGAACTCAAAAATCAAAACTAAACTATCAGAGAGAAATAATATGTATTATTTTGTGTCTGTAGCTGTATAGGAATTGCCTTCACCTAGGCCTTAAACCTAATTAATGCCAGTACATATACACCAGTAAAGACTAGCACAACAGATTTGGGTCCAGACATACCTAAACCTTCTCCATAATCTCAATCAACTATAAATTTATATATATATTTCATATAAAATAAAGAAAACAAAAGTAGTCAATTCATATTAATACAATCAAATTAAGGATTACTTTTTCGATCTATTAAAAAAAAAGATTACTCTAAATTTCTTATTCAACAAAAAAAAGTATGATTATTATAAAGTTGGACCCATTCTTTTAATACTTGCTAGGAGAATAGTGAAATTGACGTGCAACAAGTAATTACATCTTTTTTAGTAGTGCTGTGGGCATAACTATTACGCAATAATTTCACAACAAAATTTAGGTAATAAGCTACTACTTGTTGTCATCTAGGCCTATTATTGATATTACTTTTTTTATCTACTATTAACAATTTGCCACATACAGTTTATTGTGAAATTATTGCAAAAATGTTGTCACTATATCATTTTAATATTTTTACTAAGTAAATACATTACTTTAGGAACGGAACTAGGACTTGGACTTGGGGCATAAGTATAAGCAAAGAAAGAAAAGACATTATGAAATTTTAAATAGGCATCTATGAAATTTTTTTTGTTACAACCTCTTTAAAATGATCAATGATATTGTTAAGGGGACCAAATGTAATTTTATTGAACCAAATTACAAAAATTAACTTACTTATATATACTAATATTTTGTTGGGGGGGGGGGGGGGGGTGGAAGTTAATGATTAGCTATGTCCTTGAATGGAGTGGAGTTGTAATTAGTAAAGTATAGAGAAATGATAGTCAATATTAATATGTTTGTTACTCTATTTATTGAACACATTATTGTGAGCAATCGAAATAGCATTCATGTTATCTTAGTATACAGTACACAATTGCAGAAAAGAGAAGAACACACATATCATGTAAGAGGAAATGCAAAGAAAGGAGCTTAAGGATTAGTTTAGTTGGAAAAGTAGAAAAGTGGGAGGATAGAAGAAATATAGTCTTCTCTCATTTGTGTTTGGTTGGAAGGATGGAAAAGTGGAGAGATGAAAAACATATTTGTTAGACATTTTTTTTATTAAAAAAATTGGGTATGAACGCTTCAATTTTTTTTTTTTAATATAAAAAAATAGCACAAGCCAATGAAAGATGAGCACAAAAAGAAAAAAAATAAAAATTAAATAATAAATAATAAATAATAAATAAACCATTGAGAAGTACATGAAAAGCCAAAAAAGAAAATGAATAAAGGAACCCAAAAAAAAAAAAAAAAAAAAAAAAAAAGGACGAAACTCATGTGTAAGTGCATATGGACATTTTCATTAGCACAACAAATTGAGCTTTTTCCCTAGTTTTCTCCCAATTTTGGAAAGAAAACACATAACTCCACCACTTTTTTTCTTGTTCCCTTCCCAGCCAAACACTCACTAAAAATACTCTCTCCACTCTTCTTTCCTCAAGTACTCAGCCTTCGTGTTGGATCGAGCTACCAAAATCAGCTTTTTGCTACATCATGAAAGGAGAGTTACCAAATATGTACAAAGCAAAAGCCTTCCGTGGAATGTTGATTAGTAAAGGTTATATGACCAGTCAGCAGTAATGCATATGCATGCATGCACGCAGAGTCAGGGATCTTAGGGATGACCATGAGAAGAAGTAAAATCCAAGGAGCATTAGTGCACTTGGTGTAACTGTGGAGAATCCAATGAACCCAGTGGCCGCGTCACATACATGTGACTTGCCAATATATATATATATATATATATATATATATATATATATATATACTATACTTAACTTCTCTTGTCCATCCTTTAAAAAAAAAAAGTTATTGCTTATCAATTTTATTTTTTTTAAAGTTATTGAACACCCAATATGAGAATCTCAAAAATTCGGGTTCTAGTAAAGACTATATCTACAAAAATTTCATAATAAATTTTGAATGGTAAGTTGTTATTGATTTTAAACTAGGCCCATTACTGACATTATATTTAATATATCAATAACAACTTATTACTTAAAATTTGTTTGGAAAATGTTCTGAACTAATATTTCTCAAAAAAAAATTGGATCCCCAAAAATATATAAACCTTAACCCTTTAAATAATAATAAAAAAGCCTAAAAAAAAAATAAAAGTTAGCCCAAATAATAGCAAATATAGCCCAAACAGCAATTAGACAACAAATGAACAAAATAGTCAACAAAAACCCCATTCAAAACATAAAATTAAAGCCCATAATCATTCCGATTCATAACTTGTTCAAATTATTCCAAAAAATAATCTCTTATTTCAATTTTTTTTCCCTAAAAAAGCAATACCAAGAGAGATAATGTGATCATGAGTTCTCCTTGAGGGTGGTGACAACTCTGCTCTCCTCAGTTTGCAAGCCTAGCTATTCTACTCTTCTTGGTGGCTCAGCTCGTAGTCACAATGGATATCATTCGTTACTCTCCCTCTCTCTTTCTATATTTTTTCTCTTCTCTATTATCATTTCAAACTCTCTCACTTTATTAGTCTTATTCAGCATTTTTAGTTCTCATTTTATCTCTCATTGGTTCTTTTTTGCTTTTCATTTTATTAGTAGAAGGAAATTGTAAAATTTCATATATATATTTTATTTCTTTTTGTGATATCGATATATTTAAGTTCTCTTTTCATCAAAATTTGTATAATTTTACTTTTTTAATGATTAACATAGAAACAATTCATAGAACCACCATCTAACGAACCATTTTATAAATAATAGCTATAGCAAGCTGTCATAAATTGACCGGCTAGATAATAACATATGTAACAGCAAAAAAATGTCACTAAATGATATACGAGACTCCCAACTAACCGCAAGCATAGTGTGCCACCTTAAGCAATTCTTTATCATCAGTTTTAAGTCGTGCACGGTGTGAATGTTATAGCTGTCAGATGAGAGACATATTTAAGACCATAAAACTCAACTATGATTAAATACTGTCGGAATAAGAAAAAACTAGTTTCATCACCGCATACCTTTGATACGATGGTTACTTTATAAGTATACAAAATGGAGCTTTACACACATATATATTTAGATTAAATTAGAATAGAATTTCTATCTTGTAAAAAAAGAAAAAAGAATAACTAGTCTCAAATTTCCTTAGTGGTTTTATAAGATCCCAACGCAATAACCTCAGTAGGTTAAGAGGCCTCATTTTGGCCATTTAGAAGGTGTCAGATCTCAAATGAAGAAGCAAACACAATATTAGAAATCTATATGAAAATTTTGAGCAAGGTTGATCAGGTAACACATGAAATAATTCAATTTTCACTAATATTTTCCCTTACTTTATTACTTGCCAATACAAGTGCTTAAGCCTTCAATGCTGCAAATGATTCAATAAGTGCTTCCTCTCAATGCGAGAGGAAAGTGTATCAACTCGTCATTTCAAGCATATACCATCAAGATTCCAAAAGTGGTAAATTATCAATGGAAAAAATTAACGACGCCTTAAGGCATTAGTTTATTAAATATTTTAAAGAAATTTTATAGTTTCACAAATTTTTATATTTTCTATAAAAATAGTACTCCCTCCGTCCCACTTTGTTTGTCATATTTGAAAAGTCAAACTTTTTAAGGGAACATCATTTATTATCTTGTCTACCTTTTACAAATGTATAAGTTTCTAAAAGTACCCTTAAATAAATTTATCAAAAAAATTGAATTATTAATAAAATAGGGGTATAATAGGAATATTAATAAATTAATGACTTTTATTTTTAGAAACAGGACAATATTTTGGGACATCCTAAAATAGAATAGAGGACAAACAAAGTGGGACGGATGGAGTATAAAAACTTTCTTTAAATAGTCTATTAATAAATGACCCAATGTCACCCACCATTAACAATATATAAAGTAACATGGAATACTTACCGTCTTCATTTATTGTTTTAAAAAGGACGTCCCTTGAAGGAAGTTCTTGCAACGCAGCAACTACGGCTTTCTTAGCAGTCCATCCATGGTATGGAGCAAAAACTTGCTCATAAGCTACTGTACTTGGCTCAAACGAGTGAATTTCCCCTGTCATAATGGAAGTCATTATATATTTATGTTCAAATAAAAATGATCTACCGAAGGTGATAAAAGCACATAAAAGTAAAAAAGGTATTATAAAAGAACAGTACACATACAGACAATATAATGCTGAGTTATGATAATTATACATTAAGCAAGATTAATTCCTCACAAATCTTCTAAAAAAAAAAAAAAATCCCTCTCACACACACGCGCACACACACTAATTAATGAGTATATAAAAGTTATCTAATTTGGTAATAAACATATAAAAAAATATATCAAAAAACGAGGACAAAATTGCCTTATGCCTTTTTCACCCAAATTATATAACATTATGCCCTCCTTTCCAAACTAATTAGAAAAATGCCTATCTTTTGAAACTCAACTTTTTCAAGTTAAGCCATATAGTGACGTTTTTAAAGATCAATAGTGGTGTTTTGTAACTCGATCTCTATGAAATCGAGTTACAAAACATCACTATCAATCCTTAAAAACGTCACTATAGGGCTCCATAATTTTTTTTTTAACTCGATTTTGAGAAAATCGAGTTACAAAAGAGGAATATTTCCCTAATTAGTTTGAGAAGGAGGGCATAAGGCTATATAATTTGGGTGAAAAGGGTATAAGGCCATTTTGTCCCAAAAAAAGAACTTATCATCTATTTTCAAACTATGCTCAATGACCATTTTTATTAGAATAAAAATCATTATACATCTCTTAAGTGAAATTCTTAAAAAATTCAATATGAAGTGACAACCATGAATGATAAATAATAATATTAAATAAAAATATAAGAGTAGCTTGTTTGTATTACCACTAAGTCAATCATCCATTTCTTTTTTTTAATCCAATTCTTTTTTTTTTTTTTTAAATAAGACTATAAGAGTAGAATTGATCATTGGGCTTTTTTCTTCTATTGTTGGAGTGGGGGAGAGGGGGAATTCAGCCTGTAAAGGGTGGCTTTCAAGGTTTTCAGACCTGGTCAAACCATAATGACGTCATAATTAATTTAATAATTAATTAAAACCTAAATATACATATTAAATTTATAAAACTAGCAAAATTGACTAATATATCTATATATGTGAGGGAAATTTAATCATTTTCAAGCATATATTTAATAATTAAATAAGAAAGTTAATAAAATAAAATAATAACCATGAAAACATTAAAATTTATGATTAATTTTTGAAGTAAAGTTGAATATCTTTGAAGGATTTTAATTATAATTTTTTTATTCCTTGTAAGAGATAGATAATTTAATTAAGTAGAATAAAATTCTGTTAAGTTGTTTTTATTTTTAAAAAAAAAAAAATTGCTAAGGGGTTGGACCACACGGTTCTTGCCACCAGTTCGTGCAGTCCAACCCCGATTTTAGGGGTTCACGGAATTGCCATATATACCCGGTTCTTTATGCTAAAAAACTGGTTTTCATCCTGATTTTCGGTTTTCACTATCTGACCTCCCGATCCGGTTTGGTTCTGAGAATTATGGTGGCTTTTACTTGGCTACATGCATGAAATGGGCCTATATATTAACCTAAGTTTAATAGAAGTGAATCTAGCCCGCTAATCACTCCAATACAAATAACGAAAACCAATGGTGCATTATGAAGAACTACTCAAATACACAGAGTCATTAAAAAAAAAAAAAAAGGGGGACATTCACTTTAAAGAAAGGATATATATTCTTGCATTGTCTTAAACATGACATAAAAAAATGGGAATAAAGAAAATGGTGATGATTGGTGAATGAGAGGGAGGGAGAAAAAGAGCGCTGCCAATGCTACCACACGCTTTACAAGCACATTTTGAAATGTATATGCCGATTCTAATATTTAGAAGCTAGGCCTTAAGTCCGAAGCATAAATTCAGTTTATGAGGTAGATCAAGTTTGATTAATGCTTGACTTGGAATGAGGCTTTAGTTTTTTTTTTTGATAAGGATATGTATAATATCCATGTTTAGACAATGATCGAAAGTTTTGGTTATGTCGTTGGGTCATTGTAAGAATGGCAACCATGAACAATGGACTTTTTGGGCATTAAAACATTCTAGTTTGCTACACTTTGGCATAAGGACTGAAGAGGATAAAATATGGTTTGATGGGCTTGATGGATCCAGGTCCATGGGCCAACAGGGAACTGGCCCATCACTCGCCAAGGCCTATCGCTGGGAGATACGGTAAAGGCCCTGGATGTAGAGTCTTTGCTGTTTTCACTTGAATCACCCTAGGGCCCGAAATCGGAATTCTAGCACAAAGGGGATTCTAGAAGATATGCACACCAAAGGAAGATCTCCTCTACAAGGAAAGATCTTGCCCACTACGCTCGGAAATATTCAAGTAGAGTTCTATATGGAAAAGACTTTCATACCAAGGAGGAGTGGCCGACCATCTACTACTATAAAAACCCCAATACCCTCGCAAGTTAAGGTATGCATAATTTACTATCTCTAGCACTCTAGAGTTGTGAGAATAATTCTAACTTGACCTTCGGACGATATTTGGCCGGCACCACACTGGTGCTCTCTAAGGTCTTCTGTTATTTTGTTGTTCAGGTCCAATTTGAATTACAAGTGTTGTGTGACCTATTGGTGATATTTTCGGCATCATCAGTTGGTGCTGTCTATGGAAAACATAGCACATTATCACTTCCTGGACAAAAGAGTTACATGGTACTCACTCGTTTAATGGCGACCACTAACGATGTTCAAGAAGAAGAAGCCCCCACGATTGCACTTGAGAAGCAGGTCAAGATGCTCGCCACAGCCGTGGAGCGCCTCACCAAACGAAACCGCGACCTAGAAGAGCAACTGAACCAGAAAAATGCGGCACCCAATAACCAAGGAGTGGATCAAGAAGGAACCAGCACTGAAAGGAGGAATCAAGAGGGACCACAGGCTAGCAACGCCCCAAGCAGACAAGAGCGACGGGACACGAGCCTTCCCTCTCTTGCAGATACGGCTCCGCCACCTATCATTGCGGAGATGCAGGCGATAAAGGAACAGATGGAAGTAATGATGAACGCTCTCAAGGGACAAGTGTCCAGTGACCTTAACGACCTTGTCAACCAGACTGACTCACCATTTACCACCACCGTCAACTCCTTCCCCCTGCCGAGTAAGTTCCGCATGCCACATATGGATAATTATGACGAGGTCAAAGACCCTCTAGACCATTTAGAGACCTTTAAGACCTTGATGTACCTTCAAGGAGTAGCAGACGCAATTATGTGTAGGGCCTTCCCTACAACCCTAAAGGGTGCGGCAAGGATTTGGTTCAACCGGCTAGCACCCAACTCCATCAGCACTTTCAAGGAGCTAAGCGCTCAATTTACTACGCACTTCATCGGACGACATCGGTACAAGAAGTCTACAGCTTGCTTAATAAATATTAAGCAGCGAGAGGAGGAAAAGTTAAAGGCCTACATATCCCGCTTCAATAAGGAGGCGCTCTCGATCAATGAAGCCGACGATAAGATACTTGTAGCGGCATTCACGAATGGGCTGAAGGGGGGTAAGTTTTTGTTTTCTCTGTACAAAAACGACCTGAAAACCATGTTAGAGGTACTTTACAGGGCCACCAAGTGTATGAATGCTGAAGACGCGCTGTTGGCCCAAGAAGAGAGGCCCAAGAAAAGAGAGAGGCAAGAAGACTCCCGACAGGACCAGGGCCGGAAGAAAGGAAGGGTAGGAGACCGAAGGGAGGAGAGACGCCCTAAGCCCATGAGGGGAAGATTCACAAGTTTTACCCCATTAACCGCCCCAATAGATCAAGTCCTAATGCAAATCAAGGACGAAGGGGCCTTGACGTTCCCTGGAAAGTTGAAGAGTGATCCTAACAAACGATTTAGGGATAAATATTGTTGCTTCCACCGTGACCATGGTCACGACACAGCCAATTGCTACAACTTGAAGTAGCAAATTGAAGCCCTTATCAGACAAGGAAAATTGCAAAAGTTCGTCAACAAAGAAAGAACAGATCCACCCCCACAAGAACAGCACGCTCGACGAGAAAACGAGTGACCAAGACCCCCCATAGAGGACATAAGGATGATAGTCGGAGGAACAGCTGCAGCTAGGTCTTCAAAAAAGGCTGGTAAAACTTACCTCAGGATGGTACAAAGTGTTTAATTGACGAGCACTGTGCCGAAGATAGCAAGAAGAGAAGGCCCCATTATCAGGTTTTCAGAAGAAGATGTGCGATGCCTACACCATCCGCATGACGATGCGCTCGTCGTCAGCATGCGAGTAGGAGACAATAACAAGCACCGGGCATTAGTCGACAACGACAGCTCAGCAGATATCCGGCGTTCCAGCAAATGAGGATTGATAAGGAGCGACTAATACCGACGAACGCCCCACTCGTTGGTTTCGGAGGAAGCTGGGTATTCCCTCTGGGCGCGGTCACATTATCTGTGACGGTAGGCGATTACCCCCAGCAAATCACCAAGGACGTAACATTCCTACTGGTCGATTACTCGTCTGCCTATAATGCTATCCTCGGATGACCCACGCTCAACTCGTGGAAGGCGGTAACCTCAACTTACCACCTAATGATCAAATTCCCTACAGATTATGGAATGGGAGAGCTGCACGGAAGTCAAATGGCCGCGCGGGAATGCTATGTAGCCATGATGGAGATGGAAGATCAGGTCCAGGCCTTGAACAGAGAAGAGCCCCGAACGGTGACGGAACCAATAGAGAAACTAGAGGAGATAACTCTTGACAACTCCAATCCTGACCGAACAACCAAGATCGGAACGCTCGCTAACCCCGCAATCCGTCAAGAGCTCATAACTTTCCTGAGGAGCAATCAAGACGTGTTCGCCTGGAGTCATGACGACATGCCAGGAATAGACACTTCGGTCATGGTACACAGGTTGAATGTGTCGCCCTCCTTTTCACCCGTCCAACAGAAGAAGAGAGTGTTCGCTCCAGAACGAGACCAAGCAATAGCGAAAGAAGTTCGCAAACTACAAGAGGCAAGCTTCATTATGGAAGTCTACTACCCCGATTGGCTGGCGAATGTAGTAATGGTTAAAAAAGTGAACGGCAAGTGGCGGATGTATGTGGACTTCACCAATCTTAACAAAGCGTGTCCTAAAGATAGCTATCCCCTCCCAAGGGTCGACGTCCTAGTAGACTCAACGGCTCAACACCAGCTACTAAGCTTCATGGACGCTTTCTTAGGTTATAACCAGATCCGAATGCACGAAGCTGATCAGGAGAAGACTTCATTCGTGACTAGTCAAGGCCTCTTCTGCTACAAAGTAATGCCATTCGGCCTGAAAAATGTGGGCGTAACGTACCAAAGGCTGATGAACAAGATGTTCACGTAGCAAATCGGGAGAAATGTCCAGGTCTATATCGATGACATGCTAGTGAAGAGCCAAAGGGAGGAAGATCACCTGGAAGACCATAGAGAAACATTCAGCATGCTTCGCTCCTACAACATGAAGCTCAATCCGGGAAAGTGTGCCTTCGGGGTGACGGCGGGAAAATTTCTAGGATTCATGGTATCTCAAAGGGGGATTGAGGTCAACCCGGACAAGATCCGAGCCATAATGGAGATGGCTCCCCCGAGAAATGTGAAGGAAGTACAAAGTCTCAATGGCAAGATAGCGGCATTAAATAGATTCATGTCGAGAGCCACAGACAAGTGCTTGCTCTTCTTTTGCATATTAAAGGAGTCTTTCGAGTGGACAGTCGAGTATCAGCGAGCATTTGAGGAGTTAAAAGCCTATCTATCTTCACCACCGCTGCTGAGTCCCTCGCAAACAGGTGAAGAACTCTTCCTCTACCTGGTTGTCTCCCCTACTGTAGTCAGAACGGCCTTAATCAAAGAAGAGGACAAGGTGCAGAAGCCCATATACTACGCCAGTCGGGCGCTCCACGGTGCCGAAGAAAGATACCCACCTATGGAGAAACTTGCCTTTGCATTAGTCACAGCAGCTCGCAAGCTTTCAAGCCCATACGGTGAACGTCATGACCGACAAGCCCTTGCGACGGGCGATGAGCAATCCTGAAGCTGTAGGTCGACTGACGTTGTGGGCTATAGAATTGAGCGAGTTTGATATCAAGTACTGCCCACAGACTGCCATCAAAGGATAGATCATAGCCGACTTCATAGCAAAATTTACTCATGACGAAGACAAGGGGGCAGAAAAGTCCTATACTGACGGATCATCCAATAGCAAGCCAAGGGGAGCCGACATCGTGCTGCTGTCACCCGAAGGAGATAGGGTTGAATGTATGGTTCGTCTTGACTTCCCCACCACCAACAATGAAGCGGAATACGAAGCATTAATAGCAGGCCTCAGCCTAGGCAAAGCTGCAGGAGCCACGTACGTAGTCATTTACTGCGACTCTCAGGTTGTAGCCAATCAAGTGAACGGAGACTATGAATGCAAGGGTGAAAGGATGAAGAGATACCTTGATCAAGTAAGGGCAAGAGTTGACAACCTAGAAGTCAAAATCATCCAAATCCCTAGAAGAGAAAATGAGCACGCCGACTGTCTAGCCAAGACCGCTTCAGCAGAGCATATGATAACCCCTGGTAATGTACTCTCTTTTGTTCAGCTTTCTCTACTAATAGATTCCAGCAACATGCAGGAGATAGTCTTCGAAAGCACCTGGACCACACCGTTAGTTTCATACTTAAAAAACGGGGTCTTACCAGATGAGAATGAGGCAGCAAGAAAACTGAAGATTCAAGCTACAAGGTTCGTCTTGATAAAAGACGTCCTGTACAAAAGAGGCTTCTCCCGTCCATATCTGAGATGCTTGGGCACCGAAGAAGCAGACTACGTCATGAGGGAGGTACACGAAGGAATCTGCAGAAACCATTCAGGGTCGAGGTCGTTGGTACACAAGCTAGTGCGAGCTGGGTATTACTGGCCAACCATGTAGAAGGATGCCGAGGCTTATGTTAAAAGCTGTGACAAATGCCAAAGATTCAGCAATATTATCAGACAACCAACCGAAGAACTGACCCCGATGATGGCTCCATGGCCATTTGCTCAGTGGGGACTAGACATTATGGGACCTTTCCCTATAGCAGTACGACAGCTAAAGTTCCTGGTAGTGGATATTGACTACTTTACAAAATGGGTAGAAGCAGAAGCTTTGGCCACCATTATGGAGAAGAACATACGAAGTTTTGTCTGGAGGTGCATCATATGCAGATTTGGTATTCCTAGAGTCCTTGTCTCGGATAACGGGAGGCAGTTCGACAACGACTACTTCTGGGATTTTTGCTCACAGCTAGGGATAAAGAACCACTACTCATCCCCCGCCCATCCTCAGGCTAATGGCCAGGTTGAAGTCACGAACCGATCCTTGCTTAAGATTATCAAGACTCGGCTCGAGGGCGCAAAGGGCATATGGCCTGAAGAATTGCCAAGCATACTATAGGCATACAGGATGACGGCAAGGACCTCTATAGGAGAGACACCGTTTCGACTTACGTATGGGACCGAAGCGGTCATCCCAGCCGAAGTTGGGCTCACGAGTTACAGGGTGCACAACCATGACGAGAACAAGAATGACGAGGCAATGTGGCTACAGTTGGACCTAGTAGACGAGATTAGGACAGCGGCGGAACAAAGGCTCGCTAGATACCAGGACCGCATGGCCAAACACTACAACTCTCGAGTTTGACACAGAGACTTCCAAGTTGGAGACCTCGTACTCAGAAAGGTCATGGGCGCTGCTAGAGACCCTACACAAGGGAAGCTCGGCCCCAATTGGGAAGGACCTTATCGAGTTACGCCATAGCAAAGAAAAGTCACCTACCATCTGGAGACGATAGACGGAAAGAAGCTGCCACATCCATGGAACACCAAGCACTTGAGAAAGTACTACCAGTAGTAGTAATATGGCGAACAGCAATGATCCCAATTGCCCAGTTTATTTAAACTTTTAACTACAATTATTAGTTTTTCTTCAACTATTTTTGCTACAATCTTTTTGTGCCTTTTTAAGCCGAAGGGGGCAAGTACTTTTCCTTACAAATGCATTTTCTTTTAAGAAGAATAATCAGATACAACTTTGATTTTCTACATGGATTTTTTATTATATGTGACAGAAAGTCCACAAAGTGAACAGATCATCCCAAGAGGATAAAAATATTAAGTCCAAAATGAATGGAAACAAAACAAGCCCACAATGTGGACGGATCATCCCAAGAGGATGACATTTTGAAGTCCAAAATGGACGGATACAAAACAAGTCCACAATGTGGACAGATCATCCCAAGAGGATGACATTTTGAAGTCCAAAATGGACGGATACGAAACAAGTCCACAAAGTGGACGGATCATCCCAAGAGGATGAAAATCTGAAGTCCAAAATGGACGGATATTAAACAAGTCCACAAAGTGGACGGATCATCCCAAGAGGATGAAAATCTGAAGTCCAAAATGGACGGATACGAAACAAGTCCACAAAGTGGACGGATCATCCCAAGAGGATGAAAATTTGAAGTCCAAAATGGACGGATACGAAACAAGTCCAAAAAGTGGATGGATCATCCCAAGAGGATGAAAGTTTGAAGTCCAAAATGGATGGATATAAAACAAGTCCACAAAGTGGACGAATCATCCCAAGAGGATGAAAATTTGAAGTCTAAAATGGACGGATACAAAACAAGCCCACAAAGTGGACAGATCATCCCAAGAGGATGAAAATTTGAAGTCCAAAATGGACGGATACAAAACGAGTCCACAAAGTGGACAGATCATACCAAGTCCAAAAAGGATGGACTCTGAACCGTTCCACAAAGTGGACAGGTCTCCCAGAAAAGGACGGATAATTCTTCTAATAAAGTGGACAGATAAAACATCCACAAGGAGACAGGTACAAACGAGATCCACAATAATAGAATTCAAGTGCAAAATTAAAAATTCAAAAATTAAAACACTCAGCATGTAAAACGGAGTGAACAAATCCATTCGACAAAAACAACAAAACCAATGATGTTAAGCCCTTAAAAGGAAATATTTTACATAACGTCCACAACGGAGGAAAATTGTTCTCTAAATACATTTCAAAAAAAAAAAAAAAAAACTACCTAAGGCAACTGCTGAACTTGAGCCTCATTAACGACGGACTGAGGGGTCGTCTCCACCTCAGGCTGTACTCGTGCATTTTTGTCTGGCGCTGACTCCCTATCACCAGTAACATCGTCACCAGCAAAGAAGTCGTCAGTATCATCTGAAACAGTAGGCATGACGGACGTCTGGGGTGGATCCTCAACCTTGATTTTTGAAATGTCCAAATCAGGGTAAGCCTTCTTGACTTGACGGATGGCATCATCGAATCCCTGGAGGAAGGAGTCTCCAAGCTTAGAAATCAGGGCGTCAGAATCACGGTACTCGTACTGCGGCATCCTTAGCCTGACGGACCTCATCCTTCAGGTCTTGTATCTCTTTGTCCTTACAAGGGCCTTTTTTGCCTCCTTTGTCACCTGCTCAAGGCTTTTTCTAGCCTTCTCTGAAAGTTCAAGCTTCTTCTCCATCTTGGGCTTCCAATTTCGTAATTGGTTAAGCTTGTCTGTTATCTGCTCCACTTTCGCCCGTATACGATCCAGGGCCATCTCATGGCTAAGCCACTATCCCATCAGCCCCTTCATCATAACCATTGCATAAAAAATAATAATGATAGTTATGAAATGTGGACTAAAAAGAAAAATAATTAGTGAGGGTAAAGTAGACGGGCGGTCTCACTTGGGTGATTGCAAAAAGGCCCGTCTCCCCCATGGCCTCCGTCGAATGGTTACTTAGATCTTCATAATCCTCTGTCGACATAATGGTTTATTGTCATGACATATGTGAAGAATGTTAGGAATATATGTCAATATAGAATTAGCTAATCATTTGACAAAACACACTTTACTTGTAATTGGGTAGATCTAGGATGTGTTTAATACTTCATGGAACAAGGTTTCAAGTCCAAGTGTTAAAATCATGCAAATCTGTCCAAGAATTAAGTGAAGAAGTGTTGGATTTTAAAGCTTGACAAATAGCATCTATCGAGGTTTAAAAGGCAGTTTTTGCCTGATGCTCGATAGCTGCTTGATAGATAACCTATCTATCGAGATTTACAAAAAAAAAAAAAAACAGCTTTTTAGATCTAATTTCACTCTAATCCGTGTATACATGTTTAGACTTTCTTTTCCCACAACCCTAAACATATATAAGGATTATTTTAAGGGCTATCATAGCTTACGCAAATGAGTGCAACTTGATGCAAAGATTTTTCACATGCATATTGTGACCGGAGACAATTTGTCCTAGTTCATCTTTCTCTGCAAGAAGCTGTTGCATTTGTACACTGTAGGGTTTTGTAACCAAGAAGTTTCTTGATCTTCATCGTGTTGATAAACTAAAGAACTTTACAGCCAACATTCTTCTCAAGTTGGTGGTATTAGGTTCTAAGCATTTAAGATCTAAATGTATTAGAACTTTAATATGTAATGTTGGCAAACCATGATCAAAACTTAGTCTTTAGATTTAAGCTGTTCAAAGTGATTTATGTGTAAAGTTGGAATCAAGTAATTGCAAAAAATTACTGTTCAATTTTTGCAAGGCTTGATCGATCGAAAATTAGACTCGATCGATCAAAACTCATGCAGAATATTTTTTCTACAGAATTTCCAACTCAACCCAAGTCCATATGACGTGTAGGGTTTTATGTTTTGCCTTAAGTATAAAAGGAAAAACCCTAACCATATTTTAATGGTTGATGATATGCTATATGTGTGAATCTCTTGTGAGATCTAGAGGTGTTTGCCTTCATACACATTTTGGGTTATCAAAATCAAGATTGATGTCGAGAGCTTGGTGATCGCTTCAGTTGCTGCATAAAGATTTTAAAGAAAAACACAAGTGCGAGTACTTGTAGTTGTTGTGAATCCAAGAAAGAAGTAGTCTGTGGACTCGGAACTATCACGTGGTCGTGGTAGTAAGTTTTTTACTTGAGGTGGCAATAGGATATTAATGGTTTAAGTCACTATTGTAAAATTTCAATTCTTTTATAGTGGATCTGTTTTACCTTGAGGATAACTAGGTTAAATCCTTCTAGGTTTTTTATCGATTTGGTTTTCCTAGGTTATCTTATCGTTGTGTTCTTTATTTTTCGCATTATTTACATGATATGATTTACTTGTGTTAACCTAGATTTAAATAATTTACCTAAGTAATCACTTGGCTAAATAACTAGGTTAAACAACTTGTGTTTTAAGGGTCTAAAAACGTACAAGAGGTATTAGAGTGGGTTAGCTCTAGTATTTAGATCCTTTGATCTAAGACTTGATCCTTGACCCCTGCTGTCATGGAACACAATTACTCTCTTGTGATCTCACCTCACTTTGATGGGAACAACTATGCCTACTGAAAGGTAAGGATGAAAGCATTCTTGAAATCTGTTGATGAGAGAGTTTGGAATTCCGTTGAATACAAATGGGAGAAGCCCACTACTCTTGTTAGTGAGTGGAAAACTTCTGAGAAAGAAGCAGCCGCTTTTAATAGTAAAGCCATGAATGCTATTTATAATGTTGTTTCTATGGAGGAATTCAAAAGAATCTCTAATGTTGAAGTCGCTCTTATTGCATGGAATATTCTATAAACTATGCCTGAAGGTATAAAGGCAGTTAAGATTAACAAACTAAAGTAGTTAACTACTAGATTTGAAAGTATTAGAATGTCTGATGATGAATGTTTTGATGAATTCTATGCTAAAATAAATGATATTGTTATCTTTACTTATAATTTGGGTGAAATCTATGATCAACCTAAGATTGTTAGGAAGATACTTAAATCCTTGACTGAGGACTTTAGACCCAAAGTGATTGTCAATACTGAAAGCAAGGATGTGGACTCCATCCCTGTTAATAAACTTGTAGCTTCTCTCCAGTCCTATGAGTTAGACTTACCAAAGACAAACAAATTCAATTCAATGGCTCTTAAGTTCGTTGATAATGTTGATGGGAATGGACTTGATAATGAACTCTCTGCTACAAAAATTGCATATCTTGCTAAGAACTTTAGAAACTTTCTTAAGAACAATAACAGAAGGGCAAGAGGTAAAAACAATGCTAAACCTAGGAATTTTAGGAGAAATGAACTCACTAAAGTGAACAATACTAATAAACTTAAAGAGAAAGTAGGTCAAACCTCTAATATTTCTATGGGTCAACAATGTTTTGGTTGTCAAGGGTATAATCATGTGAAATCAGAATGTTCTACATTCTTAAGATCAAAGGGTAAAGTTATGGCTATAACCCTTAATGATGATGAAGTTTTTGATCATAAGTCTGGTAGTGATGAGAATGGAAATTTCATTGCTTTCATAGCTATTGCTGTAGTTAATGAAAGTGTTGGTTGATGAGAACCCTTCTGATGGGGAACTTTCTGAGAATGCTGATTTGCAAGAAGCCTATAATAAGCTTTGTAAGGTTACTGCAAAGGATGTTATGAATGTTGATTTAGGTTTACAGAAAATTGCTTCTCTTGAACTTGATAAGAAGAATTTGATCTTGAAATTGTTTGATGCTAATGAATTGCTTGATAAGGTGAAGACTGAGAACATGTTGCTTGATAAAGTTAAGAATTTGGAACATGAATTATCTGTTGCTAGAGAACAAACAAATAGGTTTGCTAGTTCTAAATTTGAACACATGTTGAGTATTTAGAAGTCTCCCTTAAACAAAACTGGTCTAAGTTTTGAAGATATCATCTCTATGCCTAAGACTCATTCCATAAACTTTGTTTCTTCTTCTGAGTCTCTCATGAGTGAGATTATCAAACCAGTAGAAGTTACATCTCCTAGGAAGACTAGGGTTGGTCTTAAAGAGTCTAAGCCTAAGAATCCTACCATTCCTAAGGAAAAGGAGCATGATAAACCTTTATGGGTTTGTCATTTTTTGCGGAAAGGCTAGACACATTCATCCAAACTGTTTCAAGTTGCAAGTTGCTAAGTGAGCAAATAAGTCAAAAGTACCTGTGTCTCTAGCACAAGATCCCATGGTACTTATTGGTGAGTTGGTAAAGGTTTTAAACTTTTATTCCAATCCTGGAGGTGCTCATCATTCTAATATGAATAATAACTCTAATGCAAGAGTTGCATCTAAAAAGTTTTAGATGCAAAAGGCTAAGACTCGACCTAATTGAGTCTTTCTAACATTGTTCTTGTACTTCATCTCTCTATTCTTTGTGACTATTTTTCTTTGTTGTTGTTGTTGTTTTTTTTTTTTTTTTTTTTAAAGATTTGCATTGCATAACATTCATGCTTTTCATGCTAGGTTGTTTTTGTTAATTTTTTTTTTCTAAATAAATAAAAAGGAAAATGAAGGAAAAATGTGTTTTATATTATTTTTCTTGGATTTGAAATCAAGGTTAGCCATATTATCTTTACATAACATGTTTATGTACCTTGTTTAACTTGGATGAGCTTGTTTTACTACACATTGCTAGTCTAGTTTTGTAGTGCATGTTGTGTGGGAGTTGTTTATAGTTTTTGATCACATGATTTTGATTTTGAAGTCACATGCTTTTAATTGTAAGGACTAAAAAATTTCTAAAAGAAATGCATAAATAACTATCTCATCACTATTTACTAGCCAATCATGAACACCTTAGTGTATATCATATGATTTTGTGTTTGAGAAAGTGGAGCACATGCAAAAAAAAAAAAAAACATCAAGTGTAGCCTTGGCTTATAATAATAAAATCGGTGTGTACATTATTAGGGTATAATAAATTCAAATTAAAATTAAATTGGTGTTTACATTATGAGGCAAAACAAGAAACTTACATGATAACAAGCTTGTATTCTAGGAGATGTGAGAGTTATATGATGTAACTCTTTAGGTTATAGTCACTTTCAAACTTATGTGATGAATTTTGTAGAAATTGTGATTGATCACTATTTACTTATCTCCTCACATGTATCTCAAGCTATTCTAGTTGCCTATCCAAGATTAAAAGTTCCGTGATTTTAATGCAAAATGTGTTTCAAGGTTGAGCTTTGAAGATAAATTGATTGAAAATCTTGTTTTTGGAAGATCTACGTTGAATTCAAGGGTTTGTGAAAAACTTTTCATTTTATACTCATGCATTCTATTCATAAAACATTATGCTCTGAGCAGTTTTTGCATTAAAATGCTCTATTTTTCAAAAAATTGATTTTTCCAAATTTTCAATCGATTGAATCTGTCTTTCGACCAATCGAAAATGCGATAAAAACCTTGGTTACAATTTGCCTAACTTGATTGCTACTCGATTGATGCTGGATCGATCGAATCTATTTTTTGATCGATCAAATCTAATTTTTGACCGATCGAGAATCGGTTAGAGAGTTTTTAAAACAAAACTTTCCTTGCATGTTCTTCACTTTATTCATACTTTTCAAAAGCTTTTGTCCTCTCTTCTTCGACCGATCCACCTCAAGTCATTTTTCTGTCATTTTCTTCCTAACTTTTCTCAAGGTTTTTGTCTTCAAGTGCTAGTAAGACCTTTCTATCCCTTCTTTTTCATTTTATTCACATATTTCATGCATTTTAAGGGAACTTTTCAGACCTATAGGAATTTGGGGTTTTTGATTTTTGAGTTGGTTTCTTTCAAAATTGATCACTGGGTTTTTTTTCTTAGATGTTGTAAACATTTTTCTCATGCATTAATTTGATCAATTTGGTGATTTGAGGAAATTTTGAAATTCTAAGGCATGACACTACATGAAATTGGGGATTTTGTTCAATTGGGTTGTAATTGGTTAAATTTACTTGTGAAATTAATTGATTATGTCATTATATGATGATTTCTATCTAGTGTAATGATTAATTACTCAATTTGGTTAAATTTTTGAAAGTAGGTTTTTCAAAATTTGGGGTTTTTCTTCTAAACCTCTATGTTCAAGTCAATTCTTTGTTTTTAAAGTATAATTGAATGGTTCTCAATGCATTAGAGCATGCATCATTTGTTTATTCTGTTCATGCATCATATAGATTGATATTTTCTATTGTTGTTTTCTCTCTAACCTTGTCTAATGCAGTCTGCCTTTGGCTTTCTTTGTTTTCTTTCTTTGATTTCTATTTTGGTCTTTCCTTTCCTTCCCTTAGCATCATGGTTAGGAAAACTAGAGCTAATAAGAAAACCACCTCCACCTCTACCCCAACCTTTGATAGTAAGCAGTTTCAATTTGAGAAAAACCAAGAAGTCTATGAGAAGTTGAACATATTTAGGTCTAAGTGGGCTAAGAGGAAAGTTGTGTTAGATGAGTTAGACTTGGAAATTAGGGGGAACTTTGAGCATAAGGGCCAGTTACCTTTGTTGGACATTTCTCATCCTTCTCTAGCTGCCTTGATTAGAGAGTTCTATTTGAACCTCTCTGTCCACTCCAATGATTCCAACAATTACTATGTGATGAGTTGGATATATGGTGAAGAGTATACCATTACTCTTTTAGTAGTGGCCTTTGCTCTTAGGGTACCTTTTGTACGACATTATATCATATCTCAACGATTCTTCCATTTAGTGGGGTACTGATCCCTGAGATTCAAGTTTACCTTACATGAGCTTACTGAGATTCATTATTTGTTTTTTCGGATTTCTTGTCATTTTATCTGGCCCATCTCTCACTTGCACACCATTCCTATTGAGAGATGTGCATTTTTGTATGTCCTTATGACTGATGCTCCTATGAGTTTTCCTACTCCTTTTATTCAATCCTTGGTTAAGGTTCATAGGAGTAGTTCTATAGCACATGGTCTTTTCTTCCCTGTTTTTATACATCAAATTTTGTTACATTTAGGTTTAGTGGATTTTCTTACATCTGAGCCTATACACATTATAGCTCCTATAGGTGCCACCTTCCTTAAATAGAGAGCAGCTCAAATGAAAGCTAGCTCTAAACGCCCTAGAGTAAAGTCTTCCTCTAGTGCTGCACCTTCTCCTCCTCCTTCTTTAGGTGATCCCACAATTGAGGAGTATGGCGATCCCACTACTGTAGTTGATCCTCCACCTTCTACTTCGGGTGATTATAGCATTCAGAGTATGTTGGATGTTGTCATGACTGTTTAGGCGGCTCATGGTTAGCTTTTGGTGGATGTACTTCAATGTGTAATGTTGGCAAACCACGATCAAAACTTAGTGTTTAGATTTAGGCTACTCAAAGTGATTTATATGTAAAGTTGGAATTGAGTAATTGCAAATGATTTATACTCGATTGATTAAAGCTCATGTAGAATGTTTTTTTTTGCAGAATTTCCAACTCAACACATGCCTATATAATGTGTAGGGTTTTATGTTTTGACTTAAGTATAAAAGGAAAAACTCTAGCCACATTTTAGTGGTTAATGATATGTTATGTGTGTGAATCTCTTGTGAGATCTAGAGGTGTTTGCTTTCATACACACTTCGGGTTATCAAGATCAAGATTGATGTCGAGAGCTTAGTGATCACTTCAGTTGCTGCATAAAGAGCTTAAAGAAAAACACAAGTGGGAGTACTTGTGGTTGTTATGAATCCAAGAAAGAAGTAGTTCGTGGACTCGGAGCTATCACGTGGTCGTGATAATATGTTTTCTACTTAAGGTAGCAATAGGATGTTAGTGGTCTAAGTCACTATTGTAAAACTTCAATTCTTTCATAGTGGATCTGTTTTACCTTGTGAATAGTTAGGTTAAATCCTCCTAGGTTTTTTACCGGTTTAGTTTTTCTGGGTTATCATATCAATGTATTCTTTATTTTCCGCATTTTTTACATGATATGATTTACTTATGTTAACCTAGATTTGAATAATTTACCTAAGTAATCACTTAGCTAAATAACTAGGTTAAACAACTTGTGTTTTAAGGGGTCTAAAAAGGTACAGGTGGTTAGTTACGTATTTGGATTTGTGCATCAATTGGTTAGTCATGTACTAGAAGCCGTGCATTAAAAGGAAAGATTGTCACTACAGAACAAATCCAATTGGGTATTAGGGTAAAGGTTCAACTGTAGGTTGGTATAAGGTACTAGGATTCCTTTAGTTGTAACCGCTTATTGTGATAATAGTGGATTCTCAGGAGTGGTGACCTTAAAATCACCCGGTGGGGTTTTTGCCTTAGACGTTTTTCTTATTCGTAAACAAATCACCGTGTCAACTTTATTTTTCGCTGCATATTAATTTAGTTGGTGATTTATTTGTGCTATCAGATGTATTGCATGTTAATCAAATTAATTAATTAACTTAGCTAATTAATTGGTTAATTCATCATAAGGGATCAATACATTCTTGGCTTATTAAGTGGTATCAGAGCAAACACACTTTGATTAGGTTTTAATCTTTTTTGTATAATCCATTGAACCTTGTTTGTCACGGATAGAGGATAGTTTCTTATTATACCTCCTTTATTTGATGGCACTAATTGTGCATTCTGAAAAATATGCATAAGAGCTTTCTTGCAGTCATTATATGAGAAAGTGTGGCAAGCTGTGAAGATAGGCTGCACTAAGCAAAAGGAAGCGTCGGCCAATTGGGATGATGCTAAGATCAAGGTGGATAATTTCATCAGCAGGGTATTGAATACTTTATTCAGTGTGGTCACGAATGAGGAGTTCAAGAAGATATCATCTATTGAAACTGCAAAGGAAGCATGGACCATCCTCCAGACAACCTATGAAGGAACTAAGGTTGTCAAAGATTCGAAACTTTAGAGGCTTACTACAAGCTTTGAAGAAATCAAGATGGTGGAGGATAAGTCATTTGACGAGTTCTAGGCCAAGCTCAAGGACATAGTGAACTTAGCCTTTAATCTTGGGGAAACCATTCCTGAATCCAAGATTGTTAGAAAGGTGCTTAGATCTCTACCTGAGAGATTTCATGCCAAGATCACCGCAATTGAGGAATCAAAGGATATTGACAAAATTTCTTTGATAGAGCTGGTTGGCAATTTGCAGACCTATGAGTTGGGTTTGACAAGGATCGAAAAATCAAGCGAGAGCAAGAGCATGGCAATGAAGGCCAAAAGCAGTGATATTGATGAGTCTTCTAATGATGAAGATTCTAAAATGAAATCCTATATCACAAGGTAATTCAAAAAATTCATGAAGAATGCCAATACAAGAGGATTTGATAAAGACCGCAAGCAGTCCAGTTCGTCTTAGTTCAAGAACCAGGACAAGGGAAAGAAGGATGTTTCGGATGGCGGTCAGTACACTGTTCCCTTAGAACCAAAGTGCTTTGGGTGTCAAGGCTTCAGTCACATGAAGTAAGAGTGCCCTACATATCTCAAGACCATTGGGAAGAGTAAGGCACTTACTGCTACTTTGAGCGACATCGAGCCTGAAGATGATTCTAATAATGAGGAGGATGAAATCCTAAATGCCTTCACTGCCACTATAAATCCTACTAAGGGGATTGTTGAAGATGTGGATGAAGAAGAGGACTTGGTGGAGTTTAAATTTGAGAAGATGGATGAACAAGATGACATCCACATAGCCCATGCAAAATTATACAAGGTCTCGGAAAAGCATGAGAAGTTATATAGGTTGGCCACCAAGAAGCTCAGTGAAGTGGAGCTTAAATGAGAAGAAATCTTGGCTGAGATTTGAGAATAATTTCTTGGCTGAGAAGACCAAGAAGCTAACGCGGAGTTGTTTCAAGTCAAAGTTCAACTGGACAGGACTTCAAGTACAAAGCTTGACGAGATGCTCAGCCTTCAGAAATCTGCTTCCGATCGAACCAGTTTAGGGTATTTCTTCTCTTCTCCTACTATTGCTTCTACTAGTACTACTGTGTTTGTTTATCCTACTAATAATGTTGAATCTGAGAACAATGATGTGAAAACTGTTTTAGCTAGTGAGAACATAGACAAGGGTAAATCTATCTTAGGAGCACCCCCTAAGCTGGATAAGAAAGAGACTAAAAACCCTAGGGCTAAGAAGGGAAACACTCAAAAGCCTAAAAAGAAGAAGCAGCATCTCTGTCATCATTATGAAGTGACTGGACATACTCGACCTAATTGCTATAAGTGGTTAGCCACTTAACAAAGCAATTGTATGATCTTATCAAGAAACCAAAATTAGTTTCCATCCTCTTTTGCCCCTCTTGGAGATCTATTCAAAGCCCTCATGTTCCTTTTGAACTTGAACGGTTTCAATTCTTCCCCCTCACCACCGGATCGAGGGTCTGCCAAATAGAAAAGCTCTTCCAAGGCGTAGAAGGAAAAAGGCCCTAAGTGATTTAGTCACTTTTTTTTTTCTCTCTCTCTCTCTCCCCTATCTTGTTTTTGAGTTGCATTACTTGTGTGTTTTTTGCTGTTTTGTTTTGAGTCAGTCTTGTTTTATGCTTTGCTTTGTTTAACATGTTTTTGCTTGTTTATTTTTAGTTTTGCTTTATTTTGTTTGTCAAAAAAAAAATCAAAAAAATACAAAAATACAAAAACAGTGTGTGTTTTATGTACATTTGTACTTATGTACCTTGGATGGCTATTGAAACAAAGTTTTCTAAATTTTGTGTCTTTTGTAACTTAGATGAACATCTCTATGCACAACTAAGCAAGTGAGATTTATGGCTCGTGTTTGTGATGAGTAAGATTAAGTAATTTCTTGTACTTAACACTCGTATCACTCTTTTTGACGGGAATGACTAAAATATCGTAAGAGAAAGGCATAAATACCCATCTCACCACTGTTGTCTACCAATCATGAAATGGCATCTGTATGCTTCGGTATAGCAAAAGTGCAATGTCAAAAGCTTAACATAATTGGGTATCTCTTTTCTCTCTCTTATATGCCTATGCATGGTTTGCTTAAAAAAAATATGCAAAGAAAATAAAAGCAAAAAGAATCAAAATGTTTTATATATGATTGCAAGTGTGTCTTCTAGGAGATGTAGAAGTTATAGGATGTACCTCGAAGGTAATAGTCTCCATCAAGTAGTTATGATTGTGTGTGAGTTAAATTGATTTTCTCATATCTCAAATCATCATAACATGTAGACACCAATGCAATCTTGTGATGTTTTTTACACAACACACAATATTCTTTACTACTCTTGATACATGTGCAAGTATAATGTGATTTGGCCATCACAAAGAATACATGTGTCAATGAATGCTCACTAAATTATCTTGACTTGTTTTTGAAATATAAAATTAGTTAAACTTGTTTAGTGTGTGTGTGTGTTTTGGATTTAAATGCTTGACATTATTCTTGCTGAGAGATGATTTTGAGAGATTAAAATGTTGTTTGGATCTTTGGTTGAGTAGCTTACTTGATTGCATTCATATCTGTGGTTTTCTCTTTTTGAAAAATTGTTTTTGAGAAATCTCGACAACTTCTCGACACCTCTTGACAGCTAGGCTATTTGTCGAGCCTCTTGAGCTTCCTTTCTCGATAGTTGTTATCGCAATTTCGATCCATTGAGGTTTTTGAGAATTAGTCTCAATAGCTTCTCGATAGCTTTTCGATCCTTCGAGGAAGTTTCTATATGCTCGATAGATGCTCAATAGCTTCTCAATCCATTGAGGTCACTTTGCTGTGGACACCTCTCGAAAGCTCCTCGATAGCTTCATCTGGCGAAAATTTAAAGCTTGACCCCTCTCAATATCTCTCGATCCATCGAGCTTCATGTTTTTCTATATATAGTGTTAGCACAATTTTTTTCAATTCTCACCAATCTCTCTCAACAAAAACTCTCTTATTTCTCTCCCAAACACTTCTCACTTTACCTCTTCACCTTCCCCACTTGGATTTCAGCCTAGATCAAGCTTTTCTTCTCTAGTAAAGGTCCTTAATCCTTCCTTCTTCATGCATTTCACACATTAGACCTAGGTTTTTGGGTTTTCTTGAAAATTTTTAGGGTTTTTCAAAATTGATGAAGTTTTTGTGAAATTTTTGGGTTGGGTTATGTTTAAATGATCCTATATGTTCATGTATTGCATCACATTTGCATTTTTAACAATGATTCTTGCATTTTAGATGTGTGCTTACTATGTTAAAAAGATGTGTGCTAGTAGGTTTGGATTGGGCTAAGCCCATGATGTTTTTACTTTTACATGTCACATGTTCATGCATTTTTCATGCATACGTACCAATTTTCTTTCTATCATATTGATATTAAACTGTATTGGTTCTTTTCTGTGTGTTTCTCTCTCTCTTTCTTCATTTTGGGGCATCTTCTTTTTCTCCTTCTGCTGATTCTACTCCATCTCACATCAGGTTCCATGATGATAAAGCCTGTAAGGACTTTTTGAATAACATTTCACAACACTACATTCATTCGGAACACTAAGTCGTTCTATCGAACTTTTCTGATATTGACCTTCCCATTGTCATCTATAGTGGGGGTTAGGAGTCACTATGTGGCATCCCAGTCACCTGTCCTTTTATGATCATACAGGAGTTTTTCTCCAACATGCATGGATTCAACTATTTTGTACCTCAGTTTATCACTTACGTTTAAGGTATGTGCATTGTAGTCACTCCGAATCTTATATCCGAGGTGTTACACGTACCGAGGGTAGAGTTTGTTGACTACCTCGGCTGTGAGTATTTTAGGATTGTGTCCAAAGACGAACTCTTATCTCGCTTCTATGAGACACCTTCATCTTGGGGTGACCGTCAAAACACCCCTTGCTCAAGCTTTGTAAAAGGTCTGAGATTCCTTAACATGGTGATGACATTCGTTCTTCATCCTTTGTCTCACTATAACTCCATTACTGAGCCTCATGCTTGAGTTTTGTTATCCCTACTTGAGGGGCTTAGTATAGATTTTCTCTCTCACTTCATATTCTCCCTTATAGATGTCTATAAGGATATAGCGATCCGTGATAAACTCATTTTTCTTCGGCTATCACGCAGATTCTATGCCATTTTTCTGTCTCCTATCTTGAATTTACACATTTTTCTATTATGTGTGTCATAGATACTGCTACTGTTAGATGGAGCGAGACCTAGCGTCGACCAAAACGGGCACGGACCGAGACGATGACTCATCTGGCTTCTTCCTCTCCTTTTTCATCAGCGGGTGGTGTGACCCACGAGGCGGTCATGGCGCCATTTCATCGCATGGATGCTCACTTGACACACTCCATGATGAGTTGTGTCAGGTGAATACCCATGTCGGCCGTATTGCCTGATGATAGGCTCGCCTTGGTGGCTTCATAGAGTCTCCCTCTCCTTTTCCAAAGACTTCTAAGGATGAGGACGATAATGGTGACTTTGATGACAATTATGATGATGAGGATGAGGATGCTAGCTCTTCTGGTGATGACGTGATGACTGCTTGAGTTACTTGCCCTTTGTCATTCGTGACAAAAAGGAGGAATAGTTTTGGGTATGAGAGTAATCATGTTCTTAGGAGAGAGTTAGTATAGGAGATAGATATTTTTGTTAGGGGGAGTGTTTTTGTTTATGAGGGATGTAGTGAGGACTTTTTGTATCTTTCCATTTTTTTTACTTTTCAGATACACTGTTTTTACATTGTGATAGCAAAGCTTGTACTCATTATTGATGTTTATATATATTGAGGTTGCTATTACAATTTCACCTATCTCTTCATATGTTGTTTCTTTTCTCTCTTTATGCACATGCTTCTTATATATTGTATGCAATATTTTATTTTTGTTTCACACTAAGATGCAATGATGAGTTTTGTTTAAAGTGTTTCAGGAATACAGGTTGTCAAAGTCTTTCTTGCCATGAACTCTCTTTTTGCAAAGTTTTTCAAGAGTTTGTGTTAGGATAGATTTTATTGTATTCAACAAGTGAGTATGAGTTGAGTGATTTATGACTTCTCTTATATGTTCATTTTTTTGTTGTGGCTTTTTCACGAATTGCCAATGGGAGAGATTGTTAAGACATATGTGAATCATGTTAGGAACATATGTCATTGTAGAATTGGCTAATTTTTTAACAAAACACACTTTACTTGTAATTGGGTAGATTTAGGTTGTGTTTAATACTTCAAGGAACAAGGTTTCAAGTCCAAGTATTAATGTCATGCAAATCTATCCAAGAATCAAGTGAAGAAGTGTTGGATTTTAAAACTCGACAACTAGCTTGAAAAATAACATCTATCGAGATTTAAAAGGTAGCTTTTGCCTGATGCTCGACAGCTGCTTGATAGATAACATATCTATCGAGATTTATAGAAATTAGTTTTTCAGATCTAATTTCACTATAATTTGTGTATACATGTTTAGGCTTTCTTTTCTCACAACCCTAAACATATATAAGGATTATTTTAAGGGCCATCACAATTGATGCAAGTGAGTGCAACTTGATGTAAAGGTTTTTCACAAGCATATTGTGACTGGGGACAATTTGCCCTAGTTCATCTTTCTCTTCAAGAAGCTGCTGAGTTTGTATGTCATAGGGTTTTGTAACCAAGGAGTTTCGTAATCTTCATCGTGATGATAAACTAAAGAACTTTGCAGCCAATATCCTTCTGAAGTTGGTGGTTAGTTACGTACTTGGATTCGTGCATCAATTGGTTAATCACGTACTAAGAGCTGTGCATTTAAAGGAGAGATTGTCACTACAGAACAAGTCCAATTGGGTATTAGGGTAAGGTTTCAACTGTAAGTTGGTATAAGGCACTGGAATTCCTTTACTTGTAATCGCTTGTTGTGATAATAGTGGATTCTCAGGAGTAGTGACCTTAAAATCACCTAGTGGGGTTTTTGCCTAGGAGGTTTTCCCCATTCGTAAACAAATCACTATATATTAACTTAGTTGGTAATTTGTTTGTGCTATCACACGTATTACATGTTAATTGGATTAATTAATTAACTTGACTAATTAATTGGTTACTTCATCATAAGGGGTCAATACATTTTTGACCTAACATTTATAGTAACTTTTGTTTCCTTAATAATCTTTTACTTAAAAGTCAAAATAAGGTCCTGCTTATTTTGAGACGACCTTTAAGGTTAGTAGCTTATGACTTTGTTTTAACTCAATTTTATTATTTTTGGTAAAATTTGGTATTTTACCACCTAATCTCGTAATTAGTGCGAATTAGGCTTTGAGACGTTTCCTAATCATCCTAGGGTTTTACTTTTTGACTATTTATATGTTTTGTAGCCATCAAGGGCAGACAAGATTATTATCAATAAAAATACAGATGTTTTGTCAAATTCTTTTTCTAGTGAATTCTAGTTTATTACCTTGTGGATTTAAGGAACCCCTCGCGGATTCAAGATTTACTACCTAGAAACTAACAATTTAGTTTTTGTTCATTAAAGTGAGCATTATGTATGCTTTTTTTCAGGCTTCCGCACATTACGATGAAAAAGACCATTGCTCATGACCTTTTTCCAAACTTGTTCCACCATTGTGGTCTTTCCACACCTCCCATCCCATAAGCCTCGACAATGTTGATGTTTTTGCTGTTATCTTTAAGGGCTTTGAAGGCATCTTCCATAGCATTTGTGAAATGAAGTACTAGTGGTAAAGGAGGTGGCACAAGTAGAGAGACTCTTAAAATTCTCTAATTATCTTGCTTTATCTCAATTATCTTATCATTTTTGGAACCGTTAGTTTGTGACTCAGGTGTGGAAAAGAAAGACAGTACAAATGTTTTTTTTCAAATGAGAGTATTTTGGAGGCCTTCTATCAGATTCTGAACTATCACTACTCTTTTGGGTAAGAAACCCAATCAAGTTTTTTAAGGCTATAGTTGGGATTGTGCATCTAGGCCTTGTTGATTTGACAGGATCATTAGTTGGAATTATTTCATAATTTTCATAACTAATTGTTTGACTTTGAGACATGGACTTTAGCAAGGACAAAGACCTCAAAAATTCAGGAAAAATGTAATTAAGGGAATCAGTACTTACTGGTGAGAAGAGTGATGCTCTGGAATTAGAGAATCTTGGAGGCTTTTCATTATATTCTGAACTAGCACTACCATCATCATCACCCTTAGACATGGTGGGTGGGAAGAGTAATGGAATGGAAAGAGTTGTTGTTGTTGTTGTTGTTTGTCTAATAGGTTGTTAGGTTGTAAAGATTTAGGATTAAATGTTTAGAATTATATTTTGTGAGTGTTGGTAAACCGAGAACAAAACATGTCTAGCCTATGTGTTAGACATTACTCAAAGGTGTATGTTTCAAGCTTCAAGTTCGAGCTAATTGCAGAAAAGAAAGTCAATATTTGCCAAGCTCGATCAATCGAGAATTAGGCTCGATCGATCAAGAATCGCGAAAATCAGATTCTACAGAATTTTTAAACTAGGCCTAAGCCTGCGAAAACATTAAAAATTTCAATATAACTTGTCCACATATAAAAAGGAAACCCTAGCTACGTTTTGCAAACTATTGTAAGATTGAGAGATTTTGTACCTTCTAACTACATAAGCATCTACCAAAGCAAGATCTACAATCAAGCAGTGGTAGAACCTAATTACTGCTACAAAGATCAACAACTGAAGGTGATCTGAAAACTTTGATTGGGATCTCAAAGTCATAAGCGTGGGTGCTTATGTTGTAGTAAGTCCAAGAAGAGAAGGAGTTTGTGGATTTGGAGTTTGTACATGGTCGTGTCAATAAGTTACTACTTGAGATAGCAATAGATTTAGGGTTAAATCTGATTGTAAAAACTTCGATTCTCTTATAGTAGATTTACTTCACTTTGAGGATAGTTAGGTCAAATCCTTCGCAGATTTTTACTTTGAAATGGTTCGTTTCATCGGTTTTCCTAGGCCATCTTATCGTGGTGTTATTTACTTTTCTATTGTTGTGCATGATATGATTAATTATTATTTAACCTAGATCTGAATAATTAAGATTCAATCCCCGCCTACACCAAAAACTGATTAGTGTCTTGGTCTGATAATTATAAGTTATCATCAGGAGCGGACGCTATAGGTTGAAATTCTCTCAAAAAATAAATAGTCCCTAAGTCTGTAAACATTTTTTAAGTGATTATTATTAATAAAAATTCAGACTTTTTCTATTTCTTTCTCTAGTGGATTTCAGGAAATTATCACATTGTTGATTCAAATAATCCCTTATGGATTCAATGCTTACTATTAGGAACTAACAGTTTAGTTTCTGTTACATTAAAGAGAGCATCATGTGTGTTTTTTTCAAGCTTTTGCCACAATAATACCCCACTACCAGACTCCATCTTCACTAATCTGGGAAAAATCAGTATTGTACTAGTGATTCTTCACCACTACAAGAACCCAAAATTAACACTACCGCAACTACCACACTAGATCAACCAAACACAACCCAGATCGCAATCACAACTAGCACCACCGCTACAATAAATCAATCGGGACAAACACCATGACCCATGAATAGCACAAGATACAATCTATGTAAATATTATTTAATAGAGGGTAGGAAATTGTTCGATAGAAGAAAAGTCCGATAGCCAAGGAAAATAGTGTAAATATAAATTATAAAGATTGTTACAACAAGTTGATGCTATGAAAAAACGAATTCATTGGATGTTATGCATGTTGATCATGGCAATAAGTTAATGCTATGAAAAAAAGAAATAACTACCGACCAATTGACCTCAATTGTTTTAGTATAAGTTCATTGGAAGGTAGTACTTAGACACAGGGGCGACTCCACTTGGAGCCCGGGGGTTCAAATGAACCCCCTGCACTGAAAAAGTATATATATATATATATATATATAAGGGGACACACAGTTGAAGGGAAGAGAGGAAAGCACGGTAATATTGTAAAGAAAATAATGTAAGTAACTTGAAAATAAATAACTTGAAAGTAAGAACAATAATAAGGCGGTAGAACCAGCCAAGCAGTATATATCAAAATAAATCAAAGTAAATGAAAACAATAGTTCAAAGTAAATGAAAGCAATTTAAAACTGTCCAGTATGGCAGTAATCCGTCCAAGGTGGCGGTAGCAACAAGTAGAATAATGAACATAAAACTGAAAATACTTGTTATTGAAAGTAGGATAAACACTTATAGTAGTAGTGAATACAAGATCTCAACAGTTACAAGTTAACAATTACAAAGCATGAACTAGTCCTAGTTACAAGGTTTGTAGGATTACAAAGTTTGTAGTGAACAAGGAAGAACAAGGTAGTAGTAGTGGAAGTAAGGTGAGTTCTCTCTCCAAGAAGGCTAGTTCTAAGGGAAGAGAAATCAGAACTAAAACTTGACTTCTTCTTAAGGGACAACCCCCCCTTAAATAGGCAAAATTTCTGAGTAAACAGTACTTGTGAACAATAAAAGTTAACAGTGAAAAGTAAAAGTTAACAGTAATAATCTGCTAAAAGCAATCTTTGTGTAACTAAAAGTCATGGGAAACATAGAGAATCATCTTTTTAGAACATAATCATCATAGGTGGAAATCAACAGTAGAATTTGACCAGAAAGTAAACATTGCAACATTTTTGGCCATTATGCAGGCCAGACAAACAGGGGAATCAAGCTTTCAATCAATCTTTTGCTAAGTCATCAGCATCTTCGTCATCATGACCAAACCACTCCTGATTGTAAGGGTAGTAAGGGTCTTTTGAAACAGAGGCTTGAGAGGATCATTCATCATCTGAATCAGCAGCTTCATCTTCTTTAACCATTTTAGTGAGCAGGGCATATAAAGCATCAGGGTCCTTGCGGATTGCATCCAAAGGAGAACTCTTCTTCTTGTCTTAAAAGGTGGTTTAACACTTTTAGCAGATGAGGAAGCAGGTGCATCAGTTACAGCTTTTTGCATAGAAGTAGTGATTCTTAATGGGGAAGCACTTGGGGAAGGGAAGTCTCTGGCAACATTGTTAATGATGGATTAGGTGTGAGCAAACTTATCCCACAATTTAACATAACAACAGCAAGTGAGAACATCACCATCTTTAACATACTGCCATTTTAGAATCCAAGGAACCTTATATTTTTTAGCAAAATGAAGCAGGGGAGTGAACTTAGCTCCATGATCATCAGTTTTGAACCTTAATGTAAAATTTTGGAAAGAATCCTTCAATGGCACAGGGAATATTTCAACAATTGAACCAAACTGGGACCACCAACGGATGAACCAGAGAGGGAAGTCAGAATCAAAATCTTTATCAAAATTAACAAACCATGAATGAGACGTAGTTTCATTTTGGTGGAGCATGAATCCAAACCAGGCAGTAACATATTCATGATATGAATAGGGAATAGGGAATTTGGTAATCTTCTTGTGGCGGCATGGTTGGAGCCCCACATTTCTTCAGAAATAATGTTTTTTATGTAAACACTGTGGTAAATAATCCTTTCACTATTAGCCTTATCAGTTATGGCTTTGATAATGATTGAATTCTTATGTCGAAGAATTTTAGAATAATATTGCACAGTCTTTTGGTTGTGCTCCGGCATCCAGTGAAATTTTAGAGGAAAATAACTAGTAGCAAGCCTAAAAGGGTTAGTAATGGAGGCCCTATTTGGCTCTACTGAGAACAGGTTTTGGATATATTGTTTTCTAACATACTGCGAAGCATTGGAAGCATTAGGGTAAATAGTTTTACTAGGTTGGTGAACAGTGGCTAAAGCATAAGGATCATATTGTGAAGCTAAAACAGAAGAATAATTAGGCTTGGGAATGGTACCTAGGGGAGTGAAACGATTCACAATATCCAAAGAGAAAACAGGTTCTTTTTTAACAATTGGATTAGTAGTGGCAGGTGTCTTGTCATTCGACCGTCTACTTGTCATTGGGACACTGCAAAAATTCACGGGTCAGGAAATCAGGGATAGCATTTTGAGATCCTTTAATATATTCAATATCAAAATAAAAAAACACTCAAAATAGCTTGCCATCGGGCAAAAATATGTTCGAAGCAATATTTTCAACATCTTTTTCAATAACATATTTAGCACTTTTGCAATCAATACGTAACAAAAACCTTTGGTTTAACAAATCACTTTGAAATTTTGAAATACATAGTACTATAGATATAATTTCCTTTTTAATAGTACTATAATTTAACTGTGCATTATTCCAAATACCAGAATAGAAACGAACAATTTGTTCAGGTGACTCAGGAGAAACTCTTTATTTTAGAATACCACTATAACCAACATCAGAGGCATCGGTTTCAACAATTTTGAAGGCACCAATAGTAGGAATACCAAGACAAGGCAATGTCTTAACATGAGATTTGATTTGTTTAACAATAGAAGTGTGAACATCAGACCAAGGAGGAGGATTACTTTTTAACCGATCAAACAAAGGCTTGCATTGTTTCCTCATATCTTTGTAAAAATCCGCAACATAGTTTAATGACCCAAGAAATCTTTGGAGCTGTGTTTTGTCAATGATAACATCAGGAAACTTATCAGCATATTGGATGGCTCTATCTATAGGACAAATCTGTCCTTCAGAGATATCATAGCCAAGAAAACGAACTTTGGTTTGGAATAGTTTAACCTTCTTGGCTAAGACAACAAGATCATTTCTTTTAATAGTTTCTAGAAACGAATTCAAATGTTTCCAGTATTCGTCAATAGAACTAGAGTAAACAAGAACATCATCAATATAAACAATGGTGAAATGACTGAAAGAGTTAAAACTATCATTCATGATATTTTGAAAATCGCTTGGAGCATTTTCGATGCCAAATGGCATAACATTCCACTCATAATGTCCAAAAGGAATGGTAAAAGCAATTTTGTACCTATCATTCTCACTAATTTGGATTTGCCAGAACCCAGATTTCATGTCAAACTTGGAGAACACAACAGCTTCACTTAGCCTATGGACAAGGTCATTCTTATTGGGAATAGGATACTGAATCCATTCTAAAACCTTATTCAATGGTTTGTAGTTAATGACTAATCTTGGGGTTCCTCTTTCAATTTTAGCATTTTTTTGGACATAAAAAGCTGAACAAGACCAGGGGGACTTGCTATTCCTAATCAATTTTTTTTTCAACAAATCATGGATTTCATTTTTGCAAAATTCAACAGTTTCAACATTCATTTGGATAGGATGAGCTTTAGTGGGAATATTTTCCTCATCAAAATCTTTAACATATGGCAAATCAACAATATGTTTCTTCCTATGCCAGAAAGCATTAGGAACATTGAAGGAAACATCATCAATCAACATTTTCTGAAAATTATCAATTTTGGATTGCAACAATTTATCAAAAATTTGTTCAGCAATTTTCTTGTATCTAACCTCTTGCTGAAGAAATTTAAGATGTTTAATTTTAGCATGAATAATGTTTGAAGCAGTATTAGTATCAATATCAAACTTTGAAGTAAATTTGAATTTTACTTTTTGTCCAAAAGGATTAGTAGTAATTCCATCATGTTCAACAAGAAAAGGATATAAAGCATTTATAAAAGGCAAACCAAGAATCACTTTATCAGTCATATTTTTAACAAGAACGAAAGGAATCTTGAAACAGACATTAGCATGGCATACATGAGCATTATTCAATTCATACTTAATTTTCATCTGAGAACCATTAGCAGAAACCAATCTTTCAGTAGATTTTTCAAAGTATTTTGAAGGAATCAGTCCTTCTTGGATACAATTCATATCCGCACCTGAATCTATCATAGCAATAACAGTGAAATGATAATCAAGAGAAACAACAATTTTAACTTTTGTAAACCATTTTGGAGGAATTATTTTCTTAACAAGAGCAAGTTGAGACTTAGTGAAAGCATCAGGAATACCTTTACCAGAAAGAAGAGCTTGTTGACTGGATCCATCTCTATCTTTTGACTGGATCCATCTCCATCTTTATGCTCATGTCCTTGTTTAAGATTATTGTTATCACTTTTAATATCTTTAAAATCATGTTTTAATTCGCTTATCTCTTGTTTGATAATATTAATTTCATGTTGTAAATCATTAACAATTAGTTCTTTAGATTTCTTTTTGTTAAGCTTTTCTAAAGTTTTATCTTCTTTACTCTCGGTGAGAACATTAGTTTTAATAACATTGCAACAAGGACCTCTACTACCAATTTTAATATTAGGAGAGTCAGAAGAATCATCAATATTTAGCATGTTAAATTTGTTTTTTAAATTACCAGGTTTTTCTTTACAGTCTTTACTAAAGTGCCCAGATTGACCACAGTTAAAACATCTACCTTTACCTGAACTTTGTTTAATATATCTTTTAGAAACATTTTTCTTCTTAGCATAGAAATCATTAGGTTTAACAAAGTTATTTTTGTACTTTTTATATTTTTTATGGTTTTTATCATGTCTTTTACTTTTTTGCCTGGACTAGAAGGAGCAATAGGAGGCAAACCATATTGGTCACAGAAATTTCCCATTTCATATTTAGCTTTTCTTTTATCCTTTAATTGGTGTTTTAACAATTTTTCATCATTACACATATTGATACCAAGTTTTTTAATAGTACTGAAAATATCACCATAGGTTAAATTATCATAATCAAGAGAATCATTTTTACCCATTAATTCTTGTTTTATCTTAAGAGCAAAGATAGGAGGCAGACTGTCAATAAACTTTTCTTTCCAATAAGGCTTATGACAATCTTTCTGAAGCATCACTCTAGAAGTAAAAACATCTTGATACCATTTGTAGTCAGACATAGTTGGACAACTCAAATAATCAGAAATATGAGATGAAATATTGGATGGAGTACCAACAAAAATATTTGAGAATAGTATAGATCAAGGTATTGACACCATCAGTGATGTTTAATAGCATGTTTAATAGGCAAACCTTCATCATTCTTTTTAATAGCATGTTTAATAGACTCTGGATTCTTCAGTGATGTATGAATCCCACCATCCACAAAAAGTACTAGAAAAACCAGTAACAAGTAAATAACAATTTCAGGTTGATCAAGATCATGGTTATTTTGATAAGCAATACCAACCATAGACATATGACTCATTTTATTAATGATTTCTTGTTCAGACAAACCATCAATATTCCATTCTTAAAGCTTATCAGCAGAAATAGAAAACTGTGTTTGAAAATATCTCTCTTCAAACTGCATATCAGGAGGAGTGGGTTTTGAATACCAGTTTTTAGTAAAAGAAATGGGTTTGGAGTTTCCAACAAATCTTTTAATTTCTGGGAAATCATCATCAAAGATTCTTTTTGCAAAAACAGAAGAAATAGCATCAGAATATGTATTTTCTTCAGAAACAATTTCTTTTTTGGAAATAGTTCGAACAGCTGAAGTACTTGTAGAAGTACCCTCAGTTTTAACCTTTCAATCAGAAAGCATTTTTTCAACAATTTCAAAAGTCTTGGACTGAGAAGTTTTAAACATAACTTTTTCTCTTTGACTGGGTAAATCAATCAATGGTTTCTCAGTTTTAATAGAAATAGATTTTTCAGAAACAGGTTTTTCAGAAACAGGTTTTTCAACATTTTTTTCTTCAATACGGTCAAGCTATTGACCAATAATATGCAAAGATTGATTAGTAAAATTTTTTTGTTCAATAAGACTAACAATGGGACTTTTATCATTAGCAATTTTGAAAAGGCATGCCTTCACTTCCTCTTTTGTCACTTCATCTTTCTTAGTAGTTATCAAAATTGAGTCAAGAGGAGGATGACTAGACCTGATAATGGTTTTATCTATTTTAACAAAATTTGATTTCTTAATCACATTTAAATGTTGTTTTGAAACCTCATCTTTTGAAACATAATGGTTTTCAAGAAAATCAAAAAACAAAATATGTTTTTTCAATTGATTCATCTTTTCCAACCATTTTCTTTTAATACAGTCTTTTTCAGACTGAGCAAAATTATTTTGGAAATATTTTCTTTTGGTTCTATTTTTTGCAAGCATAAATTCATCATACAAAGAAACCAAATCAACTTCAAAGTGTTCATCCAAAATAGTCAAAACTCGTAATTGATTTTGGTAAACAGGAGGATTTTCAATAGGGGGAGAATCAAAATCAGATGGAGTAATAGAAACAGAGTCTTCTTCATCATTAACAGCAACATTGTCATAAGGAGAGGAAGATTCAGCTTTGGTAGAATAGAAAGGAGTGCTAACTTGTGAATTACTACTGGAAACTCCTTTTAGTTTTAAATCAGAGGATTTTTCTAAATTCTTTTTCAAAAATTCATTGATCTCTCGATCTCTTTTTGAAATACTTTCAGATCCAGCAAAGGAATGTCTTCCTTCGTTGATTCTCAAGGGTGGATTGTTTTGAAAACTTATTTTAACAGTACCATCAAGATATTGTTGAATATGGGTGAGATCAATTTCATCAAAAACTGAAAGTTCAAAAACGTGTACAAACACCTTTGAACGTTTAGACCCCCAAATTACACTTTAACCAATTCAAGCAATATGTCAAACAACTAGTGTGCGGAAACTTAACATATGCTATAATATGGAATTAGTAAAAACTATCTAAGCCAAAACAAAATTTAATCCACAGCAGATAATAAAAAGGCAAAGATAGAGAGGAAGGAAGATGCAAACACAAAGACAACACGCGATGTGTTATCGAAGAGGAAACCGAAGCCCTCGGCATAAAACCTCTCCGCCACCCTCCAAGCGGTAAACAATCCACTAGAAAATACAGTTGGGATACATGGACAGCAATAGACCCTCCAAGCCTAATCTACCCAGTGCACCTAAGCCCTCCAAGCTTCTTGCTCCAACGAGGTTGTGCCGAACCTTTTTCTTTTCTAGCTTCCCGGATTCCGCTAGTAGGCCGTAGCATCAACCAATGAAGATTGGTTCCTTCCTAACTGCTTCCTAGAAATCCAAACAGCTGTCTCACAATGATGATGATGGTGAGAACCAGGTTTGGTATAATGCCTCTCAAGGATTTGACAATGGAGAGGAAGAGAGATGAGGAATTTAAAGAGACTCTAAGGTATAGATTGTGGGTGAAACAATCTGGTTTTTCTTTAGAGTTTCTCTCTCAAAATTCTCTCTGGAAGCTCTCTTTCAATCGTGGGTAATAGGGGGATTTATACTGGAGTGGGAGAGAAATGTGAAAAGTCAGGTTTTACAAAATAGGGTTGGCTCGCAGCTTGACCTCGTGGCTTGACTAAGTCGCGAGATCCAGTCGCGAGTTAACCGTATGGCCAGTTGTCCTGTTTTGTCCTGTAGTGCTCCAGCTTGCATGACTGTTCACCTTCTAGCATGCTTGGCACGTGTGCTGCGTCTGGCGGCTTGCAGCCGCGAGTCACCCGCGAGTCCCAGCTGCGAGTCTCTGTTTTCTTGCACACTCTTGAGCAATCTTCACTCTATCTCACTCACTACCCTTACATCAAACCCACCTAAATACAGGGTTACTAAATGCTGAATTACAAGTAAATTTGGCACGGAATAAAGCCAATTAGATGGTTGAATAAATTCAACCTTACAATCTCCCCCTTTGGCTATTCCGTGACAAAACCGTAAAACAGACTCTAGACTTAACATGTGACTTGGGAACATTTGAACAAAACTCACTCACACCTAACTCTAGAAGCTGTGAAGCACTTGAATCATATGAACATAATACTCCTGAAACACAACAATACACCATGATCATTGTAAGCAGAAAATTATAAATGCATATGAAACAGGCAATATGTGATCAAGCAAAGATGGAGTTAAGAAACAAACCATGGCTTGATCAAACAAGCAATCACTACAAGGTAGTGATAACAATGCTCATTCACACTTGGAATGAACACAAGGACATACAAGTTAACAAGCACAAGGCAAGATACTTGTATGCTCAACACTCAACCAATGCATAATACACAAGGTATATGCATCTAGGAACAATCCTACAAGGGCACAAGAGTGACAGTACATAAACCAAAATGCAAGACATTTAGATTAAAGTACTGATTTCAACATAGCATAAAGGCTGCATTAAGCAAGGTACATACCATAAAGCCTACAAACTATGCATAAAACATAAACCCTAAAAGCTTACAAAAGCACATGGGTACAAACACATTATATTGAATAAAAACTTAAACAATATAAACTAAAAGTGCATAAAGTTTCTCCCCTTCAAAGTGATGAGAAGCCGTGATGCACTTGGAACATATATACTTGTAACCTGAAACACTTGCACAAAACACATTAGACCCTTAAGGCAAAACTAGTAATAAAAGGACAAGTATAATGTAACAAGCAAATTGCGATCAAGTAAACATGATGTAAAACATATGAGCAACTTGATCAAACACCAAAACAGTCATATAGAAATGACTACAATGATCACATAGCAAAGCAAATGATCATCCGAACATGCATTCAAAGAAGCACAATAGCATAGGGATATATGCATGTCCAAAGCACAAACATGATGCAATGAGAACAACAAAGCATAACTCAAACTACCATAAAGCCAACAAGAAAACAAACAGAACAAAGTTTTCTAGTTAACACAATGTCTTTTCCCCCTTGGTATATGCATCTTCACTATGGAAAATCTCTCCCCCTACAAATGTGCATGAGAAATAGAATTTCTCCCCCTAAGGATGTGCACAAGAGTCATATAGAAATGACACAACACTCCGATATATACTCTCTAGAGTATACTCTCCCCCTTTTTGTCAGGAATAGACAAAGGGTCAAGAAGAAATGAGGGCAAGAGATGAAGGAACAATGATAATGATGCATAAGGGGTGCAAGATGAATGAGAAAATGAAGCTCAAACCTAAGACAAAGTAACATGCTACAAAGCATAAGGTAAGCATGACATGCTAGGATGAAGAAATAAGGTAAAGACCAATGCATGACAAGGGTAACAAAAGTGTGTGCAAGAGGTGGCTAAGTGTAATGCATGACCAATGCATGAAAAATGCACATGTGAGGCAAGGTGTGTTAAATACACAACCAATGAACCAAACATGTTCCTAATGAGGAAACATGAGAAACCCCAAAGTTTGGTACTTATCGGAGTCCAAACAAGTAAGAAAATGTCTAAGAGGCATTTTATCAAACACCTAGCATGCACACTATGAACAATAATGTGAAACAATGCATGAACATCATGAAATCCACCCTTAATACATGTTCTTTCTGCCACAAGGGGCCAACATCCAATGCAAATCAACAAAAGAAACCAATCCCATGAAGAAAATTGACAAAAGAATAAGTTTTCCCAACCCCTATGATAAAAATCCCAACCAAGAGCACAAAACTCTCCAAAACATAATCTAAGAATCAATATTAATGAAAAGAGTTTATAATTACCTTAGAGATGTTAAGGGAATGAAAAATCATTCAAATTGGTTGGGTTTTGATGTAAAAATATTGAAAGAGGGGTTTTAGAGAGAATGGGAGAGGTTTAAAACAAGTTTCCCACAAAAAAGCTCATTAAAAAGCTGATTCTAGGCGCTTTGCGACTGGCGAGTCGCGAGAGAGCCGCGAAACCTCTCTGGATGAACTCGCAGCTTAAACTCGCAGCTTGCAAGTCGCCAAACTGAGTAGCCAAAACTGGCAGCTCGCGCAAGTAGCCAAAATGAGTAGCCAAAACTTTTGACACTTGTTTTTCAAAACAAAACATGTTTAAACATTGAAAAACAAAGTAAGCACTAAACATAAACACAAAAAGTGATAAAAATCACTTCCAAAAACATATAAAATGATCAAAAATATCTTTGGATTAATCCATATAAGATTGAGCACACACACATCACATTTAGACAAGTACAATCTAACAAATGAATAAGACATTCATTGAACATTAGGCAAGTGTGTTATGTGTGTGTATCAAATGTGGAATAGTCCTTAGTCTAGAGTGAAGTTTCAATGATCAATTCAATCAAGTCATACACAACTAGTACTAAGTCAAGTGGTCTATCTCAATTATAGAAATGAACATATATGACCTCCCACAAGAAAATGATTACATAAGATTGAAGCTTTTCATTTGGCTTCTTACAATTCATATCATTTGATCATTTTGAATCAATACAACTCATTTTGAGCAATACATCTCATTTTTGAGATTGACACCTAAAATTTTTGATATTTCAATTTGATGAACAAGCATTTGGCTTTTTGGGCATCATACATTTTCATAAAATAACTTACTCAAATTCTTTTGAAACTTCTTAGCATTTTTCTTGAAGAGTTTGTCAACAACACCAATAGATTCAAATAACATGTCATCACACGTATGAGGATTAACACTCATAGAGGCATTTTCACAAACACGTGGCATGTTACATTCATCACCAACCAAATCATGCAAAGAGTCATACAAAGCACAATCCATGGCAAATAAACACAAAGGGTCAAGGATCACACTTAGGTATTTAAACCACAACAAGTATACCCGCTCTGATACCAATTGAAAGTTCAAAAACGTGTACAAACACCTTTGAATGTTTAGACCCCCAAATTACACTTTAACCAATTCAAGCAATATGTCAAACAACTAGTGTGTGGAAACTTAACATATGCTATAATATGGAATTAGTAAAAACTATATAAGCCAAAACAAAATTTAATCCACAGCAGATAATAAAAAGGCAAAGATAGAGAGGAAGGAAGATGCAAACACAAAAACAACACGCGATGTGTTATCGAAGAGGAAACCGAAGCCCTCGACGTAAAACCTCTCCGTCGCCCTCCAAGCGGTAAACAATCCACTAGAAAATACAGTTGGAATACATGGACAGCAATAGACCCTCCAAGCCTAATCTACCCAGTGCACCTAAGCCCTCCAAGCTTCTTGCTCCAACGAGGTTGCGCCGAACCTTTTTCTTTTCTAGCTTTCCGGATTCCGCTACTAGACCGTAGCATCAACCAATGAAGATTGGTTCCTTCCTAACTGCTTCCCAGAAATCCAAACAGCTATCTCACAATGATGATGATGGTGAGAACCAGGTTGGTATAATGCCTCTCAAGGATTTGACAATGGAGAGGAAGAGAGATGAGGAATTTGAAGAGACTCTAAGGTATAAATTGTGGGTGAAACAATCTGGTTTTTCTTTAGGGTTTCTCTCTCAAAATTCTCTCTGGAAACTCTCTTTCAATCGTGGGTAATAGGGATATTTATACTGGAGTGGGAGAGGAATGTGAAACGTCAGGTTTTACAAAACAGGGGTGGCTCGCAGCTTGACCTCGCGGCTTGACTAAGTCGCGAGATCCAGTCGCGAGTTAACCGTATGGCCAGTTGTCCTATTTTGTCCTGTAGTGCTCCAGCTTGCATGACTGTTCACCTTCCAGCTTGCATGACTGTTCACCTTCCAGCATGCTTGGCACGTGTGCTGCGTCTGGCGGCTTGCAACCACGAGTCACCCGCGAGTCCCAGCCGCGAGTCTCTGTTTTCTTGCACACTCTTGAGCAATCTTCACTCTATCTCACTCACTACCCTTACATCAAACCCACCTAAATACAGGGTTACTAAATGCTGAATTACAAGCAAATTTGGCACGGAATAAAGCCAATTAGATGGTTGAATAAATTCAACCTTACAAAAACAGGTTTAGCAGGAGGGGTTTCTTGTTCCAACAACCAATCATTAGGAAGTTTAACATCTTGCCATTGAATCATTTTTGGAACTTGAATTTTAGCATCAAGAGTTGAACATTGAATTAACATGGTTTTACCTGAAGGTTCTCTAGGAATCTTAGCACATGGATTCATTTGAGTACCCATTAGTCTATAATAAATGCGATAAATCAAAGCAAAAGGCTTACTTCCTTCTTCCATGTGATAACCAGATGAAGCAATATTCAATATCAAAGCTTTAACAATATTATGATCATCCAAAGCAAGAGTAAGAGCAGGATAACAGTTAAAATAAACAGGACCATCATACATAGAAGCAGTAATCATACCAAGAATGCTATCTTTAAAAATCTTAAATCTAGCATTTCTTAAACACATGAGAACAGAAGCATTAATACCCTTTTGGGTAAGTGGTTTAATAGCAACTTGAACCATACCAATATGCAAATAACTGAATTTTTTAGCAGCAAGGAAGTCATAATATTTCTTTTAGTGAACAAACAGCATTTATATATATATGTTTTACTTTTTTTTTTTTTTTTTTTTTTTTTTTTTTTTTGGTTTTGGCCCCTAAAATAAAAAACTTGAACATCTTGACCTTAGATTTTTTTTTTAAACCCAGCTGAAATAAGTTTCAATATGATTCTCTTAATAATATTTTGGTCTTAAAAAAAAAAAAAAAAAAAAAACCAATTTGATATAAAATTTGGAAAAAAATTAATAAGCCCAACAACAAAAGTAGAAATTTGTTAATCTTAAACCTTAGAAAAAACTCATTTAGATCTTAATAAGTTAGAAATAAAATTAATTAATGAGAGATTAATTGATGAATGATTGCTTGGCTCTGTACATTAAAAGAAATGTAACTTGTAGGATTGATAACGAAGATATCATACAACAATTTTAAATATGAAACATTGTAAAAAGTAATTGTAAAATTTTATATATTTTAGTTTTTTTTAGGTGTTTTTTTTAGGTGTTTTTTTTTTTTTTTTTTTTTTTTTTTTTTTTTTTTTTTTTTTTTTTACGATGTTGATATATTCAAATTCTTTTTTGTTTAAAATTTTGTATAATTTACGTTTTTTATTGACCCCCCAACAAAAAAAAATTATCCTAGAGCCGCTACTGCTGAGACATTTGCTGTCATCGTTTGCCTCTTAGTCTTCTCTTCTCTTTTTTAGGAGTATGGCTTGGTTACAATGCTCGACTACATTGGACTCGATATGATTTAGATAATTGTTCAAAATTAGTCACATATCGTCTATTAAACAGTATTAGACAGAAGCTTTAGCTCTTTTTTAATACCCAGTCAGTGTAAATACTAAATACTGTTTAATAGAAGGCAGGAGGATTCGTATAGCCTAGTTCGAGAAGATAGATTAATTAAAATATAAGGATTGTTTACAAGAAGTTGATGCTATATTTCATTTTATTTATATTTTGTTGTTCCAGCCCAAAAGAGAAAAGTTGAGACTACATTTCCATGCAATAGAAAAATTCATTGGACTGTATGCAGTTTTGTTCTTCTTCTACTTAATGCATATGTGTGAGTGGTGATACCCGTTTTCTTTGATAAAAAGGGGCCCAACAGCAGAAATGTCCAATAGCAAGCAAAGAAAAGTAGAGAAAAAAGATTGGAAGACAAGGCAGAAGCAAACGGGCCATAAAAGCCCGAACCAAAAAGAAATAAAGAAGTAAAAGCCAGTGTGCCAACTCGGCAGAAAATGGCAGCAAGCAGGCCCACAAGAACAAGAAGAAGAAAAAGAAAAGCAAGACAAAAGTTAATGGGCCATAAAAGCACAAGAAAGAAATAAGGCCCAGTGGGTCAGGCCGGCAAGAAGTAATACCAGGCAAGCCCACGGGCCCAGGAATGGACAAAAATGAGGAAAGTCCAAGAAGCCCACGACACCTCCATAAAGGGTAGGCATGGGAAGAAGGGACATGGAGCAGAACACAACAAAGTTGATCTCTAGCGACAAAAATAGTGTGGAAAAGAAAGAAAACAAAAACATAAGGTAGTAAAATAACCACACAATGGCTGAAGCACTACCAATCTGTACCTAGCCAATGCAAGGAATGTGGGCCCAGGGTCAAAGGATTTACAGAGGGTGTGGTTTGGTAGAAGGGGGAAAAGAGCCTATTTTTGGTTTCTAGCTAGGGACTCTTTTTGGGAAATGCTTTGCTGGGATGGCATTTTGTCCCCAAAGAGTGGTAGACGGATGGAATCACTTGATGCATGCCAGGGGGTGAGTAAAGAGAAGCTCAAAGCCTTATCCATTCAAGCAAGGGGGAAAGACACACAGCAGAACCAGAGAATTTGTCGTGAGATTGGCTAGTAGAAGGGAGAGAACGTACTGGGCATACCCAGAGATAATAGTGGCCGAACGACCAATGGGTTAGTGGACAGATCTAAGTAGCTGTGCACAACAAACAAAAATGATTGGTGAGCCATAGGTGTATAAGAGGGAAATCCCGTGAGATTAGCCCAGTATAAAAAAGATTGTTTACAACAAGTTGATCCTATGCAATAAAAAAGTTTCATTGGACTATATATGCAAGTTGATGCCATGCAATAAGTTTCTTATTTTTATTTTTATTTTTTAAGAAGCAGCCTTGCAACCAGTTGTTCCTATGCAATAAACTAAAGACAAATTGAACCGTACTAATGACAAGTTGGTATTATATTTATTAAAGTATATTGGAATTTGGAAGGTAGTAAGTAGACAAGAGCTGTCATCTTTATCAATCTTTTTTTAATTCTCTGCCTATGTAAATACTAAAGTTGATGACATGCAATAAAAAATTTCATTCGAAGGTACTAAAGTTGGTGCCATGCAAGGATTTTAGGGATTTCAAAAAATAGAATTCCATCTTACCATTCAAACATCAGCATATTCTAATAGCATAGTGAGAATCTTATTCTATAACTAGTTGCATATTTATCATGTTCATCTAATACTGTGCTACATATTCATGTCTAGTGACACTTACACTATACTCCAAAATGATTACTTATTTCACAATTAAGGCTTCTTTTAGTTGTTTTTAAAGCCTTGATTAATCTAGTAAATGTCCAATGTGGGACTCAAAATACATTCACCCAACGTACTTAATCAATATTCAATCAATATAGGATATCACACAATGTTTATTTTGGTTATTAGCTTTTCAAAAAGAACGCTTTTGAAAACCTTGATTTCAAAATGTGCTTTTTGAAAACATTGAGTTTAAAATGTGCTTTTTGAAAAATCTTTTTATAAATGCAATTAAGTGTTTGTAAAATATGTAGGAAAAAAAAATAAAAGTTTCAATCACTAGAAAAGGCTCAACACAGCACAAAATGAATACAGAGCATATAAGCTATAATTGTAATATGAATTTTACAATCCGCTTGCCTGCAGCATACAAATTTAAAAAACCTAGAACCCATTACAAGAATTTTTGTATGCACCAGCCAAGTGAATTGAATAATTTATATATATGATTCTGTTAGTATGGGTAATTTTATCATGCATATGATATATATTTCTTTTTCTTATGTTTGATGAAGTATAGGTATTTCACCACCAAATACAAATGGTATATTTGGTTACTATTTTTGCCCTAGTTTTTTAGTTTCAAAAACCATTTTCTAGGCCTCAAAACTTGTTTAGTAATTGAAAACAAATAGAAAACAAAAACAATTTTTAAATCTAAATTTACAAATGAAATTGAAAACAAGCCTTAAAGTAGAAGGCACTGGGACAAAAACAAAACAAAATAAGAATTCTAATTTTATAGAAACCACTTTTGGATAGCTCTTTCTTGGGTTAAACCTTTTGCAAATTTATTAATTACCAAAGTTAATTAATTAGTCAAATTACATACAATAGCATGGTAGTACAAACAAATAACCAAATAACTAAATGCAATGGAAAATAAATTTGACACAAGTTATTTGTTTACGAATGGAGAAAATTACTGAGGCAAAACCCCACTAGGTGAATTTAAGGTCACTACTCTCGAGAATTCACTATTATCAATTACAAGCGGTTACAAGTATAAGGAATCACAGTACCCAATACTAACCTATAGTTGAACCCTTACCCCAATATTCAATTGAACTTGTATTGTAGCAGTAATCTCTAAGTTAATGCATGAATCTTAGTACGTGGCTAACCAATGATGCTCGGATTGTAGTACGTGACTAACATACTAACTTGAGGAAGATTGTGGGTTGCAAAGTTCTTCAATTCATCAACAATGATTACCAGGAAGCCCCTTTGTCACAAAACCATTGGTATAAAGACGCAGTAGTTTCTACAGAGAAAATAATAAACTAGAGTAATTTCTGCCTCCGATCACAATATGCATGTATTATTCTTTTGCAACACCTTGCATCACTTGTGATGGCTCTTAAAATGATTCTTATATATGTCTAAAGTTGTTAAGAAAGAAACACTACACAGATATTCGTGGATATGCGTGTAATCAGATCTGGAAAACTTGATTTCATAATTCTCGACAAATACAACTTGTGTCGAGCTTCTCTTGAGTTTCAACATTAAATCTCAATAAAAAGGATTTCATCGAGACTACTTTCGAGTTTTAACGAACAACACTTCCTTTACTTGTTTCTTGGTCAGACTTGCATGGTTTCAATACTTAACTTGAACACTTATTTCTTGAAGCGCTATACTCATCCTAGAACTACCCAATTACAAGTAAAGTGTGTTTTGTCAAAATATTAGCCAATTACATAAAAATGTCCCTAACACTCTTTAAAAAGTATATGCTCTTAAAAAAAAATGTTAATGTCAGCAACATTCAAGCAAAGCTTGAATTTCACAAGAATTTATAAATGAATTTTCTTTAATTGCCTTTTAGATTCTTTCTTTTTGTTGTTTCATGTAATAAACAAATATCATTGCATAAATCAATAAAATTAACCATTTGTTGGTACAAATAGATTAGTCAAACAATGAAACATCATGACTTGCAAACATAGCGCTAACACACAAATTAGAGTGACCTGGATTTTTCCCGTTCCTAACTGGAACAAGAAATAAAGAAACCAAAACCCCTTTAGCCTTAGGTGGCCCTCACAACACTCAAACCAAGGACCTTTCGTGACCTGACCCTTGGTCCTAACCCAAACATTCCAGAAAATGACAAAGTTACCCTTGCTAACCTCAACAATGACCAAATCTGTCCATGTCATCGCAAATTAAATCCAAACTAAAATTTGGTACACCCGAAAATTACCAAAATGTTCTTGATATTCCAAAATTATGAACTTGCCTTAGGTAACCCCAAAAATTAATGAAACATCCCTAATTAAAGGCACCAAAACCGACTCGCATCGACAAAATTGCACCAGATAATGGATTGACCGATGGAGCCAAACTTGGTGAGCGGAGGCCTATTTTCTTTCCAACACTAGTTTGGTGAAGTGGTCGAAGGAAAAATCTCGAGATCGATGCAAAACCTAGCCGACCAATCTCTCTCTCTCTCTCTCAACCTACCACAAAAACCCTAAATCCCCAAAGGCCTAAACCCTTGCTATTATTTCCCTTAGTCATTGGTTGGTCAACCGTTGGTCTCCATTATTCCATAGCTCCTTTTGATGGAATTGCATCGTTTTGACCTTTCCCCTTAAGGTTCCTTTACATGGAGACCTGGCCCCATATCCTTCTATCTTGCATCCATTTCTGGAGAAGGTATACCCTGCATTTTTCCCCATTTTTGTAAGACCCACCAGCTGAAGCGTATAGAATATATTTTCCCCAATTTTTGGACCATTTCTTATTCAAGCCCTCCGTTCTTGATAATAACACTTTACCATCAGGGTAAGACAACAATCAATTTTTTTATGTAGGCGAGGATTGAACTCAGATCTCTTATTCAATTATTAGAGATTTTACCAGTTGAATTAACTGGAACCTTTGGGTTGGAGTTTCTTTTTTCAAAATTTTGGGTCTCAACAATTGTTACTTGGCATATAAAAGTAAAATCATACCGCCAAGGAAAATAAAGTATATAAAATTCAAAGATTGTTTACAACAAGTTGACCCTATGCAACAAAAAAGTTTCATTGGACCTTATGCAAGTTGATGCCATGCAATAAGTCTTTTTATTTTTTTTCTATTTTTTAAGAATCAGCCTTTCAATAAGTTGTTCCTATGCTATAAACTAAAGACAAATTGAACGGCACTAATCACAACTTCGTATTATTATATGCATTAAGTGACTAAGTGTATTGGAATTTCGAAGGAAGTAGTTAGACACGAGCTGTCTTCTTCTGTTAATCTTTTTTAATACTGCGCCAATGCAAATACTATTTATTAATAGAGCGAGGTTGTTCAATAATCATCCGACAGCCCAGCTCGAGATAATTGCGTTTTTTTTTTTTTTTTTTTTTTTTTAGAAATGAGAAATTAGATTAATTAAATATAAAGATTGTTTACAACAAGTTGATGATATGCAATAAAAAAGTTTTTCTACCAAAACATAAAAATAAAAAAGTTCATTGGAAGGTACTAAAGTTGATGCCATGCAAGCATTTTAGGGTTTCCCATAAAAATAATTCAATTCAGCCTATTCGAATAATATATATAATTTTTTTTTTTCAATGGAAGAGTTAGAATATTCGAATAACATATTGAGAATCTTATTCTGTAGCTGTCTGCATGTTCATCTCATATGATACCTTGTATCTTATTCTATAGCTGATGATTGGGTATTATTTCAAAAGTGTTCGACGGATTCAGAGCTTATAATTTCATGGCTCTTGTTCGGTTGTTCAAAGAGCTGACATAAATGATATATAATATATAATAACCTATACCCAAAAGAATTACTCTTTTCACAATTGAGACTTTTTTTTAGTTGTTTTTAAAGCCATGATCAATCTAGTAAATGCCTAATGTGAGGCTCATAACACATTCACGCAACACACACTTAATCAATATCCAATCAATATGACTCTTGATTCATTGCACAATCTTATTTGGGTTAACTGTTAGAGAGAATGCTTTTGAAAACACTTTTTAAAATTTTTTTTTTAATGTAGTTAAGTGTTTGGTAAAACTTGTAGGAAAAAGTTTCTATCACTAGAAAATTAAGGCTCAACACACCACAAAATGAATAAAGAGCATATAAGAATTACTGTTTGTATATAATTCTTATAAACCAATTACAAGAACTGTAAAAGGGCTCTTGGTTTTTTGTATGCACCAGGCAAGTGAATTGTATAATTTATATTAGAATTATAGTTTATATACATAGCTCTTTTAGTATTTATAATTTCATCATGCATACGATATTTATTTCTTTTTCTTATGTTTGATGAAGTATAGATATCTCACTACCAACTACTAACAGACTGCTTTTCTAAGTCTTAAATTAGAAGGCACTAGGACAAAAACAAAAGAAAATAAGAAGTCTAATTTTATAGAATCCACTTTTGAATAGCTCTTTAAAAAGTACATGCTCTTAAAAAAAATGTTAATATAACATTCAAGCAAAGCTTGACTTTCACATGAAATTTCAATAGAACTTACTTTTATGAGCATTTAAAAAATACCCATAACAAAATTTCTGAGAAAATGGATATTTGTCCATAATTTACAAACTATGCAGGAAAAATGTTCTTATTTTGAAATTATTTAGCAAAATACCCTTGTTTTTTAAGCTCGATTTTAACAAAATCGAGTTTTATTTAAAACTTGATATCCTCAAAATCAAGTTCTATGTATATTTATAAGTGGAAGTTGACACTGCTAATGTCGAGTTTCACTTAAATTTTCAAAAAAAATTAAGTAGTAAAATATGCATAGAACTTAACATTGCTAATGTCGAGTTCCACTTGTAACTCGATTTTGTTAAAATTGAGTTTCAAAAATAGGAATATTTTGCAAAATAGTTTCAAAACTAAGACATTTTACTGCATAATTTGTAAATTAGGGGCAAATGCCTATTTTCCCCCAAACTTACAATCCACCAGTTTAAAATGCCAAGATAAAAATTTAAAACAAAAATTCAAGAAAATCAAACACAAAATATAATTGAACTCCCTTTGCCTTTTCCTATAATGGATTAATACTTTAAACAATTGTAAAGAAGAAAACAAGTGCATGCATGAGAAACCTTGATTCTTTATTTTGGCTACTGCCTACCAGGAAAATGTAGGCACAAAAACACATAGATAAAGTAAAGAGAGCAAATTCAAATTCAAATTCAAATTCAAACCTTGGGGTTACAAGAACAAAGATTCCAAACTGAGAGAAAACCGTATATGAGATTGGTTGTTAGGATGAAACATGGTGATCTAAGGCGACCGATGGGAGGCAACGGCTATAATCAGATGATGAGAGAGATGGGAGAAGAAGGGACACTGGGTTTGATTTTTTTAACAAAATGCCACTAAACTCATTTTTGCTGAATCTGAAAATGCCAAAATCTTGTTCTCATTTTTACAATCTTGGATTGTATCCGAAAACTAAGAACAAAGTACATACCCAAATGGGTTTTTCATTGGTAGGACCCCAAAAAAGAGAGAAAAAACAGGAAATGAAAACAAAAAATAACCTTTTTCTTTTTTCTTTTTTGGTAAAAAGGATACTGAAATTAAAAGCTGTTAACGTATATTATGTTATGGGCTTTAGGCACAGCTAGGTTACTTGTATAGCACACTTGTACTTGTACTAAACTTTACTTGTACCGCACACATATGCCTCCTATATAAAGGCACTGATGTATATTCTTTGATTTGGGAAATACAATACTATTGCATTTAGTATTTCTAACATGGTATCAAAGCCATCACTCTGAATTTTTCTTTGCAGTCTTGTCTCTCATTGGTGTTATTCTAGACTCACAATTGCTTCCACTGTTACAATTGCTGCTGTAGCCATTCGCCGTTAAACCTCTGACGCATTTCAGTCATTGTCTCTAGTTCCAGACCTGCAGCTGCTGTCGTTCAGAGTCTCGAGACCACTGCCATACCGTCACCGCCGTGATCCTTGCCCTGATTGTGTTTTTGCAAGTACCAATAAGATTGTCCTTCGCCGATCTACCACCTTATGGAAACCTGACCACCATCGGAGCTCACACGCACTGTCACGCGCCACTTAACGATTCTGCGCCAAAGCTCACGCGTTCCACACGCCTCCACGCGCCGAAAGCCTTCCGCACGTGCCTCCACATGCTTCCATGCGCCGACATCCTTCCTCACTCGTTTACAAGCACCAGATCTGCACTTGTTGACGTCAGCCTTAGGTGACGTCATCACTGCCACGTCACCTGCTGACATCATCGTCCACATCTACTGACGTCACCCACCACGTTAGCTAACATCATTGTTGACTGACTGTTGACCTTCGTTGACTTTTTTGTTGATTCGTCCGTTGACTTTGACTGAGGGTTGACTTTTTTGCCAAAGTTGACTTTTGCAGTTCAAATGCTCCTTACCCAGTTTTTCGCGTAGATTTTATTTTTGCAGTCCATTTTTGCATATTTTGCTTCTAAATGAAAAATAAGGACAAGTCTTCTTCCTTTTGCAACAATCGTTGTCAACGATCCAGCAATCGTTTTTGCAATTTATGTAAACGATTTGGCCACAGTATTAAGACTTGCTATCATCGCAACAAATCAGTTGTTTCAATTTCTGCTGCTACTATTGCTAACACTGAGAGTAACTAACCAATGGCTTCCGTCTTTGCATAGTCTCAATCTTCTAGATCCACTTTCACCATTTCCAGAGATGACCTTATAAACATCATCGCTAATGTCATTCGTATGGTTGGTAATGTATCTTATTCCTCTTCTCTCTCAGCTTTATCTGGTATGTCTCCTACCTCTTGGCTTATGGATTTTGCTTGTTGCAATCACATGACAACTCATTTGTCTTTATTTTCTGAACTTAAACCTGCACCACACCCTCTTAATATTCGCACAGCAAATGGTTCCACAATATCTAGTCATAATATAGGCTCTATTTCAACCTTTAACCTCTCGGTTCCTAGAGTCTTTAATGTTCCTGACCTTTCTTACAATTTATTTTCTGTGGGACAATTAGCTGAGTTGGGTTATCGCATTATCTTTGATTATTCTGGGTGTATTGTGCAGGATCCAAGGACGGGACAGGACCTTGGGGCCGGTCCTAGAGTTGGGCGTATGTTTCCCGTGGACAACCTTCGTCTTTCACTTGTTGCTCTTGTTTTGTTGCTGCAGCTGCTGTAGTTTCTTCTGTTCCTTCCCTTGCACTTTGCACTTTGGCATGCTCGACTTGGTCACGCATCTTCCTCTTGGGTACAACAATTGGCTTCTAGAGGTTTGTTAGGTTCAGTGTCTACCGAAAATTTTGATTGTGTCTCATGTTAGTTAGGAAAACAACAAGCTTTGCCTTTCAATACTAGTGAATCAATATCCACTAATATCTTTTACCTTATTCATTCTGATATTTGGGGGCCTTCCTCTGTCTCTAGTATTGGTGGGTCTCGATATTTTGTTGTCTTTATTGATGATTACTCTCACTATAGCTGGATTTTTAATATGAAACATCGTTCTGAATTATTGCAAGTATATTCTAATTTTGCAAAAATGGTTGAAACTCAGTTTTCCAAACGCATCAAAATTTTTCGATCTGATAAAGCTCTTGAGTACACTCAATATGCTTTTCAAACTGTTTTGCATTCCTATGGCACTGTTCATCAACTAACTTGTCCAGGTACCTCTCAGCAAAATGGTAGAGCCGAATGAAAATTTCGTCATATTCTTGACACTGTTCGTGCTCTCCTTCTCTCTGCCAAAGTTCCTGCTCCTTTTTGGGGCGAAGCTGCTCTTCATGTTGTTCATACTATTAATCGCATTCCAAGTCCTGTTATCCAAAATCAAAATCCATATGAGTGCCTTTTTGGGTCACCTCTAGACTATCACCACCTTCGCTCCTTCGGTTCTGCTTGTTTCGTTCTTCTTCAGCCACATGAGCATAATAAACTTGAGCCTCGGTCAAGGCTTTGTTTATTTCTTAGCTATGGCGAAAATCAAAAGAGGTATCGGTGTTATGATCTTGTCTCTCATCGTCTTCGCGTCTCCCGCAATGTTGTCTTTTGGGAACATCGCCTCTTTGTTGAGCTCTCTCACTTCCATGCCTCCCTATCTTCCTCCTTTATCGTAGATCTTTTTCCAGATGAGGCATATATTCCTTCTGTAGCTGATCCTGATCCTCCTGTAGTTGCTCCTGATTCTCTTGTAGACTTTTCTGTCTAACCACCAAACATCATTGATCCCTTTCCTAGTTCACCCTTTAATGAACAGGTGGAAGATGAAGAGGTCGAAGATGAGCTACCTAACCCCAACCCTGAGCTTGGGTCCCCTGCTCCTGCTCCGCCTGAAGGTCTTGCACAAGACATTCCACCTCGTCACTCAACTTGGGTAAGATTCATTCCTGCACATTAGTTTGACTATCATTGTTACACTGCCTTTGCTACACTACAAGAGCCTCACACCTATCATGAGGCTTCCACTGACCCTTTATGGCAGATTGTAATGAAAGATGAACTTGATGCATTATCTAAAAACTATACTTGGGATTTGGTGACACTTCCTCTTGGGAAATATGTGGTTGGTTGTAAGTGGATCTACAAGATTAAGACTCGCTCTGATGGGTCCATTGAGCGCTACAAAGCTCGTCTCGTTGCAAAATATTTTACACAGGAGTATGGGATTGATTATGAAGAGACCTTTGCTCCGGTTGCTTGTATCTCATTTGTTCGTGCCCTCTTAGCTGTTACTGCTGCCAGTAAATGGGACATTTTTCAGATGGATATCAAAAATGCATTCCTTAATGGGAATTTAAGTGAAGAAGTTTATATGCAACCTCCTTCTGGTCTCTCTGTTGACTTAAATAAGGTTTGTTACCTTTAACGTGCACTTTATGGCCTTAAACAAGCCCCACAAGCTTGGTTTGCCAAATTCAGATCTACCATCTCTCGCTTGGGTTACATGGCCAGTCATTATGATTCTGCCTTATTACTTCGTTGCACTGACAAAGGCACTATTTACTTCTCCTGTATGTGGATGATATGATCATAACTGGTGATGACCTCAGTGGCATTCAAGAACTCAAAGATTTTCTCAGTCAGCAATTTGAGATGAAAGATCTTGGACATCTCAGCTACTTCTTAGATCTTGAAATCACTCATTCTACAGATGGACTTTATATTACTCAAGTCAAGTATGCTTCTGAACTCTTGTCTCGAGCTGGACTCACTGATAGTAAGACTGTTGATACCCCAGTTGAGTTTAATGCGCATCTGACTCCCTCAAGGGGAAAACCATTATCTGATCCCTCTCTTTATAGATGATTAGTTGGTTGGTAGCCTAGTTTATCTCACAGTTACTCGTCTAGACATCTCCTATGCTGTTCATCAGGTGAGCCAGTATCTGTCTGCTCCACGATCAACTCGCTATGCTGCTGTTCTATGCATTCTTCGATATCTGAAGGGCACCCTCTTCCATGTCCTTTTTTACTCAGCTCAGTTTCCTCTTGTACTCCTTGCATTCTCTAATGCTAATGGGGCAGTAGATCCCACTAATCGCAGGTCCACTACAGGTTATTGTTTTCTCCTTGGTTTTTCTTTGATTTCTTGGCGAAGTAAGAAACAAACTTTTGTGGTCCGCTCCAGTACTGAAGCAGAATATCGTGCCCTTGTTGATACCACATATAAGCTCCTTTGGCTACGATGGTTTCTTAAGAATTTAGGTGTGTCCACATCCTCTGCTACTCCCCTTAATTGTGACAACCAGAGTGCCATTCATATTGCTCACAATGATGTCTTTCATGAACGGACTAAACACATCAAGATTGATTGTCATTTTATCCATCATCTTGTCCATGGTGCTCTCAGGCTTTTCTCCGTCTCCTCCAAAGATCAACTTGCAGATATCTTCACCAAGTCACTTCCTAAGAGACGCACTCGTGATTTGGTTGACAACCACAAGTTGATCTCACATTCACCTTGAGTTTGAGGGGGGCTGTTAACGTATATTATATTATGGGCTTTAGGCATAGCTAGGTTACTTATATAGCACACTTGTACTTGTACTACACTTTATTTGTACCGCACACATATGCCTCCTATATAAAGGCACTGATGTATATTCTTTGATTTGGTTAATACAATACTATTGCATTCAGTATTTCTAACAAAAGCTAAACAAAAATAGCGTCATTGGACAGTGCCTATTAAGTACAAACCATCAAAATCCCAATTAAAAACTAGCTCTACATCCACAGGCGAACTGTCAACAAAGACGCAGAATCCACCAAACTCAATGTACAAGTAGAATGAAAATGAAAATACCAATCTGAGAGAAGAACATGCATTGCAACACAAAACATGGACCACACACTCCAAAGTATCAAAAACACAAACCAACAACAGGGAAAATATAAGTCACAAAGGTTAAATGAGAGAAGAGAAGTTGCAAAATGGCCACAAAAAAAGAAAAAAAGAAAAAAAAGAAGGGCTGTGGCAGTTGAAGAGATCATTTATTTATAGTTTTAGTCATATAACTATTTTGATGAGGCATATGACTTGTTTATTATTATTATTATTATTATTATTCTCACCATATGACTTATACATATAATACACATGTATACTCTTATAAATTGTCACATAGTGAGTTGAAGAGATTTTTTCAAACTAGTTTGGAGGTAAATGTTATCCTGAAAAAGTAAAAATAAAAATCTCATAATAATGTGTATCTTTTTCTTTTTTATTTTCTATTAATATTAGAAGTACATTAAGCATTTGAACAAGTTCACGCAGCTATCTTGGCTAGACATTTCACATTTGCCATACAACATTAACAGACGATGAATTCAGAAGTTAACCAAGTATTTTATTTGAAAGAAATTTGAATCCATAATCTAAATGACAGCATCTTCGAGTCCATGCATTTGAAAGCAGCTTGCAGCGCGCACACAGGCTACTTGTCCAGCATATCTCTATTCGAAGCTATTTGAAAGGGGGAAATTATAGTTTCACATTCTCCGATTTGCACCACTTCACACATTATCCACACTTTTCGCATCAGGTATCCACATTTTTCAGGCAATGCACATCCACATTTTATACATGATGTGAAAAAGAGTGGATACTGAGATGTGTAATAATCAATAGCCGTCTTCTGGTTGTTTCAGTCTTCAACAAATTAAAAAGAAAAAGGATAAATAATTAATAAATTGTAGGAGATAAATGTATCATGAAATTCAGTAAAGGTAAATGATTACTAGTAAAGAAAACAATGAAGGGAACATGCCTCTTCTTTAGGATGTTATAGTGGCGTTCATTGTCAAATTGGACTTGTTTGGAGCTGTGAAACCCGGGTCTAATGAAATTTGGACACTCGAGAACATGCAAATGTTCCAGTAGAGGGCACTCCAAGGAAGAATTTACATCACAGAAATTAACAAGATGTTCTAGATCTTTTAGTGCTAATACCTTTAGTTGTGGTAATATAATTTTATCCTTAGTAATTCCACCATCTTCTTGAATAATTTCAGCCAAGTCGGAGCAATCCTCTACCCAGAGCTCTTCCAATTGCGAAAGACCCTGAGACATGGTATTTGAGAAGAGATATTTCAATTTGCTGCATTTAATGACAATCACAGTTTTGACATTGCTGAAATATGCAGGCTGAGCAGGGCCTTTCCATATGCTAGCTAATTTGGATAGATTGTCCAATCTGAGTTCTTTCAAACCTTTTAAGTAATCAGTTCCTTCCTGTAGTCCTTCAAATCCAAATACCTCCTTAATAGAATTCCCAGTTACGTTGAGCATTTCCAGTTTATGCAACCTCTGTATCATGTTTGATAGTAGAAGTGAATTCTCCGGGGAACAACACTGATGCACCTTCAAGAATTTTAGCCTTTCAAAGGACCCAGGTAGTAGTTCGCCAATGCATATCCCTTTCATAGATTCCATATGGTGAATATGTAATTCCTGCAAGCTCTCAAACACTGGGTGGTTTGGGATACCGTCTGGGAATGTATCAAGCATCCTACATTGTGGCATTGTTCGACATGGAGAGCCTTCAAACCAAACAACCTTCCCTTATTGTATTCTGTGACAATTTCCATGAGATCACCGCATTCTGCATAGATAAGCATCTCTGCTTTCTCGGTCACAGCCTCAAAGAACCAATCTGGTAAGGTGCTCATTGTAGCGTCAAGATACAAGGTCCTTGTAGGTACTCGATTCAATTTTGACAAGTGCTCATTCACTTGCCGGTTGGAATATGATCTGCTTATACATATGTCAAACTTCTTCCATTTTGGAGTTGAGTTTACATTCTGGGGCTAGCAATTAACATCTTCTATATCAACCTTCAAAATTGTTAGTCAAGGCAAGTTTATTACCTCTTCAAGGCTTGCATTCCTTTCATCAGTACTGATTCCCTCCACCCTACAACCCCATTGGCAAAAGCTTCCATGCAAGTATAGCTCCTCCAACCCTTGTAATCTTGAAATTATTTGCGGGGAGATAGTTTCGATATGGAGACAAGATGTCATATCCAACGTCCTTAACTCAGTCAATTCTGCTAGTTTTTCTGGGATGCTACCAATACGAGATTTTCTGAGGCTTAATATTTCCAGCTTCTTGAGTCCTCCAAATATGGATATATCTTTTGACTTGCAACGATCCATATATAAGGTACATAGGTTCTGTAGGAGTCCAATTGATGGTGGAAGTGACTCTATCTGCAACCCACTCATATCCAGAACCTTAAGGTTATTCAATCTATTAAAGAAGCCAATTGGGATCTGCATCAAATTGCTATTTTCCTGCAACAACAGAATTTTGAGTTTTGGGCATACCGGCTCATCAGGAAGTCTTTCAATATTATTTAACATAACTGAGACTCCCGTGTAGCTTTCAAAACCACCCTCCGGTGGCAGTCGTGGCCACTCTTTACTACCAGAACCAGCTTCTGCCAAAAAAATCTGCTCTCTTCTGGATAATGTTATCGATTTGGCTGTATCACGTACCACATCCTCCCGTGGAGATCGTGGCCACTCTTTACTACCAGAACCAGCTTCTGCCAAAAAAATCTGCTCTTTTCTGAATGATGTTATCGATTTGGCTGTATCACGTACCACATCATGCATTTTTACGCATCCATTCTCATCACTCCTTAGCAACAATCCTGAGTCTATGAGATTTTTGGTGTAGGTATCAGCATCTCCTCTTGCTTCATCCAATGTAACAACATTTTGAAAAAAGCCTAGCCCCATCCCGTACCTTGCCAACACTTCCTTGCTGATATTATGATCTTCTGGAAAGAGACAACACATCAAGAAGCATAATTTGGCTTCCTCATCTCTCAAGTAATCATAGCTCAACCTGAGGCACTCAATAACTTTTTTCTCGTGATCAGGATTTGGAGATACTGACATTTTAAGTCGCCTAGCTGCCTTTTCCCATTCTTCCTCATCTTTGTCACCCAGCGCCTTTGCAACTGATACCGGTGCCAAGGGAAGGCCCTGACATTCACGGGCAACCTGCCGAGCCACACTTTCAAATTCACGGGAGTCAAAAACTGTGCCTGCTGACTTGATGAATAGATTCCAAGAATCCTCGACCGATAAGGTATCAAGGTGGATTTTATTTCCTTTTTCTTTGCATCCCATGGAATAGCAAACATGTTCTCGTCTCGTGGTCAGTAAGATCTTGGACTTGCAAGCCTCAAGGTCATTGCCAAATGGAATTCCGACAATAGATAGGTCGATCCATTCCCAGATATCGTCCAAAATTATGAGGATTTTTTTGTCTGCCATAATTTTTGCTCTCAGTTCATTTGCTCTCCCTTCATCACTCTTCTTTGTCAACTGGATTTCTAGACCGTCCGCAATGGAATTATGAATTCTTTTGAGATTCACATTCTGTGACAAAGTTGCCATCACCACACGATGAAAGAGATCTTCCCGGATGACCTTTTCGGCGACTTGTTTAACCATAGTGGTCTTCGCCACGCCGCCCATCCCGTGCACCCCAACAATGTTGAAATTGTTGACATCTTTCAGTGCTTTCAAGACATCTTCCATGGTATTTTGAGTGGATTCAAACGACATGAAATGACCGGCTGGAGCTGGTGGTTGTGATGGTGATGGTTCTGGAATGGGAGGAGGCAGAGAGACATCATCAAAATTCTTATCCCCACAAATGACTCCAATCTCTTTAGCAATGCTTGACGCTTTCTTGCTCAACTGGTAACGTGAAAACCAATCAGGAGAACAGAAAATGCAGAAGCATCTGTGGTCCGCTGGGATTTTTTTCTCCAAATCTTGAACCTCCGTGAATTTTTTATTGGCTCTTCCTACCCAGTCCTGGACTTGATTTTTGATTTCTTCTCCACGACTTTTGGCCTGCTCAACTAATAAGTTCACGTCCAGCACCATAGCTTCCAGTGTTTTTGCTTTTTCTCTGAATTCTTTTATGTTTTTTGTGTAGCGAAGGAGGTAATCAGTACTCTCTCGCAGAGGTGGACAAAAAAAGCAATCTAGCGTGCTCCTGGCGAAAGACGCATACTGCATTGCCATTGTGGCTCAGTAGCAACCAATTTTCTTTCTTTCTTTTTGGTTTTGTTTTCAGAATGTAGAAAGAAGAGAACAACTGTTTTAGCTTCATTTGGTTTTAGGTAGAAATGTGAGTGATAGAAAGTGGTGGGGATGGAAAAGTGAGAGAGAGAGAAGATATCTTATCCGTGTTTAGAATAATACTAAAGATACAAATTATTTTACAAAATACTTTACAAATTGCTGATATAGTGAGTGATTATTAATAAATGGAGAGATGAAAATTTACATTAGTTCCTATAAAAATTCCTAACTATTTTTACATAAAAACTTAATTTTTCAATTTTACATACTTATTTTTCAAAACATTTCATAATATATTATTTATTTTGCTCTACATTCCATTAAATTATCAATTTTTCTTGATTTTTTTAAAACTTGTTTCTCTTCCTTCATACACAACAATCATCAAAAAAAATTTCCTTTATTCTCATGATATGTAAAGAAAAAAAAAAAAACTAAATGCAAAATGAATAATAATAGTGTAAATTTACATATAGCAACCATGTATTTTTACACAACTTTGCATGGTCTGATGTGAGTAAATTTTGAACTTTTTTTTTTTTTTGGGAAGAAAGACAATGTGTCATATTTTTATAATTTTTTTTATACAAGCAATAATGGAGTGCTCTAGGAAGAAAAGTGTGAGGATGGAAATATAATTTGTATAAAATTACCATTATGTCCCTAGAACTAATTTTTTAATAGTTTATTAAAAAAATAATATATATTTTTAATTATTGAAACCCCATTGGTTGATTATAGCAAAAATGCAAAATTAATCAATTGGGCACATTAATTGATTATGGATATCAAGTTATTTTTAATTTAATTACCACAACAAATAAATCACAATTAATAAACTAAGGTATAGTGAAGTAAATAACATAAAATGATTTGTTGATATTGAACATGGCATACTCGTAGATTCCTTTTAGAGGGCATTTGGTTCGATGTGATATATCCTTGATATGATGCATATTACGATGATGTAATATTAAGTTTTTTGGTTTTTTTTTTTTAATAATACCATAATCTAAAATTACAAAATATATCATATCATCTTAATCTCACCACGTTCCTAAATAACATAATGTTGTATTCTTGTATTAAAATTATATTAAGGGTAAATTACAACTTACCCACCTATGGTTTGAACGAAATTTAAGTTGTCTACTTGTGACTTGAAATTTGACACTTTACTCACCTTAGGTTTGATCGAAATTTAAATTGCCTACTTGTGGTTTGAAATCTCATGATAAAAGTGTTCCGCTAGATCCTTTTTTATCTTATTTGATCTTGTATTTTTAAGTTTTTTGTGTATTTGGAGGAGAGAGACATAAAAGTGGAGCAAAAATACATATTTAGCCATGTTTTTAACAGAGATATATTACGAAACTCTAATTAAACTTACTTTAGGTGAGTAAAGTGTCAACAAATACAATGCTAGAACTATGGGAAAACAGGTCACTTTAGGAGGTAATGCAAAAGTCCTAAGAAGAAGAATAAATTTTGGATTCAGGAGTTTCGTTTCATACCACTCCACACCGAGAAATCATATAGAATTATGTTACAGGTGATTTTGGTAAGGTGCATTTGGTTGATAGTTCAGCCTTGGATGTTGTGGGTATGGGAGACATCCGGATATTGTTGCCCAATGGATCTGTTTGGTTACTGGAGAAGGTTCAACATATTCCTGACCTGAGGAGGAATCTGATTTCTGTTGGACAACTTGATGATGACGGACATGCAATACTATTTGTTGGTGGTACTTGGAAGGTTACAAAGGGAGATAGGGTATTGGCTCATGGAAAGAAGACTGGTACTCTATATATGACCTCAAGTCCAAGAGACATGATTGTCATTGCTGATGCAAGTACTGATACAAAGTGAGAAAGGGATGAAGATGCTGCTATCAAAAGGAAAACTACCAGAATTAAAGTCCATTGATTTTGACATGTGTGAAAGTTGCATCTTAGGAAAGCAGAAAAAGGTCAGCTTCTAGAAAACTGGCAGGACACCAAAGGCTGAAAAATTGGAATTATTACATACTGATTTATGGGGGCCTTCTTCGGTTGCATACCTTGGAGTTTCAAGGTACTACATCACTTTCATTGATGACCTAAGCAGAAAGGTATGTGTTTATTTTCTAAAAAGTAACTCTGATGTATTTAAAACTTTTAAGAAGTGGAAAGCCATGGTTGAAATAAAAATAAGTTTGAAAGTAAAATGTTTAAAGTCAGATAATGGAGGAGAGTACATAGATGGGGGGTTCAATGAGTATTGTGCTGCACAGAGAATTAGGATGGAGAAGACCATTCCTGGGACACCACAGCAGAATGGTGTGGCTGAGCACATGAGCAAAACTCTCAATAAGCGAGCTAAGAGTATCAGGTTGCATGTTGGACTACCAAAAACTTTCTGGGTTGATGCTGTTAGCACTGCAGCTTACTTGATAAACCGAGGACCATCAATTCTCATGGAGTTCAGACTTTCTAAGGAGGTTTGGAGCGATAAAGAGGTAAAGTTTTCACATTAAAAATTTTTTCGTTGTGTTTCTAATGTTCATATTGATTCTAATGCTTGTAATAAACTTGATGCAAAGTCTAAAATATGTTTTTTCATTGGCTATGGTGATGAGAAATTTGGCTATAGGTTTTGGGATGAACAAAACAGGAAAATTATCAGAAGTAGAAATGTGATATTTAACGAATAAGTTATGTACAAAGATAGGTCAACTGTAGTGTCAGATGTTACAAACATAGATCAAAAGAAATCTGAGTTTGTCACCTTAAATGAATTGACTGAAAGTACTGTCTAGAAAAGGGGTAAAGAAGATAAGGAGAATGTAAATTCATAGGTAGATCTGAGTACACCTGTAGCTGAAGTTCGTAGATCTTCCAGGAACATTAGACCTCCACAATGTTATTGACCTGTTTTAAATTATCTCCTGTTGACTGATAGTGGTGAGCCAAAGTGTCATGATGAAGCCTTGCAAGATGAAAATTCAAGCAAGTGGGAGCTAACCATGAAAGATGAGATGGATTCCTTATTGGGGAATTAGACATGGAAACTGATTGAATTGCCAGCAGGAAAGAAGGCTTTTCACAACAAGTGGTTATACAGAATAAAGAATGAGCATGATGGTAGTAAACGTTACAAGGCCAGATTAGTTGTTAAAGGGTTCTAGCAGAAGGAAGGTGTTGATTACATAGAGATATTTTCTCCAGTTGTGAAGATGTCAACAATTAGACTGATACTGGGAATGGTGGCTGTAGAAAAATTACTTCTTGAGCAATTAGATGTGAAGACACCATTCCTTCATGGTGACTTAGAGGAAGATCTTTACATGATTCAGTCAGAAGGGTTCATTGTTCAGGGACAAGAGAATCTAGTCTGCAAACTAGAAAGAGTTTGTATGGCCTTAAACAAGCTCCTAGACAGTGGTACAAGAAATTTGACAGTTTGATGCGTAGAATTGGGTTCAAGAGATGTGAAGCTAATTACTGTTGCTATGTTAAGTCTTTTAACAATTCTTACATCATATTACTATTATATGTGAATGATATGCTTATTGTAGGGTCTAGCATTAAGGAGATTAATAATCTGAAAAAGCAATTGTCCAAACAGTTTGCAATGAAGGATTTGGGAGCTGCAAAGCAAATCCTTGGTATGAGGATCATTAGAGACAAGGCTAATGGTACATTGAAGCTTTCATAGTCAGAGTATGTGAAGAAAGTTCTTAGTAGATTCAACATGAATGAAGCTAAACCAGTAAGCACACTCTTGGGTAGTCATTTTAAACAAAGCAAAAAACAGTCAACGAAGACAGAAAAAGAAAGGGACCATATGCGCAAGATGCCCTATGCCTTAGCTATTGGCAACTTGATGTATGCTATGGTGTGTACAAGGTCAGACATTGCTTATGCAGTGGGAGTTGTGAGCAGATTCATGAGTAGGCCTAGAAAGCAGCATTGGGAAACAGTCAAGTGGATTCTGAGATATCTAAAGGGTTCATCAGATACATGTCTTTGCTTCACAGGTGCAAGTTTGAAACTGCAGGGTTATGTAGATGCTGATTTTGCTGGTGATATTGATAGTAGAAAGAGTACTACTGGGTTTGTTTTTACTTTAGGTGGTACAACTATATCATGAGCTTCAAACCTACAGAAGATTGTTACTTTGTCTACTACAGAAGTTGAGTATATTACAGCAACTGAAATTGGAAAGGAGATGATTTGGCTTCATGGTTTCTTAGATGAATTGGGTAAGAAGCAGCAGATGGGCATTCTACACAGTGACAGTCAGAGTACAATCTTTCTTGCCAAAAATTCAGTTTTTCATTCAAAGCCGAAGCATATACAGACAAAATACCACTTTATCCATTACCTTGTTGAAGATAAGCTGGTAATTCTTGAGAAGATTTGTGGATCTAAGAACCTGGCAGACATGTTAACTAAAGGTGTCACTATTGAGAAGTTGAAACTGTGTGCAACTTTAATTAGTCTTCTAACTTGAGGACAGGAGGATGAGTTGCAGGGATGAGGAATTGTGTTTTGGAGGATTGTAGTTGATGTTAGTGATTGAACTAGTCTCCAAGTGGAAGATTTGTTGGGCTTTGTGGAGCCTAGTTTTGTTTAATCCAGTTTGATGACACAACCCGACCCAAATAATATTGCGTGGTTTTTAATGGGAGATTTACTGAGGTTTAGTCTATGGAGGAAAAAATTTTTGGCCCATTTTGTTATAGAAAACCGATTTTGGTGATTAGGGTTTTATTGTGGGTGGTTCTGCTATGTTTTTTGTGTGAGAGAAAAATATTGTAGCCGCACTTTGTACTTTTCCCTGATAATAGTGAAATCCTTACAATTCCGTGGACGTAGGCAAATTGCCGAACCACGTAAATATGTCTTGTGCGTTTGATTGCTTTCTTTAGCGTGTGTTTTCTCTATTTTTTGTTTTTCACAGGTTGGGATTTCGGTTAAATTCCCTACACTTATAAACTTTTTTAATCCTAGAATTGGTTTTTGAATATTGAGTGGAATTTCTTTACTAATTTAGATTTATGAGCTTGGAACAGCCTAGTTTTTTGACATTACTAGAAAATTATAATGTATTATAATCTATATATATTATAAAACCCAAATCGGTTGAATTTTTGTTGACCTTTCATATTACTTCATATCATGCCACATAAGTTTTGGAAGCTCCATAATTTTACAAATCATTTTAATTTTTGAGATTATTTTAATTTTTAACTTGCAACCACACCAAATATTTGAAAACCACCCAATTCTATTTCACGTATTCTTTTCTGCTTTCTCCAAACCTTAAAACAACTTCCTCTATCCATCTCCACTAAGAGAGAAAACCTTAAGCTTCAATTTATTTGGTACCCTTGCCCTTACTTTTTCTATTTTTTGTGAATAAGTTTTTTTTGCTTTTGTTTTTCCTTAACCCTTCTCAATTGAGTTTGTTGGAGGTGATCTTGCGGTTGTTTGTTCTTCCAAACCCAATGATATTCTACATAACTTTTTTGGGCGATGGAGTAGTGCTTTACATTATATAGTATAACTACGAGTATAGCAGTGAGTTTGCCAACTTTTTGTGTGGCTCATAGATGCTATATTCTATGTTATTTTAGATTATATGACCTTAAGCTTACATTATGGAGACATATATATGTTAGACTATCTCACATTAGAAGCAACTTATTGCATTTGTTGTACAAGTTTATGATTCCTTCTTTGTGGATATTTTTTCACTACTGTAGAGCAAGGTCTATACACTATGGTTGCGTCTAGCATTGGCTTAAAAAACCAACTTTTTTTACTATTTAGCTTATTTTTACTACCATTCAGCTTAGGTTTGCTACTATTTATTTCATTACACTTTTTGATACTATTCATGGGTCCCACTGTACTATTCCAGCTACCTTTTAGCTTTATCTACAGTACTTTCAACAAAAAAATTTTAGTTTTAGCTAAATAAGTTGTTCCCAAACAAACTCATATTCAATATGTTATGTTATATTTTCTCTTATGATTTCATGCTTCTTTGTTTATTAATTGAAGATTACGTTGGAAGCCCATATTATCTGCTCCTTCAAAGTGATCGAAAATGTTTGAACCAAAATTTTCAAGCAATGGCTTATTTATCAAATTGAACTCAAAAGACAGGAGCAATTCATGCAATAGTATAATTCTATAGTCAATTTAGGATTTTATAAAATTATTTTAGTCTATTACTTAAAATGTAGGTTCCTGTGCGTTGCACGGGTTTCCAACTGGTATATAGTATATACTATAAAAATAGACTTTTTTTAAACTAAGTAAATGATTATAAAATCTATAAACAATAATTTAATGCGTGAAATACTTTCATATTTTAAAAATTTTGAAATTCAAGCAACCACCAAAACATTTCCTCAACCATTCAATTCTCACAACCAAATACCGAGACCCCAATTTCCAATACCCATTTCATTTTCTCGATGAAAGGAAATCATTTTAAGTACAAACATAAAGAGAACTTGATTAAACAAAGAAAATTTTGGATAAAAACACTTCCATTTATCAAGTATTAATTGCCTCTAGTTGGGTTTCCATATTCTATATATAAAAAATTCTGATATCATACTGATACTGTACTAAATAATAGTAAAGAACTACAAAGACACCTATAAGTTTTTAGTTCTAAAATAGGAGGGGAAAAAAAAGCTAACCTCAACAATAATCAATTAGAAGCCTTCAACGTCCCCTTTAATGTCCACACCAAACTCCCAAACATCCAAAAATCCAAAGTCAATCACAGCTTTCATAAAACTTACAACGTCCAATCTTAGTATCAAAACTTAGAGCCTTCATCACTCAATAAAAAAATGTAAGCCCACTTCCCTGGTCATAGGTAACTCAGAAAGGTTATGATCAAATGGTACAACAATGTTGGAGCTAGGATAGTGTTGTTGAAGTGTTGACGAAAAATGATATCGTTCTTAGTTTGGGTTTACGTGAGATGGGATGGCATGTGCAAGTGTACATAAAGGAGTAGAAGTGTAAAAGGTAAAAAGAGTGAACGGAAATGCAAATAGTTTTGTGTGATAGAGAAACAATCTTGAAAAATTGAACCAAATGAGACAAATGGTCCTTATATGAGTTATAACTAGCAAGAAGTTGTGTTTAAATTATTTAAAGATATGCTAATTATTGTTTCATAGTGCTTTCTTTTTAGAAATCTTTTACACAATATCCACACATTTACACTAGATGGTCACATTTAAAACACAATGTCCACACTTTTACACCTGATGTTCACATTTTACACATAATATGAAAGAGTTTGGACATAATGAGTCTGTTTGGATAGGTTGTTCACAAAGCCTTAATGCATAGTTTAGCCAAAACGTGATTTGTAAACCATTTGGCTCCATAAAAATAGCACGTTTTCGTTATTTAAACCTAGATTTTTCACGTTTTAGAAAACACTAATTCTCTCTACTTTTTTAGAAACGCATTTGAAGTTACTGCTAATTTTTTCTTCAAAAAATCAAAATCATTGTTCTTGATCTCACTTGCCAGGTAACCATTCTCCGTAACTCTTCTGCTAAATTTATGTTATAAATTTGAGCTTTTTGCATGGTGGGTTACACGATTGTTTGAAATAAAAATTTCAGAACTTATTTGGACTAAGGGATTTGTTGCTACTATTGTTTTTGGTTCTTCATGGGTTGTGGATTTATTGGGGTTTTTGGCTGCTTTTGAGAAATGCCCATTTTGGGTTTTGGTTAGAATTATTGCTTTATATTTGCAGACACATAGATATCATTCGCAATTAGAACTTTTTTTTTTTTTTGGTGGGGTTAGGAATAAATGGATAAGAGAGTTTTCTTTATTCTGTTTCTCATCCAAGAATCATGATTGCGTTTATGGGCTTTTGATAAAAATTCAATTTTTAACGTTCTTTAGTTATAAAAAGCTTAAGGGGGGTGTTCCTTGCAATGTGTGTTGTTGGATGGCCAAATAGGAATAAGAAAAAGATGAAATAAAAAGATATTCACCATTGGCCGTATATGTGAAACTTCCCAATAAGGATGGCTTATTAATTAGTTTTGCAACTCTTGAGAGAAAAAAAATGTTGAGAAACTTACTAAATATGGCCTATTAATTTGATTGTTTAGTATTGATACGGTTGGAAATGAAGATTTTCATATTTTTATTTTTCTAATCATTTTAATGTCTTTCTATTGATGATTTTTTTTTTTTTTTTTGAGAAACTTCTCTCTTTGAATTTAGTAATCATCATTATCATCGTTGTGATCATCATCATCAATTGTTGATGTTGATTAGATATTTTCCTTTATAAAAATGATGATTGCAGGGAAAACAAAATTGACAAGGTAACCTTAACAATATAGTTAAGTCCTTTTGTGAAATTTACACCAAAAACAAAATTTTTTAAAACAGCTTATGCAAAGTCCAAACACTTACTGTGTCTTTAAAATTAGAAAACACACTTTTCACATTTTTATCAAACGCTTATTTGTGGTTTTTAAAATTATGTTTTCAAAATGCTACTTTTTAAAACACACTTTTAAAATAGCTTATCCAAATGAACCCAATATAAAATAGTGTAAATACCATAAGATGCAAAACAATTAAAGCTTGATATGGGGCTATCAAACACATGTTAGATAAATCTATGATCGAGTAAAGTAAGAATAATAGAGCAAGTAATGCTCAATGAATCAAAATACAAGATCTTTTGGACTATAGATGTCTTGATTAATTGATTACTCTTCTTGTGGTTGATTTATTATTTACTACTTTATCCAAATACCACTGTAAGAGCGTTAACATCCACACACACACACACACACACACACACACACACAACACAAACAAACAAACAAACCTATTTTACTTTTTAAAAGGCTACATTATCTACTTTAACAACTCATTTAACAATACATCTAATACCTCGTTTCTTATTTTTACATACAATCCAATAAAATAATATAAACTATAAAAACAAATAATATAAAGAACTTCGACCTTGCGAAGGCAACCTTGACCTTGCTCCGGCGATGAATTTTTTCGGCTTCAACCGTTTTGCTTTTCAAGGTACGCTACTCCTTTAATCTCTTTCAGATCCTTTTTCTTAATGGTCCCCTTATAAATTCCTGATTTTTCCTTTTTCTTTTGCTTTTGTTGTTTTTGTGTTTGATATTTGGGCATTTAGGATTGTGTACCCTTTTCATGGTTAGTTCTTCTGAGGTTTGGGTAGCTTGCCCCTCAGTTTCTTTCTTTTTTGCTCGCTTAAGGGCGGCTTTGGGTGTTTCTGGTGACTTTTTTCCTTTGGTTGGGGACTATCTTTTTGAAGGTTGTGGGTTGAGTGTAGTTTTAGGGGAACTATCTCCAATTTTAGGCCAGTCACTAGCTTGGTTTGAGGGAGAGATGAGGAGGATGCCGGAGGTGAGATCCAGTGAACTAGACACTGGGTTGTCGTTTAGCGGCAACCTAGTTGAGGGCGATACGACCGTTTCCACCCCTCATTAGGTTAGGGCTTTTTACGCTCTTAACGAGGAGTGTGGGCTGGATGCTGACGCTGTGGCTAAGTTCAAGGATAGGTTTCAGTTTCCTGTACAAGTCCGCGTTCGTCGGCCTGGTCTTGAGGATCGGGCCTGCCACTTCTTTCCTGGTGAAGTATGCTTCTACGAGGCTGCTTTCACTTCTGGGCTTAGGCTACCTGTCCATCCTTTGGTGATGGAGCTCTTGGGTTATTTTGGTATTGCCTCCGGGCAACTCATGCCTAATTCCTGGAGGATAGTTATCAACTGTATGGAGATATGGCTGGCTACCAACGAGGATATGATCAAAGTGAGTGAGCTCGTCCACCTTTACTGTTTAAAGGAATCGAAAGAGTATGGGTATTATGAACTAGTCCCTTGGACGAGGAGGACTAGAATCATTAAAGGTTTAGCCTCGTCATTCAGGTACTGGAAATCACGTTTCTTTTTCGTGTCTGGAGACGATTTTGAGACCCCTTCTAGCTAGGCTTGGGGTGATATCCCAAGGTTACTTCGTCAGTGGGGAACCCCAAACTTAGGTGCGTCTATGTTTCTCCTCGTCTGTTAATTTTTGTTTTGCATATTTGGTCGTCCCTAACCACTTGTTCACTTTCTTTTGCAGTTAAAAGACACCCCAAACTAAAGAGCAAGTACCAGGGTCATATTGAGAAGGCAATAGAATACGCAAAGTCGATTGAGAGTTAGGACGACCTCATTGACCCACAGACGCTTGCTTTCTATTGTTTAGGTCCAGGCCCATCTCCTTCCATTTTGCGTAGCATTAACATCGAGGAGAAGAAGAGTAAGTGTTTACCTCGTCAGTACTGATCTTCACTTGTGTACTTTGGATTTCTTAGTTTCTCTCTCTCTCTCTCTCTCTTTTTATAGAGATGATGACCAGGTTCAACAAAGATATGTACGCTAAAATGAGGTCCAAGAAGGATGAACCCTTGGTGAACATTGGCAAAAAGGGAGTTCGCATCATGGGGAAAGGTCCGTCCATCCTCCCTTCTGCAGATGCCACTCCCATCGTCTCGAGAGTTGAAAGCCTATCGGTGGCTTCGCTGGCCACTTCAGTTGAGGCGATCCCCACCCTGTCATCAAAAAGGCAGTGATTGTCAGCCAAAGAGAAGGAGAAATAGAGAGTGGGTTCGTCCGTCTGGGATGACGAGGGTGTGGCCGTGGAGCGGGCACATAACGTTGTGAAGGCTGAGGACCTTAAGGTCTTTTCTGAAGTGCCTCTCAATGTGGTTGCAAGCCAGCATGTACATAAGATCGTGCAGGTAAAACCATTTCTGCATTTTCCTTGGTTTCTTTTCACATAAATTTCCCCACCCCTTCTTTTTACTGACGCACTTAATTTACTTTGTCAGGTGTTGAGGGAAAGCCTTCACCTTGCTATTGAGTGTCTCACTCAAGAGGCTAAGGTGGCTTCTTTGGCGTCCAGGATGGAGGCCTTGAAGAAGGAGAACTCCACGCTAAAGAAGGACCTCATAGAGTCAATGGACGAGGCTGCCGCTTTAAAGGAGAAGGTCAAGGCCTTGAATTTTGATCTCAGGGTCGAGCGTCAACTGAACCTAGAGAAAGACGACTAGCTACAGGTGGCAAAGGAAAAGCTAAAGACGATTGCTACTAGGTCTGTCGAAGCCTTCAAGCAAACCGAGGAGTACTCCACAGTGCTCTTCAGCTGGTACTTCAAGGGCTTCGAGCTCCTACGTAGGTATCTCGTCAAGCATCCTACCAATGTTGATCTGCTGAATCTGGATCTAGAAGTGGTAGATCAAGAGATGGCGGCTGACGAGGCTGCTCAGTCATCGGCCCCTGAAGGTGATGCCCCTATTACTGATGACGCTCCTGCTGCTGGTGATGCTCCTGACGCTGACGATCCCATTACTGACACTCCTAACACCTGAACCTGATACTTAGGAAAATTTATCTGTTATGTATGCCCTTTATGTTTTGGGCTTTTTTGGTGATGTATATATTTTATTTATTTATTTTGAGAACAATGTTTCTTGGCCCTATGTTTCATGGGTCTTGTAGGAAAAACAAGGATAATTACCCGCTGTTTTTGGGCTTTTTATGATTTTGTACTTACCTGTTTTTATGACTATGCTTATGCTTATGACTATGCTTGTGTTTATGGTGTTTAAGTTCGTCTGTACCTTGTACTTAGCATAAATTTCTTAGTTGTGTCAGTGATTTTTTCGTCACTCTCTATCCTTAAGGAGGGCTTGAATACAACCTGAATCTTGTTTTGATTTGTTGCAAGGTTCTTGTCCTTCTTCTTTTTTCTTTTTCTTTTTTTTCTCCTTTCTCTTGCGGATTCGTCAGTATCCTGAGTCTGTCAAGCAGGATTTTGCCATTTGCGTAGGCTTAAGGATTGTGTCTTCGTCACCAACTTGTTCTAAGGACACTTGCTGCTTTTATGGCTTCGTTAGTGATTTACATCCGTCAAAGCGAAATCTTATCACTTGGCCATTTTTTGGTGACTTACATCCACTTAAGGAATCTTGTCACTTCAGGCTTCGTCAGTGATTTACATCTATCTTGGCAGAATTTTACCACTTAGCCCTTATTTGTCTTATACCCGTTGGACGTGTCGTCAATAACTTACATCCATCAAGGAAGAATCTTGTTACTGAGCCTTTTTTTTTTATGCCTTTAGACCGGCTAGACCTGCATACACAAAGATATCAAAGGAATAATTCATTAGAGGAATGATTCTTTTATTGACTTCAAGAATGAACATGTCCGTTTGTTACAGCTACTTGTGGTACTTTTTTAAATGCTCGATGTTCCATGGTCGGGAGAGCGTTTGTCCGTCAATGGTTTCCAGATGATAACTATCTTGCCTAGAGTAGTGAGTAACTCGTTAAGGCCCTTCCCATATGGGTCCCAGCTTTCCTTGAGTAGGATCTTTGGTTGCTGTGGTGGTCTTGCGTAGGACGAGGTCTCCTATGTCCAGTCGCCTGAGTTTAACCCTCTTATTGTAGTATTCGGCCATCTTCAGCTGGTATTTTGTCATTTTGCTAGATGCGTTGTCTCTCACTTCATCCAGACAGTCCAGGTTGAGTCGCAGTTCATCGTCATTGTAACCTAGGTTGAACGTCCCTCGTCTGACGCTTGCTACTCCTACTTCGACTGGGATCACTGCTTCTATGCCATAGGTAAGCCTGAAAGGAGTCCCTCTTGTTAAGGTTCTCGCCATGGTTTTGTAAGCCCACAGGACATTAGGTAATTCTTCTGGCCAGGCACCCTTCACGTCGTCCAGCTTGGTTTTGATAATTTTGAGCAGCGTTGATTTGTCACTTCCGTCTGCTCGTTTGCCTGGGGATGACCCGGGGACAAAAACTGATTCTTGATCCCAAGGTTTGAACATAAGTCTTTGAACCCTTGGCTGTCGAATTGCCTCCCATTATCTGATATGATCGTCAAGGGAATCCTGAACCTGCATATTATATTCTTCCACACAAAGCTCCGTATTCTTACTTCGGTGATCATTGCTAGGGCCTCTGCTTCAACCCATTTTGTGAAGTAATCAATAGCAATAAGTAGGAATTTTACCTGACCTTTACCTTGGGGTAGTGGGCCGACGATGTCGATCCCCCATTGTGCAAATGGCCACGGGGAGGATATGGTCGTCAGTTTCTCTGCTGGAAGTCGCTGCACGTTCCCGTATCATTGGCACTTGTCGCACTTCTTGACGATCTCAACAGCGTCCACCTGTATAGTTGGCCAGAAATATCCTGTTCGTATCACCTTTTTCACCAGTGATCTAGGACCAACGTGGTTGCCACAAACTCCTCCATGGATTTCTTCCAGTATGTATCTAGCTCCTTCTTCGTCGACACATTTCAAATAAGGCATGGAGAAGCCCTTCTTGTATAAGGCGTCATTAAGAATCGTGAACCTAGCTGCCCTCTTCCTGACCTTCTTCACTTTTTCTGTGTTCTGAGGGAGGTGCCTGTCCTGGAGGAAGGACATTATGGGCGTCATCCAGCTGTTTGCGCAATGGATGGCAAATGTTGAAACCTCTTCGATACTAGGGTTTTTCTGGATCTCCATCGTCAAATCCAGGCTACTCTCTTCTTTTATTGACGACACTAGCTTCGAGACTTCGTCTGTCCCCATATTCTGGCTTCTTGGGATTTGCACGAACTCCACTATATCGAATTCCCGAGTTAAATGTTTCATCAGCCTGAGGTACTTCTGCATTCTTTCTTCTTTTGCTTCATACTCCCCTCTAATCTGCCAGATTACTAGTTTTGAGTCGTTTTGGATTAACAGATTCTTAGCTCCAAGTGCCTTCCCAAGCCTCAATCCCGTCAGTATCCCCTCATATTCAGTTTCGTTGTTGGTAGCCAGAAATTTCAGTTGGACCCCATATTTCAGCACTTCTCCGTCGGGGGTGGTTATGCTACTCCCCCCCTTCCTCTGGGCTGATGAACCATCAGTTTGTATTATCCATCTATCTACCTCGTCGGTAAGTCTGTCTTCGTCTAGAAGAGTGAACTCTGCGATGAAGTCCGCCAGAGCTTACGCCTTGATCGTCATTCTGGGATGGTACTCGATGTCAAATTGACTAAGTTCAATCGCCCACTGGATCATTCTTCCTGCTGCTTCAGACTTGTTCATTGATTTCTTGATTGGTTGGTCCGTCATTACGAGAATAGGGTTTACCTGGAAGTATTACCTTAGTTTGCGCGAGGCTACTATTAGTGCAAACACGATCTTTTCGATCCTTGGGTACCTGGACTCAGCTTCTTGGAAGGCTTGGTTGACGTAATAAATTGGGAGCTGCTTCATGCCCTCTTCTCTGATTAGGGTTGCACTTACTGCCGAGGCTGACACCGCCAAGTATAAGTATAGGTTCTCCCCTTCTTTGGACGGGCTTAAGAAGGGTGGAATGCTCAGGTAACGCTTTAATTCCTGGAACGCAGCTTCACATTCGTCGGTCCAGGCGAAAGCCTGCTTCAAGGTCTTGAAAAAGGGCAGGCATTTGTCCGTAGCCCTGGAGATGAATCTGTTCAAAGCTACTATCCTTCCTGTGAGTTTTTAAACTTCCTTGACGGTCCTGGGTGATGTCATATCGATGATGGCTCGCACTTTCTCTGGGTTTGCTTCTATTCCTCTTTGGGACACCATGAATCCCAAGAATTTTCCCGAAGCTACCCCAAAAACACACTTACTTGGATTCAACCTTATCTGGTGTGTTTTGAGGGTTGCAAACGTCTCCTTCAGGTCGCCCAGATATGCGAGCTCTTCTTTTCTCTTGACAAGCATATCGTCCACGTACACTTCCATGTTCCTGCCAATCTGTTGGCTGCACATTTTGTTCACCAACCTCTGATACGTAGCCCCGGCATTCTTCAATCCAAAAGGCATTACCTTGTAATAGTATAGTCTTTGACTTGTGATGAAGGCGGTCTTCTCCTGGTCTTCCTCAGCCATCTTTATCTGGTTGTACCCTGAGAAGGCGTCCATGAACGTCAGTAACTTGTGCCCAGCTGTGCAGTCCACGAGCTGGTCTATTCTTGGTAGAGGGAAGCTGTCTTTTGGGCATGCCTTGTTCAGGTCGGTGAAGTCTACACACATTCTCCATATCCCATTTGCTTTATTTACTAAGACGACGTTTGCGAGCCATTCGGAATAGTATACCTCCCAGATGAACCCTACCGTCAGGAGTTTGGTCACTTCCTCTATAACTGCCTAATCTCATTCTGGGGCGAAGGTTCTTCGTTGCTACTAGAGGGGCTTCCATTCTGGATTCACATTCAACTTATGCTAGATGACTTCTAGAGATATACCCGGCATGTCCTCGTGGCTCCATGCAAAGACATCTAGATTCTCTTTAAGGAACCTTATGAGTCTTGTTCTCATCTCGGGGCTTAACGTCGTTCCTATCTTGGTCGTCTTGTTCGCCTCTCCTTCTACCAATTCCACTATTTCCAAGGCCTCTATCCTATCTTCTTCCTTTTCTTCAATCATCCATATGTGGTTCTCCTTTGCAGCCAGGACGGCTTGATAGCATTCTCTTGCCAGGACTTGATCTCCTTTCACTTCACCAGCGCCATTATCTGTTGGGAATTTTACCTTCAAATAGTAGGTTGATGTCGCCGCCTTCCACTTGTTGAGCATGGGCCTCCCAATGATGACATTGTAGGATGAGAGGCAATCTACCACCAGGAAGTCTACTTGACGGGTCAACTACAATGGGTAGGCCCCCACCGTCACCATCAATGTCACTATGCCCCTGGGGTAGACCCTGTCTTCGCTGAAGCTGACGAGTGGAGAGTCAAAAGGGCACAGTCTTCTCGAATCTAGTCTCAGTTGCTGGAAGGCTGGGAGGTAGATGATGTCTGCAGAGCTGCCATTGTCGACGAGGATCCTCTTGGTGTTGAACCTATCTAAATTCAGCATTATGGCCAAGGGATCATTGTGGGGCTGTTTCACTCCCATGGCGTCTCCTTCACTGAAGGATATGTCCTGGTATGTTTGTCTGTGCTTGGACGAAGGTACGGCGTGGACATTGTTTACCTGCCTCTGGTATGCCTTCTTGAGTAATTTAAATGATCCTCTAGAGTATGGCCCCCCTGTAATCGTCTTTATCTCCCCGATCACTTTGTGCGGAGGTTGGGACGGACAGTAGTCATCCCGGGAAAAGGATTCATGCTGGCCTTTATTATCGTCCCTGAATTTACCATATTCTCCCTTCTTCACATATTTCTGTAACTTCCCCTTACGTATCAACTCCTCTATCTGCTCTTTTAGGTCTCTGCAGTCTTCCGTGTTATGACCGTGATCTTTGTGGAACCAGCAGTACTTGTTCTTGTCGCGGACATTGGGGGATAAGTGCAATGGTCTCGGCCATTTGAGGTAATGCTCGTCCTTAATCTGCGTGAAAATTTTGTCAATGGGCATAACCAAAGGAGTAAATCTTACCATCCGAGGACTTTTATCATCCTTCCTCCTATTCCCTTCATTGTTCCGACAGTCTGGTCGCTTTCTCTTTTGCCCCCTACGGTCGTCTTCTTTCTTTGCCTTGGCTTCTAGCTTCTCTGTGTCCTTTATGGCCACTAAAGCATCTTCAGCGTTCATATACTTCTGTGCCTTCAGAAGCATTTCTGCCATTGTCTTTGGTGGGTTCTTAGCAAGGGAGGCCACAAGATCCCTGGACCTCAGTCTTGCTTTGAAGGTCGTCAGCTGCACCTTGTCATCGGCTTCGTCCACCTCCAGAGTCTCCCAGGTGAAGCGTTTGACATATGACCTCAAGGTTTCCTTTTCTCCTTGTCTAATGGTGAGTAAGTAGTCTGTCGGCCTCTTTGGTCGTTGCCCTCCTATGAAATTGTGCAAGAAAGCGTTACTTAATTGCTCAAAGTTGTCTATGGACGAGGTTGGTAGTTTCGTGAACCATTCTCTTGCAGCTCCTTTAAGAGTGGTAGGAAAGAAACAACACAGCATCTCGTCAGGTGGTTGTTGAAGACCCAGAGTCGTCTTAAAGATATTAAGATGGTCTTAAGGGTCTCTGAGCCCGTCGAATGGCTCAAGTTGAGGTAAGCGAAACTTTGATGGTACAAGGCATTCAAGTACCACTGCGGGGAAAGGCGAATCCGTAGCCTTTACCATTCTGTCTACACTTCCGTCCGTCTTCTCCTTAATGGCGCTTCTCAGTTCGTCCATTTCCTTCCTCATTTCTTGAAGGAGATATGAGTTCTGCTCGTCTGGAGTAGGTGGCCTCTGAGGGGTGCCTCTCTTGTGGCTATCCCCTTCTCCTTCCAAGTTACCCTTAGACCGGTTATCTTCTTGTTGAACCTGTTGAACCTGCTAGAGTCGTAGCTTCATTTCCTAGTTTTGTTTGGTGAGTTCTTTGATGGTTGATATACTGAAATGTATCTGTAGGGACAATTTTTGCTTCAAAGGCCAAGGGCTAGACCATGTTGAAACCTTAGGCAATTTTTGTTGTCCCACATTGGAAAGAAAGTCTCCCTCTTTGCACCTTATAAGGCATGAGCCAATGGTGATAGAGTACCACTAATAACTGCAAAAGAAAGTGAACAAGTGGTTAAGGACAACCAAATATACAAAATGAAAATTAACAGACGAGGAGAAACATGGACGCACCTAAGTTTGGGGTTCCCCACTGACGAAGTAACCTTGGGATATCACCCCAAGCCTCGCTAGAAAGGGTCTCAAAATCGTCCCCAAACACGAAAAAGAAACGTGATTTCCAGTACCTGAATGACGAGGCTAAACCCTTAATGATTCTAGTCCTCCTCGTCCAAGGGACTAGTTCATAATACCCATACTCTTTCAATTCTTTTAAATGGTAAAGGTGGACGAGCTCACTCACTTTGATCATATCCTCGTTGGCAGCCAGCCATATCTCCATACAGTTGATAACTATCCTCCAAGAATTAGGAATGAGTTTCCCAGAGGCAATACCAAAATAACCCAAGAGCTCCATCACCAAAGGATGGACGGGTAGCCTAAGCCCAGAAGTGAAAGCAACCTCGTAGAAGCATACTTCACCAGGAAAGAAGTGGCAGGCCCGATCCTCAGGACTAGGCCGACGAACGCGGACTCGCGCAAGAAACTGAAACCCATCCTTGAACCTAGCCACGGTGTCAACATCCAGCCCACACTCCTCGTTAAGAGCGTAAAAAGCCCTAACCTGACGAGGGGTGGAAACGGTCGTATCGCCCTTAACCGGGCCGCCGCTAGACGACAACCCAGTGTCTAGTTCACTGGATCTCACCTCCGACATCCTCCTCGTCTCTCCCTCAAACCAAGCTAGTGACTGGCCTAAAATTGGAGATAGTTCCCCTAAAACTACACTCAACCCACAACTTTCAAAAAGATAGTCCCCAACCAAAGGAAAAAAGTCACCGGAAACACCTAAAGTCGCCCCTAAATGAGTAAAAAAGAAAGAAACTGAGGGGCAAGCTACCCAAACCTCAGAAGAACTAACCATGAAAAGGGTACATAATCCTAAATGCCCAAATATCAAACACAAAAACAACAAAAGCAAAAGACAAAGGAAAAATCAGGAATTTATAAGAGGACCATTAAGAAAAAGGATCTAAAAGAGATTAAAGGAGTAGTGTACCTTGAAAAGCGGAATAGTCGAAGTCAGAAAAATTCGTCGCTGGAGTAGAATCGCAGTAATCGCAGAAATAAGCAAGAGAGACAACACTCGGAGCAAAAAATCAAAGTAAAGGAAAAAAGAGAGGTTTTGAAACTGAAAATCCAAGGAAACTGAAAAGTAGTGGGAAACCCAAGGGTCATTCCATCAATGCCTTCATGCATTAAACTGAAAAGTGGCCACGTTGCATACCACACCGCCATCATGCATTAAATTCGAAACAAAACCCCAAGCGTCACAAACAACTCAGGAAAAAACCTTTCACCTTCTGTGGCCCTCATGACACGTCACCGATGACCACAGAACCTAGGGGGCAACTGATGGGAGTGACGAGAATGCATTACCTTGACGAAGTCAACCTAGTGACGAGGTCATCCCTAGCGACGAGCAGCCATCACTGACGAGGGAAGGAAAGTCATTCAATGATGCCAGAAAGTAGCCTGAGCAGTTACGAAACCAGCAAAACAGACCGTTGGGAGCCTAATAAAAGCCCCATAATTGGGCTGGAGGCATTACTAAGGAGAGGCATTAACACCCCAACGGCTAGCAATCAAAATCACATATATAAAGCCGTTGCGTTGGCAGCATAAGGTACGCATACTGATACTCTAAGAAAATACCTATTACTTTCTAGTTTGGCGAATTGCTTTTCTGTTCTAACTTTGGCATCGGAGGCGTTGTGGCAGACACCACACTGGTAACCCTTTTAAAGGATACATTGGTGCTAATGGGAAGTTCCATCTGCCTATTTCGACTGACGAGTTTACACTTCATCACTTTCTTTCATTGGTTAGATGATCTGAATAACATGGGTTGTTTTGTTGTTTAATATAAGCACAATTTCATAGTAGAAATTATGTTACACAGGAGAAAGTATATTATGTTTTGGTAATACCAACTTAGTATTTGTTTTGGTATTTCCTACTCAATAAATGAGTGACAACTGTTTCAAAAAACCACACCAAACTACTCCAATAAATTAATCACAATCTTCTATACTATCAGGAAGATAAATTAATCATTTATTAAAATAATCTGATGTAGTTTTTTGAAACAGGTATCACTCATTTATTAGGTAGGAAATACCAAAACAAATACTGAGTTGGTATTACCGAAACATGGTATACTTTCTCGTTACACAGCGCTAGCTAGGCGGCTAGGCCAATCAAATTGTGTTACATTAAACAACAAAACAACCCTTGTTATTCAGATCTAACCAATGAAAAGAGAGCACATTCACCGAACACACTTTTTTATATATGGATTTTGCTAACGAGTGCCCTTAGGGCACTCCTTAGTAATCCACTTTAAGAAAGTTTTTATATCACTTTTATGGAAAATGAAAAAAGCTGTCAAAATATTAATTACTTTTTTTTTTATTTCCCATAAAAACTTTCTTTATATGGATTATTAACCAGTGCTCTAAGGGCACTCGTTAGCATTTCCCTTTATATATTACCATATAATAATGAACCCTCCTCAATATAGTTAATTTCTTTAGATATTTGGACTATCTTCTTTAATTGAGCCCTCCTCAGTCTATATATTATAGCATGTTATTGTATTAATTTGATAGTTTGGAATGTCCAATTCTTTAATCTAATAATTTGATAGTATTAAATTTTGTGGACTTATAAACAAGGTGCCAAAACTGCCCAGCAGTTTTAATGAAATTTTGTGGGAAAAAAAAAATTCTAAGAACTGCCCAAAAAAAAAAAAAAAAAAAAAAACTTTTAATGGCGTTTTAAAGCACTGCAATAGGTGAAACACCTATAGTAGTGTTTTAAAAACACTGCTAAAGCCAATTTTCACCCAAAAAAAAAAAAACTCCTTTACTGGCATTTTAAAAACACGGCTATAAGTGAAAGACTTATACCAGTGCTTTTGAAAACGCTTGTATAGACCAATCGATCTATTGCGTGTAGGCCTATTTTTTTGTAGTGCCATCTTTAAGACACAATAGTTATGCCTCCAATGGCTAACTAAGAGAAAAGGCTATAATAAGAACAAACCTTGGTAGGGTAAAGGAGGCAAGAAAATTCTTATTACACAATTAGTTTCAGTACTCTTTATACTCTATACCCAGTGTCTAACTTTATTATCGGAGAGTACTTGGTTAGCACTACATGATGTCCCTCCCCTATCTTTTTATTTTATTTTATTATTATAGATTTCTTAACCCTTATTTGATTTCATAAGCTAGGATTTGACTTAGGATTGCCCATTTTTAATTTTAGGATTTCTCTAAATTTGAAAAACTCAACTTTCTCCCTGGAACTAAATGTGTTAGTGGATTAGTTCAATCCTAAGCTTGAGACTCACAGTAATAAAAATAAAAAAATAAAAATAGAGCTTCTCCAATGTACAAAATAATCTTTGTAGCATAATACAAGCGTTTCTTTCCCTTCTCCTCATGCCTTAGTTAATGGAATAAGAGGAATATGTATTGGGATAAACTGGTAGTGAGAAAAGGAATCACTTGTTTCATGAGTAGATATTTCAAAAATCTAAGTAATGGGAAAATGGATTGAAACATTCTACTAAAAGACTCTATTTAGATAGAGATGGGTTGTCGAGATGTTTCCCTCTTGACGATGAAGCTTATATCCCATTGCCTCACTAGCCAACAATGATTTTATTATTTTGAGGTCATCTACAATTCAGAGTTTGCCTCGATTTGATACCCCTCTCACAACCACCCAAAAATCATATAAATTCATATCTAAAAGAGGTTTACATTAAGTTCTTTCAAAATTGATTATTTGTTCCTTTATTAAAGGTGTTCCAAATATGTCTACGGTCTAGTAAATAGCTTTATAAACAAATGGATCAAATCGAATTGAAAAATGGAAAGATTCATGAATTTTAAAACGATTAATATACTTTAACTATGTAACATAAAATTTATTTAACAAAAATCTTGGTCTAAAACAATTAAAATTTTGTTCTTTTAAATGTTTAGAAAATATTAATTGTAATCAATATGATTTGAAAGATAGTGCAAAGTTTATAAACAAACTTGAATTTTTTTTGGGGAGTTATACAACAACTACTTGCTGTAAATATTTTTGTTATATAAATATATATATATATATATATATTAGAAATAACATATGTTAAATAATGTTAAGTATGAGTAAGTAACATGAGAGAGAGAGAGAGAGAGAGAGAGAGAGAGAGAGAGAGAGAGAGATAAATATGTTATTCTTCAAAATTAAAGTTTCTAATTATATTCAAAAAAACAAATCCTTGCTCCGCCCGTGCCTATGTGGTTATCCCTCTATATTCTTAATTAATAATTAGTATTTATTTATTTTTATAATTCGTTACAATTGAGGATGATTTTTTTTTTTGGAACTATTGAGGATGATATATTTAAACTCTAACCAGTTGAGCTACCTGCCTTTTAGCTATTCTTAATTAGATTTGGGTACATTGCAACAGTAAAGTGAATATGGATATTCGAAATTCCATATCAGGTGACCACAAGACATATAATAGTTATCATATTTCACATCATTATTAGACAAATTATAGCAGTTCTTAATGAGACAAGTTCTTGTAGCACACGCGCTTGAGATAGTTTCCAAGGTTCAAGCCAATAAAGCACCATACTAATTTCTTAATGAAATCAAACTAGTTTTCAATACCAATGTCTTACAAACCAAGATCGAAATTATTCTTCATAAGCAAGTGCTAGAGGGGTGTTTAGGCTAGATAAACCTAAGCAGCTCAGCTCCTGTCTCAGTTGATTGGAAGATATAGTCAATGTACTGCAGAACAACTTTTGACGCAGTAATGTACTTTTGAATAGGCTCCTTCATAGAATTCTCTGATAAAAATAAATAAATAAATAAATAATCAGAAGAACTAAACCAAAACCATTTTATTAATCTCAATGGAAGTCAGTTTTTGCTCGAGTGAGAACTCATCACCACTGTCCACCAGTGTAACAGCGATTATCATATGTCAAACATTAGCATGATCAGAAGTCAGATATCAAAACTAAAACATTAGAAAACTGAGAGAAATAACACGTATTATTGTGTGTCAGTAGATGTATAGGAATTGCCTTTGCCCAGGCCCTTAACTAAATTAATGCAGTACAAATATACCAGCAAATATGTAGACTAGCACAACAGATTTGGGTCCAGACATACCTAAACTTAATTTTGTAATAGCCTGGGGGTGTCAAGATGACTCAGGAGAAACCACTTTTGAATTTGGATTCTAGATCTTGAAACCACCTAGACGGATGGATGAAACTGTGAAAATATTACCTAGTTGACCATACATATATGAGAGGCATTTGAGTAGAGTTGTAATTTATAAAGTATATAAATAACTTGGTGGAGATGATAAGGAATGAAATGACAATCAATCTCAACATGTCTCGCCTACTTATTGAACACATAATTGTGAGCAATCTAAATAGTGCTCATGTTATCATAGTAGACAGTGATCACAAAGAACAACACACATAATGTAAGAGTTATTGCAAACAAAAACAAAGGATAACACTCAGCGTCTTTGTGTTGGATCAAGCTACCAAAATCAAAATTTTGCTACACCATTTGCTGATGCCGAAAATATCACCAGTAAGCCACACGGTCCTCGCGCACTCCAAATAGCACCTGCACAGCAAAAAGAAAGGACCTAGAAGAGAGCACCAGTATGGTACCAGCCAAATACCCTCCGAATGTTAAGTCAGAACTGTTCTCACTGCTCTAGAGTGCTAGAGAGGGTAAATTATGCGTACCTTGGTTCGTGAGGGTGCTTGGATTTTTATAGTAGTAGGGGTTGACCCCTTTTCCTTGGAGTAGAAGTCTTTTCCTTATAGAAGTCTCCTTGGACGTATTTTGCAGGATCCTTTCCATATAGGAATCCTTCTTAGGTCTCACAAAACGTGGAGGGCAAGTTATTTACTTCTACATGCAAACATGGTTAGCAAGCATTCTTTGACTAGTGCCTTTAGCTTACATTATGACTTCAGTCTTCATCCCGTCAGCTTCAAGATCATCCTTCAGCTTTATTATCCCGTCAGCCTATTGGTGCCTCTTCTTACAACTTTCGCCCGCCGTTAGTCGTTAAACAAGGGCTGACGGCCCAGTAGATACTGTCATCAATAAACTATCAGCTTATCTTACTTGATCAATCTCTTTTATCCTTATCAGTTGCCCCCTACTCCATATCTCTATCACTTTTCATACTGACGGGTTATGGAGTTAACATTTCTGTTGATTGTCATATTCTTTAAGGAGGCGGGGAAATTATTTACATAGAATTCCTCAAGCCGCCGTGCATTTAATGCTTTGGACATATGGCGAGTTCCCATTGGGTTTGCTTCTGACGAGGGCGTCGCTTCGTGTTCCGTGCCCTTCCATTCTATATATAAGGGGGTCCTCCTCATTTCCCCTATTTCATCTTTGCTGATCTTTGAAAGAGAGAGAACGTCGCCCTGAATTCCGCACCTTGTTCCTTAACTCCGTCACCTCGTGCATTGCTGCCCTTGAAGCCGTTTCTCCAAGAAAGTTAACTCACCAGTAAGTTCTATTTCCTCTCCTCTTTTCATTTTTACTTATGCCTGTATAATTCATTAGTGAGGACGTCAGCTTAGGTACTTAGATTGGATCCGTCACTTGTAGGTAGTCAGATGTCAAGTGACACGTTGTGTGAGGAGTCGTCAGTCCACGAAGGAGCAGGCTACGACGAGGCCTTTGGTTCTGGTGATGAGTCAGAGGACTTCTCGCCTTCGTCAGAGAGAGGGACGTCGGCCCGATCTCCTGACGGTGATGAGAGTTATACTGAGGTGGGTAAGGATGAAGTAGAAGAGGGAAGAGGAGAGGATGAAGGTGACCGGGATGATATAAATGTTGACAGAGATGATAGTGATGGAGATGAGGGACCCAGTGAAGGGACTTCAGAGGGTCTAGGAGATAACTGTCCTTTCATTCTCCCTGAGGATTGGGCCGTCAACAAATTTTTACCTAGGATGAGTGACAAGATTTTTAGGGAGTTGCGCACTCGTTACCAAATCCCAGACCATATCCCTATCCATCTCCCTAGAGAGAATGAGAGTTGTTACTCAGGGAGAACTACTGATGTGGGCATGTATGATGCCATGTTTGCTGCGGACCTGAGATTACCATTGACGGCCCTACACCGTCAGCTAGCTGACTTCCTAGGCCTGTTTGTCACTCAAATTGCCCCAAATGCCTGGAGGACTTTCATAGAAGCTGAAATCTTGTGGGGCCGTCTAAGTGGAGGAAACTGTCAGCTTACCTTAGACGAATTCTTTTACTGCTACAGGCCCCATCATATCGTCTCATTTAAGGGGACAAACCATTTTAATGCCCGAGAGAAAAATTTGATGCTGGTATCAGATATGTCATATTCCAATAGGAACTGGAAAAGTAGGTATTTTTTTGTTAAAGGGACGGATTAGGTTTGCCACCAGGAGGAATGGGCGACGATGCCCCATGGTTATTTTGACAACACTTGGGCTTTTGTCAGGGATTTAGGTTAATCCCGTCAACCATATTCCTTTCATTTTTGAAGTGACGCTACTAACATTCTTTTTTTTTTTTTTTTCTCTTTTCAACTCATACCCGTCCCCATATAACCGACGAACAGGAGGAGTTCATCCGTCGGGTTCTGGAAATCCCTTTGGAGGAACGTAAGTATAGGGATTTGATCACCCTTGACACTATTCATTTATACTGTGGGGGTCTAGAACCGTCAGCTGAAGCCTGAAAATTGGACGATTTTTCCCGCCAACGTAAGTTCTCCTTATCACCTCTGTCAGTCTACTCCTCCATCTCTTGTTCTAACTGTTAGTTTTTTTTTTTTTTTTTTTGTATTGTAGAGATGGAATCTGCTAAACAGAGGGTAAGGACTGCCGCAGCCCATCATAAGGAGGAGAAGAGGGAAAAGGAGGCCAGGGGGAGACGTCATCAACCCCTAAGGCCATCACTAAGCAGGCAAAGAGGAAGCCCGATGAGAGTGATGGCCGTCTGGCTAAAAAAGCCGCCTTCACTCCTGGGGATGGTGCTGCAAAGGAAAAATCACCTCTCAAGCCAAGCCACGGTGCGGGTAAAGGGGTAATGACCTCCTTGGGTCCCGTCAACGAGGGCCCCTACTGCCTCCTGACCCACAAGGACTATGCCATCAGGGAGGTTAAGTCCTTCATAAAGCCGATGGACATAGAGCCTTGTGATCTATTAGGGACAGAGGATTTAGGGGCGTCAGCCCTTTTTGATCTCACCAGGGTATGCTTGCTACCTTTTGGTCCAACAGATCTTATTTTGCTTTGATGAACTTTGACTAACGGCTGTGTTCTTTTCTTAGGCCTTGGTGCGTGTTAAAACCCTTCAAGACCGTTGTGTCGTGAAGAAGGGAGTCGTCACTTGGGTCTGGAAGCATAATACAAATCTGATGAATGAACAAAGGTCCATACGTTGAATCAAGAGTTGAAGGAAGTCAGGGAGAAGCTGGTGGAGGCTGACCGTCAAAATGACAAGCTCAAGGAGACGGATCTAGGCCAAAGGGTGCAGACAGTTGGGGCTGACGCAATTCGAGACTTTAAAGCGACGCAATTGTTCATTGACTCTGGTTTTGACGATTGCCATAAGCAGGTCGTGTTAGCATTCCCAGAGCTGGACCTGTCCGGAATTACAATGGATGGTGGAGATGACGGCTCCTCTCAGCCTACTCCTACTTCGGAGTCTGATGGTGTTGTTGTCCTAGCCCAACCTGCTGCAAACCCTCCTACTCCTGCTTCCAATACTCCAGCTACGATTGTAAACGTTAAAGATCAGCAAGCTGACAGGAACCCTGCTGACACTCCCGCTCTTTAGTTCTCTTTATTTGTATTTTATCCTTGTATTTCAATCATTTTTCAAATAATCGTTGTACTCTAATTGCAAATAATTGTTTAAGTGCCCGTTTTTGGTTTTTTCAGGGTTTTGTTTGTATATAGCTGTATGTATTGCATGGTATATTATTCCTGTCGCTTTCGTTATTATTTTTTTTTTTCTTTATCAGTGATTGAGTTAGACGAAGTCCTAGTAAACATTTCCGTCCATTTTGGGAACCCCGTCAGTTTTTTTGAATTGGTTGGAAGACTCCGTCGGTATAGCCTTTTTTGCGATTTATGAGATATCCTTCTTATCTCATCAGTTTCACAGGTTTTCCCCTTAGATTTTCTACGTTGTTCATCATTTTTCAAGGACCGTCAGCTTGGTTGCTTTATCCAAGTAATGGTTCCGTTGCTTTTGGCCCGTCGGCTTTGAAGATTCGCCCGTCAATTGTCACCACTTTTATTACTTTACTGACCTTAATGTGGTCGTTAATTTTCTAGTTTTCAATCATCTTATGGGCTTAATGTAAGCCCGCTGGTTCTATAATGGCTCCGTCCATTTGGTGAGACCGTCAGTTTTTTAGCTTTAGTCTGTCACGGTCTTGATGAGCTTGTCATCTTTTATAGGCCTTTTGGTTTTAGAACCTTGTCCATATGATGATAGCCCCATTTATTAGGTGGGACTGTCAGCTTTTTAGCTTTAGTCTATCATGGGCTTGATGAGCGTGTCATCTTTTGTAGCCCCGTTGGTTTTAGGACCTTGTCCATATGATGATAGCTTCATCTATTAGGTGGGACTGTCAGCTTTTTAGCTTTAGCCTTGATGACCTTGTCATCTTTGTAGACCCGTTTTTTTTAGGACCTCATCCATATGATGATAGCCTCATCTATTAGGTAGGACCATCAGCTTTTTAGCCTTGGTGACCTTGTCATCTTTGTAGGCCTGTTGGTTTTTGGGACCTCATCCATATGATGGTAGTCTCGTCTGTTTAGTGAGACCGTCAGCTTTTTAGTTCGTGTGTTATGGACTTAGTCGTTTTTGTTGTTCACTTTTGTGAACTTAGTTGTCCACTTCTATGGACTTTAAACCATAGATTTCTAAAATAGATACTTCAGCAATTTTGAATAAACTCCTCTTATTGCCATGCATTTGTAAATAAAAGTAATTCTAAAATCAAATCCTACCTTTTGGGCTTAAAACAAAAAAGAGGTATTGTTGCAAAAAACTAAAGTAAATGATAAAACTTAGGAGTAAGACTAAAATTTGCTAAAAATAAAAAAGGTTGGTCTTCATGTTGCCGCTTCTACTAGTAATACTTTCGTAGGTGCTCGGTGTTCCATAGGTGTGGCAGCTTTTGTCCTTCTAATGTCTCCAGGTGGTAAGTGTCTTTCCTCTGCCATGACGTAACTCGGTAAGGTCCTTCCTAACTAGGGCCGAGTTTCCCTTGGGTAGGGTCCCTAGCGGCGCCCATGACCTTTCTAAGAACAAGATCTCCAATTTGGAAGTCTCTGTGTCGGACCCGAGAGTTGTAGTGTTTGGCCATGCGGTCCTGGTACCTAGCGAGCCTTTGTTCTGCCGCCGCCCTAATCTCGTCCACTAGGTCGAGCTATAGTCGCATTGCCTCGTTGTTTTTGTTCTCGTCATGGTTGTGCACCCTGTAGCTCATGAGCCCAACTTCGGCTGGGATGACTGCTTTGCTTCCGTACGTCAGTCGGAATGGTGTCTCTTTTGTGGGTTTCCTTACTGTCATCCTATATGCCCATAGTATGCTCGGCAATTCTTCAGGCCATATACCCTTTGTCCCCTCGAGCCGAGTCTTGATAATCTTGAGCAAGGATCGGTTCGTGACTTCAACTTGGCCATTAGCCTGAGGGTAGGCGGGGGAGGAGTAGTGGTTCTTTATTCCTAACTGTGAGCAAATATCCCGAAAGGAGTCGTTGTCGAATTGTCTCCCGTTGTCCGAGACAAAGACTCTAGGAATGCAAAACCTGCATATAATTCATCTCCAGACAAAACTTCGTACGTTCTTCTCCGTAATGGTAGCCAAAACTTCAGCTTCCACCCATTTTGTAAAGTAGTCAATGCCCACTACCAAGAACTTCAACTGTCGTACTGTTGTAGGGAATGGTCCCATAATATCTAACCCCCATTATGCGAACGGCCATGGGGCCGTCATCAGGGTCAGCTCTTCGGTTGGTTGTCAATAATATTGCTGAACCTTTGGCATTTGTCACAGGTCCTGACATAAGCTTCGGCGTCCTTCTGCATGGTAGGCCAATAGTACCCTGCTCACACAAGCTTGTGTACCAATGATCTAGACCCTGAATGGTTTCCGCAGATTCCTTTGTGTACCTTTCTCATGATGTAGTCTGCCTCTTTCGTACCCAAGCATCTCAGATATGGTCAGGAGAAGCCTCTTTTGTAAAGGACGTCTTTTATTAAGACGAACCTTGCTGCTTGGACCTTCAGTTTTCTTGTAGTCTACTTTCCGTCTGGTAAGACCCCGTCTTTTAAGTATGAAACTAACGGCACGGTCCAGCTACTGTCGGAGCCTATTTCCTGCACGTTGCTGGGATCTATTAGTGGAGAAAGCCGAACGAAAGAGAGTACATTACCAGGGATGACCATATGTTCTACTAAAGCGGCCTTTGCAAGACGATCGGCTCGCTCATTTTCTCCTCTGGGAATTTGGACAATTTTGGCTTCTAGGTCATCCACTCTCGCCCTTACTTGATCAAGGTACCTTTTCATCCTTTCGCCCTTGCACTCGTAGTCTCCATTTATTTGATTAGTAATGACCTGAGAGTCACAGTAGATGACTACCCTCGCGGCTCCTGCTACAATGGCGAGGTCGAGTCCTGTTATTAATGCCTCATACTCTGATTCATTATTGGTAGCGGGGAAGTCGAGACAGACCATACATTCAATTGTATCTCCTTCTAGTGATAGTAGCACGATGCCGGCCCCTCCGGCTTGCCTGTTGGATGACCCGTCCGTATATATGCTCCAATGAGGGGACTCTTCTGCCCCCTTGTCTTCGTCATGAGTGAATTCTGCTATGAAATCTGCGACGATCTGTCCCTTGATGGTGGTTCGTGGGCAATACTAGATATCAAATTTGCTCAACTCTATAGCCCATAACGCCAATCGACCTGCAGCCTCAAGATTGCTCATTGCCCATCACAAGGGCTTATCAGTCAGGACATTCACCGTATAGGCTTGAAAGTACGGTTTGAGCTTGCGGGCCACCGTAACTAATGCAAAGGCAAGTTTTTCCATAGGTAGGTATCTTTCTTCAGCACCGCGAAGCGCTTGGCTCACGTAGTATACGGGCTTTTGTACTTTTTCTTCTTCTCTGACTAAGGCAGTGCTGATGGTTGCGGGGGAGACGGCTATATAGAGAAAAAGCTCTTCTCCTAGCTGTGACGAGCTCAACAGTGGTAGGGAGGAGAGATAAACCTCCAATTCCTCGAACGCTTGCTGGCAATCGGCAATCCAACGATCTCTTCAACGTGCGGAAGAAGAGCAAATATTTATCCGTCGCCTTGACACGAACCTATTCAGTGCCGCTATTTTTCCATTGAGGCTTTGCACCTCCTTCACATTTCTTGGTGGTGCCATCTCCATAATGGCCCGGATCTTATTCAGGTTTGCCTCAATCCTCCTTTGAGACACCATAAATCCTAGTAATTTTCCCGTCGTTACTTCAAAGGCGCATTTTCCTGAATTGAGCTTCATGTTGTAAGAACGAAGGGTGTTGAATGTTTCTTTGAGATCTTCATATGATCTTCCTCCTTTCAGTTTTTTACTAGCATGTTGTCAACGTAGACTTGGACATTCCTCCCAAACTGCTACGCGAACATTTTGTTCATAAGTCTTTGGTACGTTGCGCCTGCGTTCTTCAGGCCGAAGGGCATCACTTTGTAACAGAAGAGGCCTTGATTGGTCACGAACGAAGTTTTTTCCTGATCAACTTCGTGCATTCAGATTTGGTTGTACCCCAAGAAAGCGTCCATGAAGCTCAGCAACTAGTGTCAGGCCGTTGAGTCTACTAGGACGTTGACCCTTGGGAGGAGATAGCTATCTTTGGGGCAGGCTTTGTTAAGGTCGGTGAAGTCCACACACATTCGCCATTTTTCGCTAGCTTTTTTGATCATTACTATGTTCGCTAGCCAATCGGAATAGTATACTTCCCTAATGAAGCTTGCTTCCTATAGTTTTCGAACTTCTTCTGCTATGGCCCGATCTTGTTTGAGGGCGAACACTCTCTTTTTCAGTCGGACAGGTGGGAAGGCGGGCGATACATTTAACCTGTGCACCATGACTAAAGGTTCTATTCCTGGCATATCTTCATAACTCTAGGCGAATACGTCTCGATTGCCTCTGAGGAAGGTTATGAGCTTTTGACCGATTGCGGGGTTAACGAGTGTTCTAATTTTGGTCGTTCGGCCAGGATCAGAACTGTCAAGGGGTATCTCTTCTAGCTTCTCTACTGGCTCCGTCACTATTCGGTGCTCTTCTATATTCAAAGCCTGAACCTGATCCTCCATTTCCATCATGGCTATGTAGCATTTGCGAGCGGCCATTTGACTTCCGTGCACCTCCCCTACTCCATAGTCAGTAGGGAACTTAATCATTAGGTAGTAAGTTGAAGTTACCGCCTTCCATGAATTGAGCGTGGGTTGTCCGAGAATAGCATTGTAGGCAGATGAGCAATCGACCACCAAGAATGTTACGTCCTTGGTTATCTGCTGAGGGTAATCGCCTACCATTACGGATAATGTGACCGTGCCCAGGGGGAATACCCGGCTCCTTCCAAAGCCCACAAACGGGGTATTTGTCGGAATCAATCGCTCCCTATCGATCCTCATCTACTGGAACGCCGGGTAGTATAAAATATCTGTTGAACTGCCGTTGTTGACGAACACCAGGTGCAAGTTGTAGTCTTCTACCCGTAAGCTGACGATGAGCACATTGTCATGTGAATGGTGAAGGCATCATGCATCCTCTTCTGAGAACCCGATTATGGGGCCTTCTCTTCGTGCCATCTTCGACACAACTCCCATCAGCTGAACATTTTGTACCATTCGAAGGTAGGTTTTGCAGGCCTTTTTGGATGACCCGACAATAGCCGTTCCTTCTACGATCATCCTTATGTCCCCTATCGGGGGCCTCAGTCGCTCATTATCCCGTTGGGGGTGTTGGTCTTATGGGGATGGATCCATTTTCTCCTTACTAGCGAACTTTTACAGTTTTCCTTATCCTACTACTTTAGGTCATAGCAATCAGTCGTATCGTGACTATGGTTGCAGTAGAAACGGCAATACTTATCCCCAGAACATTTGTTGGGATCACTCTTCAGCTTTCCCGGGAACAGCAGATCCTCCTCGTCTTTGATTTGCATAAGGACTTGATCTATCGGGGCGGTCAACGAAGTGAAGCTCGTGAATCCTCCCCCTAGGGGTTTAGGGCGCCTCTCATCCCTTCGATCTCCCGTCCTTGCTTTCTTTCGGCCTTGGTCCTGCCGAGTGTCTTCCTACCTCTCTCTTTTCTTTGGCCTCTCTTCTCAGGCCAACAACGTGTCTTCGGTGTTCATGTACTTTATGGCCCAGTAAAGTACTTCCGACATGGTCTTTGGGTCTTTTTTATATAGGGAGAACAAAAACTTACCCTTCTTCAGCCCATTCGTGAAAGCGGTGACAAGTATCTTATCATCGGCTTCGTTAATCGAAAGTGCCTCCTTATTGAAGCGGGACATGTAGGCTCTCAAAGTTTCATCCTCTCGCTACTTGATACTCATCAAACAAGCCATAGACTTCTTGTACCAATGGCCTCCAATGAAGTGCGCGATAAATTGAGCGCTAAGTTATTTGAAGGTGCTGATGGAGTTCGGTGTCAGTCGGTTGAACCAAATTCTCGCCGCGCCCTTCAACATTGTAGGGAAAGCCCTACACATGATCGCATCTGCTACTCCTTGAAGGTGCATCAGGGTTTTGAAGGTCTCTAGGTGGTCCAGAGGGTCCCTAACCCCATCATAACTATCTATTTGTGGTATGCGGAACTTACTTGGCAGGGGGAAGGAGTTGACGGGGGCGGTGAACGGCGAGTCAGTTCAGTTGACAAGGTCGTCAAGATCACTGGAAACTCGCCCCTTAAGAGCGTTCATCATAACCTCCATTTATTCCTTCATCGCCTGCATCTCTGCGTTGGTTCCTTCTTAATCAGCTCCTTGGTTGTCCGGTGCTATGCTTTTCTGGCGCAGCTGCTCTTCCAGGTCGTGATTTTGTCTAGTGAGGCGTTCCACGACCGCGGCGAGAGTCTTTACTTGCTTCTCGAGGGCGGTCGTGGGTGGTTCTTCTTCTTGAATGTCGTTAGTGGTTGCCATTAAGCGGGTGAGCACCATGCAACTTTTTTCCGGGGAGCAGCAATATGACTTTATACTACACGAGTTCCCACAGACGGCGCCAACTAATGATGCTGAAAATATCACCAGTAAGCCATACGGTCCTCGCGCGCTCCAAATAGCACTTGCACAACAAAATACCCTCTGAAAGTCAAGTCAGAACTATTCTCACTGCTCTAGAGTGTTAGAGAGGGTAAATTATGCGTACCTTTGGTTCGTGAGGGTGCTTAGGTTTTTATAGTAGTAGGGGTTGACCCCTTTTCCTTGGAGTAGAAGTCTTTTCCTTATAGGAGTCTCCTTGGGCGTATTTTGTAGGATCCTTTTCATATAAGAATCCCTCTTAGGTTTCATAAAACGTGAAGGGCAAGTTATTTACTTCTACACGCAAACGTGATTAGCAAGCATTCTCTGACTAGTGCTGTCAGCTTACATTATGCCTTCAGTCTTCATCCCGTCAGCTTCAGGATCATCGTTCAGCTTTATTATCCCATCAGCATATGGGTGCCTCTTCTTACAACTTTCGCCTGCTGTCAATCATTAAATAGGGGCTGACGGCCCAGTAGATACCGTCACCAATAAACTGTCGGCTTATCTTACTTAATCAATCTCTTTTATCCTTATCACCATGAGCGTAACCAAATAGAAAGCAAAAGCCTTCAGTTTAATGTTGATTAGTAAGGTTGTATGGCCAGTAGGACCATGAGGCATGAGAAGAAGTAAAATCCATGGAGCACTAGTGAGCTTGAAATAACAGAGAATCCAAATAACCATTAACTGAATAAGTAATAGAGCAAGAAGCTGTCATAAATTGACTGAGTAGATAAATAACGTATAAAATAACAAGAAATGTCACAAAAAGATATACGAGACTCCCAACTAACTGTCAGGATAGTGTGCCATCTTAAGCAACTCTTTATCATCAATTTTAAGTCAAGTGTTAGATATAGCAGTGTGTCAGTCATTTTGTTGTCAATAAGACTAGCTTAGAGAAGTGACGAGAGGCATATTTTGCCTTTGTGTAACATGCACCGTAGGAGAAGTAAACCTCGAGGTTGTGAAACTATTTTAGCTCTTAGATAACACAAATCAGCAAAATTGTCAAACTTTAACAATGCTTTACACACCTATAGTATTGATTGTCCCCAAAAAGCTTTAGTTATTACAAAATTTTGCACTTAATTACTTAATCATAATTCTAATACTTGTACTCGTCTTTATCAAATTACTGATTGTCCCATAAATTTAAGCCATGAAATGGTGAATTTAATCACTTATTCATAATTCTAAAATTTAGCACACTAAGTGAAGCTCAGAATTAGGTGCATATATACTTCCTTGCAAGGGCGGAGCCAGGAATTTTTGTTTGGGGGGGCCAAGTTGCAACACTAATATATTTATCAAGACAACTCCATACACACATAAATACACATGCTTTTTTTATTATATACACACACTTTTTTATTTGATAAGTTATATATATACACACACCCAACAAAAAAAGAGCTTAATATTTTCAATCAAAATTATGTTTGATGGCTATCTTTCATAAAATTAATAAAATACATTTTCACAATTTTCATAGTGAAATTCTTAAAAAGTTTCATTTTCTATAAAAATTATCAAATTTTATACTAATGTAAGTAAAATTATTCAATTGAACTAATGTAATTTTCAAACACAAGAATGATCCAAAACTTGGAGGAACAAATTAGGCTCCAAACATATTTGAAGTTATTTTGCTTTGACCCATTGTGTGGCAACTAAAGAGACATTTTATATGTAGTTTTAGTGACAATAATTTTTTAATGAGTCAATGACTTGTTAATCGCAACATAACAAATTGAAAAAGATAAATTTAAACATATTTGGCGCCAAACTTTTTCAAATATTTAACATATATAAAAAACACATTTTACAATAAAAAATGGAATTGCGAAAAATAAAGTTGTCTCTATAACTATTAGACCATTTTTTTTTTTTAAATCATCATTGGACTAATTCAAATACTTAGAGGGGGCCAACTCTTATTTTTGTAGACTAAATTTTGAAAACATTAAAATAATTATATATATATATATATATATATTTTAAAATTTCAAAATTTTGCCCCCCACCCACCCTTCAACATGGCTCTGTCCATGCTTCCTTGATCAAATCGCCATCACCATCGACAACTACATTCTCTACTAGTACTATCTAATGGAAACCCCAATGGTGGGAACTAGGAAGAAACACTTAAGATAAGAATATAGACAGAGAAAAGGCATGCAACATGGGGAAAAGTGTCATATTTATACTCTTAAGTGAATCCCTTGTTTACAAGATAATCCTTAGAGCATCCAGTATCTTCAAACTATTCTATTTGTCAATTTAATAACTATAAAAAATGACGTGTGTGCATTTGACTAATTTTAAGTTCATGCTTCAGCTAATTCCTCCACCAGCTAATATTTTGTTTTCATATGCCTTGCACCGATTAACTTTCGGAACAAATTATTTTTAAATATGCTGATGATTCTTCGAGCATGCTTAGTAAAAAAAGAAGAGAAGAAGAAGTAAACAATAGAGACAACTAATAAGCTTGACTTGAAACTTGACTGTTTCAATTCAAGTTTAGATTTTTTGAGATCATGGACTTCGAAAAAATCACAAGACACAAGCTAAAAGCCCACACTTCTCAATAAAAACCTATGAGGCTATAATAAGCTACTAGGCTCAAATCCTGCCATTTCACTGAACACATGGCAATGGTTTCCTCAAGATTACTGTTCCTCCTCTCTCCCATTTTGATGCTCATTATTCATGCTAATGGGGAGCCACCCTTTCGAGATCATTTTTGTGACAACAATAATGGTAACTACACCAGTAACAGTATCTATGAGAAAAACCTCAATCAACTCCTCCCCACCCTCTACTCCAACACCACAATTGATTATGGGTTCTACTATTCCACTTATGGCCAAAACTCTGACCCATTATATGCAATTGGACTCTGTAGAGGAGATGTCAATCCAGATGACTGTCGTGGTTGCCTTAAGAACTCTTCCGCTCTCCTCACACAGACCTGTCCCAATCAAAAGAATGCAATAGGAGTGTACGACCAATGTATATTACGTTACTCAAACAGCTCCATCTATGGAAACATGGAAATAAGTCCTGTTATTTCACTGTGGAATGTGAATAAGGTGGCGGCCAATTCTGTGGGTCAGTTCAATGATGATCTCAATTCCTTGCTGAGTAACCTAACAAATGAAGCTGCAGCAGGTAGTTCTCTTCTTAAGTATGCAGCACGAGGTGGCACACGAGACTTTCTGCCATTGTATGCACTTGTGCAGTGCACGCCTGATTTGTCTCAGCAAAACTGCCTTAATTGCTTACTTGACGCTATTAAAGTTGTTCCACAATGTTGTAATGGGACGGAAGGTGGGAGAGTAATTGTGCCCAGCTGTAATTTGAGGTTTGAGCAATACTCCTTCTTTGACTCTACTACAGCTCCACCATCAACCAATACCACTACTTCTCCATCATCAACCAATGTCACTAATTCAAAAGGTATCCATGCCATTATGCCCATAACATAACTTATTATATATGTGGTCAATAGAACTAGTTTAGGTTTAGTCCTTGATTAGGCTAATTTCTAACTTATTTACAATATTGTCTTATAGGTTTGTAAGGAGCTTATCCCTCAGAATTTTCTAATGGAATTATATTTATGGTTTACTTTTGCAGGCAATCAGAGCAGCACATCACGGACTGTCATAATTTTAGTTGTGGCATCTGTTGCCTTTGTTGTACTAATAGTCTCCATCTGCATCTGCGTCTCTTTGAGAGTGAGCAGTCCAAGGGAGAAAGCAGCAGAAAGTAAGTGAAAAATTGGTTTTATATCTTTTATTTAAAAGGTTAGCTAGGCTTTGTGTATATCGGCTAGGAAATAACAAATTAGAATATGCATACCTTATTGATCGATGCAACTGCCAGGAGAACTAGAAATAATGTTGGGATTAAAATTCTATTGATAGTCTCAGTACAAATTCCCACAATTTCAAAATATTTATAATAAATGTAACTACTTAAGTGTAAATTAAGAAAATAATCCGATTTAAAATCATTAAAAATTGACAATATACTAACGTATTCAAAAATATATATATAGGATATGAAGAAAATTTAACAAAGATAGGTGTACTTACACAACGATAATAGAATAGAATATTAATTACCACCATGTTGATTGGCCCATCGAACCAACTTTACTTTAAATCCTCCAGTTCCCCTCCCTCACCCCTCAAATCCAAACCGCTCTGTGTGCGCTTCCAATAGCACTCCTTTGGTAGTGAGTTCACTGCTAATTAATTGTGGTGATGAAGTTCAACCCATGTGTTAAAGTGAATAGGTGCCTATGGCCCAGCTTGTGTAGTAAAGTAACGTGGGTCAAGAGCCCAATAGCTTAAGAAGAAAAATAATTCTGCCGTTACTTGTTCCTGATTATCTCTGTTAGAAACATCAAAGGTTATCTATTGAGCTACAAAATCTTCTTGGCATTAATGCCAATAATTTTTTCTTATTTTCTAGCCCAATATAAAAAAAAAATGGCAAAAAATAAAGAGTTTTCAACAATCCCAAAAATATAAAATTGTTGTAGAAGAATTTGTTGAGCTTAGTTGAGAGAGATGTATTGGTTGGAAGATGTTATTTATTTATTTACTTTTTTTTTTTTCAAAGGAAATTTTTCAACTGGGTAAGAGTTTAGGGGGGGGGGGGGGGGTGGGGGGAGAGATTTCCCCAGTGTTACATAATTAGGAATATAATTCCATATTAGAAAGTATTGGGCTGCCATCCTTTTTTCTAGTAATGTCTTTTTTTTTTTTTTCTAGTAACGTTGAATAAAAATTTTCTGTCAACAACTGACTCCCTTTACAGCAACTGAAAAAAACAAAAAACAAAAAACAAAAAACTTATTTCAGGTAGTGATACTCCTCCTTAATTAATGAACTTGATTTATTAATGTAAGTATTGACTTGTTCCTCGTGTGAAGACATTGATGATGAAATTCCAAGCGTGGAATCCTTGCAATTCGACTTTAGCACTATTAGTGTTGCGACAGACGACTTTTCTGAAGCAAATAAGCTTGGACAAGGTGGATTCGGGGCTGTTTACAAGGTAACTGTATAGTATAATATCTTGGACAAAAGCTATAACATTATCAGTCAAAGACATTCTAATTTCCTCATGATTACACAAATTTTTATTCTTATATATCATTAGGGTACGCTCTGTGTTAAATATTAGCATTGATACACCATGTTGAATATGCTAGTGTAGATGCGGAAGCGAAAGCATAAAGTATAAAACACAATAACACACGAGGGTTACGTGGTTCAGCCTAACGGCTTACATCCACGGAGGAAACCCTAAAGGGTTATATTAATAATATATTAGAGTGTAGTACAAATCCTGTGTTACAATGAATCATAACATGTGTATATATAGTAGACTAAACCCTAGACTAATAGACTTCTAGTACAAGTAGGAGACTTGGCTTGCACACAAAGTAGAATTAGGCTTGGGCCTATACTAATGGACTAATATATCTCTAACACCCCCTCTCAAACTCAAGATGGAAGCTTGATGAAATCTTGAGATTTGATAAGGTTGAGAAGATCCCTTGAATGAAGTTTGGCTCTGTGACGGTAGTTTGAGAAGGCAATGGTCTTGTAGTGTTGATGCGACTTCTAACGGTGGCTTGACTATACCGGAGAGTTTTGACGGCAGTAGTAGGAAGCCAAAGAAGATGAACGCAGCGAAGAAAAACACCGAGGAAGACAAAGATTGCTCTTAAATATATCGTAAGGACAGAAAACCATGGCCACAAGAAGGTGGCTCTGATACCATGTTAAATATTAGCATTGATACACCATGTTGAATATGCTAGTGTAGATGCGGAAGCGAAAGCATAAAGTATAAAACACAATAACACACGAGGGTTACGTGGTTCAGCCTAACGGCTTACATCCACGGAGGAAACCCTAAAGGGTTATATTAATAATATATTAGAGTGTAGTACAAATCCTGTGTTACAATGAATCATAACATGTGTATATATAGTAGACTAAACCCTAGACTAATAGACTTCTAGTACAAGTAGGAGACTTGGCTTGCACACAAAGTAGAATTAGGCTTGGGCCTATACTAATGGACTAATATATCTCTAACACTCTGTAATGGAGAAGATGTCGCAGTTAAAAGATTGTCAACAAATTCTGGACAAGGAGATCTAGAATTTAAGAATGAAGTTCTATTGGTTGCCAAACTTCAGCACCGTAATTTAGTTAGACTCTTAGGGTTTTGCATGGAAAGGAATGAAAGACTTTTGATATATGAGTTTGTGCCAAATTCAAGCCTTGATCACTTCCTTTTTGGTATGTATGCACTTCTCTTTATCAAGTTGTGCTCATAAATTTCCTTTTGGGCTACATGTCTTGTTAGAAAATACCTCTATATATTTTAATTAATTATATTGTATGCTTGATTTGTTACATAGATCCTATCAAGCGTGTACATTTGAATTGGGAAAAGCGTAACAAAATCATTGGAGGTATTGCTAGAGGGCTTCTCTATCTTCATGAAGATTCACGGCTTCGAATTATTCACCGTGACCTTAAAGCAAGCAACATACTTTTAGACGAAGAAATGAATGCCAAGATTTCAGATTTTGGCATGGCAAAATTGTTTTTACTGGATCAAACTCTATTGAATACAAGTAGAATTGTGGGAACCTAGTAAGTATCTTAAGAGCTAAGAACTAATGTTTACTTTGTTTCATGGAAATAAAATCAAACTATTATTATTAATGTCACCATGCAGTGGATACATGGCTCCAGAATATGCAATGCATGGCCAAATTTCAATGAAGTCCGATGTCTTTAGTTTCGGCGTGTTAGTGTTGGAGATAGTAAGTGGACAGATGAACAATTGCATTCGAAATGGAGAGAATGTAAAGGACCTTCTAAGCTATGTATGTATAAATTCTTTTCTCTCTTTCTTGTGTGTATCACTAGTACATAAGCATAAAATTAGCAAAATAAAAATAGCCGTTAATTATATTACCCTAACTTAACAATGGTAACTATGGTGCAGCTCATGTTCCCCTTAAATTTCAAATTAAGCAATGTATTTACTAGAAAAACCAATTTTTTTATAAAAGTATTTAATAGAATTATGAATTTTTCATTAACACTGAAAAAAATCCTAACAAACATGGGATAAAATGCATGTTATCTATAGTTAAATTGGAATATTATTTATTTTTGTAGTTTAGACAAACATTACAACTCTATCATAGTTAAAAGGAAGAAAAGTAAAATTTTTTCATAAAAATAATTTCCTCTCTAATATTATGTCTACCCATAATAGGTAACCCATTTAATTATATCTTGCAGGCATGGAATAATTGGAGGGAGGGAACTGCTTCACATATTATTGATCCCACATTGAGACATAGCTCAACAATTGAAATAATAAGATGCATCCACATTGGCTTACTATGTGTTCAAGAAAATGTATCTGATAGACCAACCATGGCTTTGATTGTGCTTATGCTTAACAGCTACTCTATCACTCTTCTAGTACCATCCCACCCTGCATTCTTTATGCACAGCAACATTGAATCAGACAAGACATCAAATTGGGGGCATAATTTAGAGGTGGCAAGGTCAGATCATTCCAAAGGCCATTATGTTCAGCACTTAGCAAATAAGGCTTCAATTACTGAGCTACATCCTCGTTAGTGCTTTATGGAAGTTACAATTAAGATGGCATATTTTGAAATTTAATATTAAGGCATATATATACATATATATATATATATATATATAGAACAATTTTTTATATAACCATCAATATGTTGATTGATTTGGTTGTCCCAAAGAAAATAAATTGGTTTGTACCAACCCTATACAATTTCAATAATTAAGCTTTGAAGTGTATGATCAATCATGTTTGATTTTTTTTTTTTAAATTGTTTTAATTTGTATCTTTGTGAAAAAGTAAGAATAGTTTAATTTTAGGGTAAATTATAAGCTTGATCTTTAACCTTTACATTGAATGCCAATTTGGTCCCTAACGTTTTAAATGTATTAGTTTAGTCCCTAACTTTTTAGTGTAGTGTCAAAATGGTTACTGCCGTTAAGTGATAAATAGAAAATATCACATTAGATGACATGTGTACAGTTACTTTATTTAAAAAGAAAATGTTTTTTGTTAAAATTGGGATCACAAAATCGTTGTACCCCATACAAGCAACCTATGATCACCTGAATTCTAAAGCATCAAGGTCGAGAATGTGGACCTCTCAATTGCTTTCCAATTAGACTATGTTCACCAAGAAAGTCTTCAAGCTTTGGAATAACTTGTTGGTTCTTGTTGGCTTTGGCAATCAAACTTGTAAGAAAAGAAGGAATCGACAAGGTTTTGTGCTTCACTTTCTTTGGCTTGATTTTCTCCTTCTGAGCGTAGAACCCTTGGGAGTTGGGGTTTGGTTAATCAACAATGAAAATTGATTATAATTAATAGATTTATTCCATACATTTATCCCAATCATTAAACTAACTGAACAGTATTACTTCAATCTGAACCTAACACAATCATATTCTAGATCTATAGCTCAGTTATCTCAGGCACAATAAAAGAAAACCTTCAATTTTTAAAAACATGGAAAAATCACAAAACAAATATTCAAGACCGTAGTTTCCATTGTTTTTCTCAAGTTTCCTAGCAACCAAATAGATCTCCATAAAGAGTTGCAGTCTTTTTCACAAGGCTCAAGTAAAGATTTGAGTCAGTGATTTATTTACATAGTATGTGATTTTGGGAACTAGATGAGTTTTGGTGAAATGGGTTATGTTGAAGATGGTTTGTGTTTTGTGATTAGCTATGAAATGATAGCATTTTGAAAGCACCAGCAATGCTCTTTGTTTGAAGTGAAACAACATCGTTATGGAATGCTAATTTGGCCCCAAAAAAAAAAAAAAAAATCAGCATACAAACATGGCACTTAATTGCTTAAATTAACGAAGGTGGAGTTTTGCTAATGGAACCAAACTTCAGGGTGTAAAATTCAATTTCTCAAACTTTAAAGTGTAAAATCCAAGCAACCCCAAACTATAGGAGGATACTTAGCAATTTCCCTTTTTTTAAAGAAATATTTTGTTAAAATGGAGGATGAAATATTTAAACCCTATATATCTCCTTTAAAAATATTAAGATGCCAACTAATTAAGTTACATCGATTTTAATTTAGCTATTATTAATTAGATAATTGGGTAGATTTCTATAGTAAAGTGCATATAGGTATTCAAAATCCCATATGGGGTGAGTCAGGTGACCATATGAAAATATATTATTAGATTCTAAATATTTAGTCATAAATGTTTAGGTTCTAAATTTGTTGTATGTTGGCAAACCGAGAACAAGAACGTGTCTAGCATAAGGTCTTAGTGTCTTTGAAGTGTTTTAGACATTGCTCAAGTTGATACAAGTCAAAATTTAAGAACGTACAAGTTTCAGAAAGAAGAATTGAAAATTTGTCAAGCTCAATTGATCAAAGAGAGGCCTCGACCGATCAAACTATGATCTAAAAAATTTTAATTGAAGCTCGATAGCCTGTGAAAACTTTTAGGGTTTGAGTCCAACACTACTAGGTATAAAAGGAAAATCATAATACACGTTTCTCAAGTCTTGAAAGTTACTCCTATAAGATGTGTGGGATTCTGTACCTTTTAACTCTACAATCACCTACTAGAGATCAAATCCATATTGCTAGTATTGGTGGAGTGAAGTTACTGCCAAGCCTTCAGATATCAAGCATATTGAAGATCAAGGCTTGAACGATCCAGAACAAGGAAGTCTGTGGAGGTCAGAGCCCAGTTTGGTAACTGTGTTATATTTACTATGAATTGGTATTCTTGATTGTAAATCTCAACTTGATATAGTATAGATTGTTCACTTGGGATAGTTGCCCTAGAGGTTTTTTTTTTTTTTCTTTTTTTTTTTACCTTGAAACAAGTTGTTTCATTGATTTCTAGATCATCACATCTTGTGTTATATACTTTCCGTTGTGTTTATTACATGTGATGAATGTTTAACATAGATCTGAATAATTAACCTAAGTAATAACTTGGCTAATAAATTAAATTAAACATACTGTGTTTTCTAAGGTTCTAAAACTTAACACATATAATTGTTATCATATTTGACGTCAATATTAAAATTAAACACAAGTTGTTCTTGTAGCACACGCGCTTGACATGGTTTCCAAAGTTCAAGCCAATAAAGCAGCATACATAGTTCTTAATGAAATCAAACTAGTTTTCGATACCAATGTTTTACAAACCATGATCGAGATTATTCTTTAAGAGCAAGTGCCAGAGTGGAGTTTAGGCTAGATAAACCTAAGCAGCTCAGCTCCTGTCTCAGTTGATTGGAAGATATTGTCAATGTACTGCAGAACAACTTTTGACGCAGTAATGTACTTTTGAATAGGCTCCTTCGTAGAATTCTCTGATAAAAAATAAATAAATAAATAATCAGAAGAACTAAACCAAAACCATTTTATTAATCTCAATGGAAGTCAGTTTTTGCTCGAGTGAGAACTCATCACCACTGTCCACCAGTGTAACAGCGATTATCATATGTCAAACATTAGCATGATCAGAAGTCAGATATCAAAACTAAAACATTAGAAAACTGAGAGAAATAACACGTATTATTGTGTGTCAGTAGATGTATAGGAATTGCCTTTGCCCAGGCCCTTAACTAAATTAATGCAGTACAAATATACCAGTAAATATGTAGACTAGCACAACAGATTTGGGTCCAGACATACCTAAACTTAATTTTGTAATAGCCTGGGGGTGTCAAGATGACTCACGAGAAACCAGTTTTGAATTTGGATTCTAGATCTTGAAACCACCTAGACGGATGGATGAAACTGTGAAAATATTAGCTAGTTGACCATACATATATGAGAGGCATTTGAGTAGAGTTGTAATTTATAAAGTAACTTGAAGGAGATGATAAGGAATGAAATGACAATCAATCTCAACATGTCTCGCCTACTTATTGAACACATAATTGTGAGCAATCTAAATAGTGCTCATGTTATCATAGTAGACAGTGATCACAGAGAACAACACACATAATGTAAGAGTTATTGCAAACAAAAACAAAGGATAGCACTCAACGTCTTCGTGTTGGATCAAGCTACCAAAATCAAAATTTTGCTACAACCATTAAATGAGCGCAACCAAATAGAAAGCAAAAGCAAAAGCAAAAGCCTTCAGTTTAATGTTGATTAGTAAGGTTGTATGGCCAGTAGGACCATGAGGCATGAGAAGAAGTAAAATCCATGGAGCACTAGTGAGCTTGAAATAACAGAGAATCCAAATAACCATTAACTGAATAAGAAATAGAGCAAGAAGCTGTCATAAATTGACTGAGAAGATAGATAACGTATGAAATAACAAGAAATGTCACAAAAAGATATACGAGACTCCCAACTAACTGCCAGGATAGTGTGCCATCTTAAGCAACTCTTTATCATCAATTTTAAGTCAAGTGTTAGATATAGCAGTGTGTCAGTCATTTTGTTTTCAATAAGACTAGCTTAGAGAAGAGACGAGAGGCATATTTTGCCTTAGTGTAACATGCACCGTAGGAGAAGTAAACCTCGAGGTTGTGAAACTATTTTAGCTCTTAGATAACACAAATCAGCAAAATTGTCAAACTTTAACAATGCTTTACACACCTATAGTATTGATTGTCCCCAAAAGCTTTAGTTATTACAAAATTTTGCACTTAATTACTTAATCATAATTCTAATACTTTTACTCCTCTTTATCAAATTACTGATTGTACCATAAATTTAAGCCATGAAATGGTAAATTTAATTACTTATTCATAATTCTAAAATTTAGCACACTAAGTGAAGCTCAGAATTAGGTGCATATATACTTCCTTGATCAAATCGCCATCACCATCGACAACTAAATTCTCTACTAGTACTATCTAATGGAAACCCCAATGGTGGGAACTAGGAAGAAACACTTAAGATAAGAATATAGACAAAGAAAAGGCATGCAACACGGAGAAAAGTGTCATATTTATACTCTTAAGTGAACCCCTTGTTTACAAGATGATCCTTAGAGCATTAGCATCCAATACCTTCAAGCTATTCTATTTTACCATCTCAAAAGCCACTTTGTCTATTATACCATATCATTTTATAACACACTCAAAATCCAAACTTTATTTTCCTATACTGTACATTAAAATAATATATTTACACAACAAAATATATTTATACCTCTCTCTCTCTCTCTCTCTCCACCTTGAAGATCCAAAACCCCCCAACACAAAAACTCATCCCAAACCCCAAACAAACCATGCACAGAAACTCAACCCAACCATTAACAACACAACCACCCACCAATTCACCCAAAAATTTCCAATCACCACCCACTGATCCACCATTGACAACACCAACACCCACTAATCCACCATCAACAACACAACCACCACCCACCATCAACAACACAACCAACAACCACCACATCACAGTGCCACCGCCGGAAACATGTACTTGTTTCATCTCACTTAAGCTCATTGGGAGCTTTATCAAAGGATCAATGGTGAGGGACATGGGCAGCTCCACATTGGAGCCAGGGTGGTCACAGGACCACCCGGACTTGGAACAAAAATAATTATTATATATAAATTTTAAAAATTTTATGATTTTTTTACCCTTAAAAATATTTGTGACCACACTAAATTCTTTTAGGCCCAACATAATTAAATTTTGAACAAAGTTTGGTAACAAACTTAATTGTAGACATAGGCTACAAATCCACTTAATACATTCTTATTGGATGTGAATTTTGACAAATTCATCATTGGATTACATTTTTTTTTCCTTACATTCTTCATGCTTGCAAAATTTCAAGAAGATCAAAGATTAATAACTATATCAACAATCAATGTTTAAATGTTTTTGTAGTCTAAAATTATACATAAAAAATAAGTTTATGGATAAAATGGTAAATAATAGTTGATTGACATGTATTTTAAGAACATAAAGAACATGTAATTTAACAGTTAGACTTTCAAAATATATAGTCATGTTAATTTATTTAGTGAAAATTGTAGTCTTAATGTACAACTAAGTTTGTAGTCAACTTTGTCCTTAAATTTTGGTTCTCTTAATAATATATTAGGCCCTTACAAATAAAAAGAAAAATCCAAGAAAATTTTTATTTAACTAAAATTTTGAAATATATGTAGCTTGCAGCATTATTATCATACAACAATTTCAAAATAAGAAAACTCATACAAGAAAATTGTAAGACTTTATGTATTTACTTTTTTTTTTTTAATCAATATATGAAGTTATCTTTTTATTAAATTTTGTATAATTTAAATTTCTTAATAACTACCCTAAAAAAAATTCATAGAACCGCCATTGGCAAAGGAGATTGGTGCAAAAGTTGAGCTCCCATAGACTTGTAGTCATCATGAAGAGCTATAAGGATCGAGATGAGTTTGATATTGACCTCGGTATGAAAGAAATTTTTTGATATCATTGACGAAGTCTTGCACTGGCTCAGACAGGGACAGTAAATCCCAAAAATACTTCATATTAAAATTTTATATATAAAAAAATGAAATAAAATAAATAAAAAATAAAAAATTCCCTTTTTAATGTGTTGTATAGGTTTCTATTTAAGACAACAATACTCATCTATGATGTACTACTATCGGAAGAAGAACTAACTAATCTCAGATTTCCTTAGCAGTTTTACAACATCCCAACGCAATATCAGTGGATGCAATGGATCTTTAGCATGTCGTCTCAACCCATGTGTTTTGATGCAAAATCAAACTAGTGATTTAAATAGGTCTCTTGACTAGCTTCTTTTTATCTCTAATGAGTTATAAATTTATAATGACTTATAAGCAAAGTTTATGCCCTTAAGAAAATGAAGCGTGGATTAGGCCTCAAAAAGGAGATAGTTGCTGTCTCCATCAACAATAGCCTCCAATCGGTTAAAAGGAATCATTTTGGCCATTAAGAAGTTCCAAATGAAGAAGCAAACAGCCAAACAACATTAGAAATTTATATGAAAAGTTTGAGCAAGTTTGATCACTGGACACATGAAATACTTACAATTTTCACTAATATTTTTCTTCCTTTATTACTAAGTGCTTAAGCTTTTAATGCTGCAGATGATTCAATAAGTGTATCCTCCCAATGCATGAGGAAAGTGTATCTAGTATCTACTCGTCATTTCAAGCATATACCATCAAGATTCCAGAAGTAGTAAACTAAGAATATATAATACATACAGAGCAGTGAAAACTAAGAATTTTTGTGACCAAGACACTAATTGGTTTTTATGTAGGTAGAGATTGAACTTCAAATTTCTTATTCAACCATCAAAAACTTTACCATTTGAGCTAACTGGAACCTATCACACACACACACACACACACACATATATATGTAAGGTTGAATTTATTCAACCATCTAATTGGTTTTATTCCGTGCCAAATTTGCTTGTATTTCAGCATTTAGTAACCCTGTATTTAGGTGGGCTTGTTGTAAGTATAGTGAGTAAAATATAATGAAGTTTGCTCAAGAGTGTGCAAGAAAACAGAGACTCGTGGCTTGGCCTCGCGGGTGACTTGCGGCTGCAAGCCGCCAGACGCAGCACACGTGCCAAGCATGCCGGAAGATGAACAGTCATGCTAGCTGGAGCACTACAGGACAAAACAGGACAACTAGCCATACGATTATCTCGCGACTGGATCTCGCGACTTAGTCAAGCCGCGAGCCACCCCTGTTTTGTAAAACCTGACATTTCACATTCCTCTCCTACTCCAGTATAAATACCCCTTTTACCCACGATTGTAAGAGAGCTTCCTGAGAGAATTTTGAGAGAGAAACCCTAAAGAAAAACAAGATTGATTCACCCACAATCTATACATTAGAGTCTCTTCAAATTCCTCAACTCTCTTCCTCTCCATTGTCAAATCCTTGAAAGGCATTTTACCAAACCTTGTTCTCACCATAATCATCACTGTGAGAGAGAGCTGTTTGGATTTCTGGGAAGCAATTAGGAAGGAACCAATCTTCATTGGTTGATGCTACGGTCTAGTAACGGAATCCGGAAAGCTAGAAAAGAAAAGGGTTCGGCGCAACCTCGTTGGAGTAAGAAGCTTGGGGGGCTTAGGTGCACTGGGTAGATTAGGCTTGGAGAGTCTATTGCTATCCATGTATCCCAACTATATTTTCTAGTGGATTGTTTACCGCTTGGAGGGCGGCGGAGAGGTTTTACGCCGAGGGCTTCGGTTTCCTCTTCGATAACACATCGTGTGTTGTCTTTATGTTTGCATCTTCCTTCTCTCTTATCTTTGCCTTTTATTATCTGCTGTGGGTTATGATTTTAATTTGGCTTAGATAGTTTATTCCAATTCCATATTATAGCTTATGTTAATTTTTAGCACACTTGTTGTTTGACATAATGCTTGAATTGGTTTAGTTGTTATTTGGGGGTCTAAACGTTCAACGGTGTTTATACACATATTTGAACTTTCAATATATATATATATATATATATATATATATATCATTTTTATCTAATTTAATTTAATTAGGCAGTTGTAAAAATATTTTTTTTAAAAGAAATATTAATATATTATTATTCTTTTCTTTTCTTGAGAATTTAATCTTTTCTTCAAATGTTATGTTCAATAATGATCTTTCTTAGAATAAAATTCATATATTATTTTATACCTCAAGTAAAATTCTTAAGAAAATCATTTTAAATATAAATTGACAACTATGAATGATAATATATAAATATATATATATATATATATATATAAACAATCACCCGATTCTTTTTTAAATAGGAATAGGATTGATTATTGTGTTGGAAATATATACGAATTCTTAGATTTGTGTGAGATAAAAAAATAAAAAAAAAATTGATAGAAAATAACACACACAAAACAATTAACAACACAAGAAATTTCGTGATTTGACAATTTATCTATGTTCACAGAGTTGCGGTGATTTATTATTTTTAAGGAAAAATACCAGATACAATAGTATAATGTTTCTTTCAAAACAACAAAACAAACCCTAATTTAAAATTACTTTATTTATTCCGGCGGTCCAAGCCTCCATCCTGGCCTTCACATTTTCACTCTTCCATACATAGGTGTATTATACCTTTATCTTACATAAAGGTGTGATCTACATGTACATGGGTGATGTACGAGACTCATATTCATGTAAGAGAAATATATAATTTCTTAGCAAACTATGAACATGATGATTCATGTTAAGTTTTTAGAAGTATCCAATGACTAGTCATTACTCCCAATTAAAGTGGTTACTACGTTTTCCAAAGCCTCCTAAGAAGGGGGTATCAATTATTTCTTCTTTAGAAACACAAATTATTTCTTATTGTGAGAGAGAGAGAGAGGTGTAAAAACTTCATGTAAAAAAATATATAAAAAGAACAGTTCTTAGTTTACATTTTATTAGCAATGTATGATTTATATTTGTACACTTTTTACAAATATATATAACATTGTACACATTTATTTATTTTACAATGTAAGATTTACATTTACAATTACAATATAAACCTATAATTACCCATATAAAAAATCAATGATTATTATTATTTTCAATATCATTTTAGTATCACCCTACTTACTGTAAGTGGAAAGAGCCTAATGATATGGCACATATCTTCTTGCTTGGATAAGAATTGAAATTAACCGGCTCTTTGACAAATTAAATTGAACATAAAGAATTCAGATATGGAAGGGTGATGGTTTGACATACCCACTAGAAAGAATTTGCTCCAACAATGCCCTGGCTAAGTCAATCATACGCTTAAGTCGCACCAAATTTCTGCAATGGCTACTATTATCCTTGGCAAAGCCAATTTCAATTTCACCCTTCACCATAGCCTGTATTGTATCGTATTTCTTCGAAGCTTCCCCAAGATTATTCACCTTTGGTTATATTTACAGATAGCGGCAGAGTTAGTTAGCAGTGTATTACTAAAGAGAGAGAAGAATACCATAGTACAGACCAAGAAACCTTGTTGAAGAAGATATATTGAAGACATAATCAAATTATAGAGTTTCACATATACCTTGTTTTGGACCTCCATGTCCGCAAACTTAAAAGTGATGCCGAAGAGGAAGAAAGCTGGAGTGCAGATACGGCAAAACTGAACCACATCACTGACCTTCAAGTGTGGATTGTTTGAGTTTATGGTACCAGCAAGATCATGAATGGCATTTGCCAAGGTCCTTAAGAGTTTGTCTTGTTCTGCCATTGCAAGAGAGCTAGTTCAACGTTCACAAAAAATGTTAGCTTAGCGAGTAGAGAAGTAAAGAATTGCACAACTAGGCTTTCCCATGTTGAAGGTATTCTTTTGTACTAGTGGCGAAGCCAATCGATGCATTGAATTGGTATCAAGTATTAGGGATAATTACACTTTACCCACCTGTGATTTGTCTCTAATTCGATTTGCTTACCCGTGGTTTAAATTTTGACACTTTACCCACTTGTGATTCTCACTGTTACTGCGTCATAACCCACCTCTCCCTCACCGTTACTCTAGCACATATTATGTAAAAAACAAAAGCCCAAACAGATCAAAACACTCTCACTCAAATTTTAAATATGAAAAACATGAAGAACATACCCAAATTTTGAAACTTGAGTTGGCTCACTAAACCCAAAACATGAAGATTAACCAAAAACTAAACCCAGATTTTTCTGTTTTTCATGGTCAAACTAATTGTACCTAAACTAAACCCACAATCATGTTCTAGGTTTAGTGAGTCTGAAGAAAAGTAGAAGAACATACCCAAAAACTAAACCCAGATTTTTCTGTTTTTCATGTTTAAAGTAATTGTACCCAAACTAAACCCACAATCATGTTCTAGGTTTAGTGAGTCTGAAGAAAAGTAGGAGAACATACCCAAAAACTAAACCCGGAAATCTTGAAGATTAACCAAAAATTAAACCCATAAATTTTGAACATAACCCACAACCACTACAATCGAAGATTAAAACCAAATCAAACACACCACAAATTTCTTTAGGCAATGTGGGTCTCTACATGTCATTTCATTGGCCAAGAACAAGCTTTCTAGGAAGATACCAAACAGTTTAAGCTCGTGTTCAACTCTTGCGTCTATTGACTTTTTGTCAAATCAATTTTCGAGGTCTTTACCATCTGGGATTTGGTCTTTGAATGGGCTTAGATCGCTGGATTTATCGGATAACTCCTTGGTGGGTGAGATTTCAAAGGGTATTGAAGGTTCGAATAATCTGAGAGCCATTAACTTGGGTAAGAACCAGTTCTCTAGGAAGGTTCCTGATGGCAATGGAAGTTCTTTCGAGTAACAATAAAAATCAGATTGTATTCCTTCATCCATGTAGTGGTATCAGTCTATCAATCAGAGCCTTGCAATGGACCAAAGAGTGGAGTAGATAGATAGATAAGACTATGGAATATCTTTATGTTGCGCAAAAGATCCTATTGAACCAGATTATAGAAATGTTTGGGAACGATGATTCATGGGGGTTTAGTTTTTGGGTACATTCTTCTACTTTTCTTTAGACTCACTAAACCCAGAATATAATTGTGGGTTTAGTTTGGGTACAATTAGTTTGAACATGAAAAGCAGAAAAATCTAGGTTTAATTTTTGGTTAATCTTCTTGTTCTGGGTTTAGTGAGCCAACTCAAGTTTCAAAATTTGGGTATATTCTTCATGTTCTTCATGTTTAAGATTTGAGTGAGAGTGTTTTGATCTGTTTGGGCTTTTATTTTTTACCTAACGTGTTAAGAGTAATGGTGAGGAAGAGGTGGGTTACGGCACAGTAACGGTGAGAATCACAGGTGAGAAAAGTGTCAAAATTTAAATCACGGGTAGGCAAATCAAATTAGAGGCAAACCATAGGTGGGTAAAGTGTAATTATCCCTAAGTATTATTAAAGAGTTTCCCCAAAAAGAAAACAAGCATTATTTAGTACCGGAAACTAGCAATAATGTATTGACTGACCACTTCTATGTTTCTAAATATATACATTGTTTTATAACAGAGGAGAAGAATAATTCTAGGACAAATTATTTTCAAACCTAATTTCACAATTAATTAGCTTGTATATCACTGTAAATGGTGAACACTTTTTATACGCTACAGAGTAAGATTTGTTTAGAGAGAAATTTTTCAAACTCATTTTATATATTTTTATTGAATGTGAATTTTTAAATTATAATTGTTAGATTGCATGTTCTGCATATTCTTTACATGCATAAAAAATTTAGTTCAAATTGAATTTTTTTTACTACTCGATCAATAAACGTATCTTTTTTTTCATAATTTTAGATCACAAAACATGAAATTTAAACATTTGATTGATGACATAGTTATTGATCTTTAATTTTCTTGAAATTTTTCAAAATTCATATATAATAAAAAGATATATAAAGAGTTTAAACGGTTTTTTTTTCAAATCAATTTAGTGAAAAAAAAAATTCCTAATAAATACACTACTTTTAATAGATTATTCACAATCATTTAAGTCGCTAAAATTGTAAAATTGGATGCTTAAGGTCTGTTTGGAATCCATGTGAAGCTAATAAATAATAACAAAAATAAACTAAATAATAAAATAAGCTAATTTTTTTTTATTTAAAGCCAAACACGCAAAGGAGAGAGGAATTTATATTTTACAAAGTTGACAAAAGAACGTTCATGGCAAGAGTATTTTAGTTAGGGGTGTTCGCAGTGTAATGTGGTGCGGTTTTGGATCATATTTAGTACTGCACTTTGCGGTGTAGTTTAGTTAAAACCATAACTACACTGCATCTTATTTTTGCGGTCACATGTGTGGTGTGGTGTCATGCGGTATGATTTAAAGTTTAACCAAAACCATAATCACACCGCACCTCATTTTTGCGGTCACATATGCGATACGGTGTATAAGATGCAGTTTGAATGATTTGAAATTGGTATATATTTCAAATTTTGGGCTTTTTCTACCTAGCCCAAAACTAATTTTTCCCTTTATTTTGGTCCAAGTTTTAAACTATTGAGTTAGTTTTTATTTATTTTGAGCTGGCTTTCTTAATCAACACTTGCTAGAGTTATCAAACTTTTTTTTTTTTTTTTTTTTTAGAAAACTAGGGTTATTAAACTATTAATAATATATTTAATATTAAAAATAATTAAATATATTAATATATAAAGAAGATGCGGTGTAGTTTGTACGGTTTTCTTATTATAAAAACACAAACCGCACTACTTCATGCGGTGTGGTGCGATGCAGTGCACTATTACTTGCGATGCAGTGCAGTTATGCTATTTTGCAGACAGTTTTGATGCGGTTTGTGTGGTTTATGCAGTTTGGTGAACATCCCTAATTTTAGTCATTTTGCAAATAAAAACAAGAAGCCAATCCCTGTCTCGCACGTGTCTAATGGTGTTTTTGGGAAGTTACGGCTAGCTGTCAGTCATGCATGAACGAATGATGGGAAAGAGAAAGGGCCATGGGCCATGGCCATGGCCTACGCCAAAGAGCACCAGTTGAGCAGCGCTTTCCAACTGCTGAAGACTGAAGTGGGAATCTTGCCATTTAACAGGTCATTGCACAACAGCAATTAATAATAAATAAATTAAAATTGTTCCAAATTTAAACATTTTTGTTCAAAAACTTCTAACATCAATTTTTCTATAACACTATAAATTTACGTTTTTGCTGTAATAACCGTATAAATACATACAATTATTGTAATTTTGTATTCAAATATTTTATTAATTTCTGTCTCTCAAATAAATCTAGCCACCACCGCAACCCACGTCACCACAAGTTACAACCTATTACAAAATTTGATCATCCTATCACAAAATTCGATTAACCCATCAACCGGAAAACTCAAATCAAACCCAATAACAGCCGCTCAAAGCCATTAACCCAACATCATATTAGTGCACCCATTTGAACAGTTCTCCATTTCCTTTCCACATTCAGTAAAACAAGCTATAAGAGTAGTAGCAAAGATCAGAGCAATTCTCTACACCTCACCACGGTTTTTTAACATCTTGCGCAAAAGGTTATTCCACGTAAAACCTATGTCTTTGTCTCTTGCGCACTTGTTTTCACATTTTACACGCAATTCAGTCTGGAATTGCAGTTAGAAATAGTGGTAGACAGAATCTAAACTTGTTCACAATGCTATATCCATCCGATTATGACCCACCAACCACAGACATATTTTACGATTCCACTGGTATTGAACCCAAAATCTCTAGTTCACCATAAAAAGTCTATTTACCCATTCCAGTCTTCATAACCTTTTACGCTGCAATATGCCTCCCAAGAAGACAGTGCTTGCATCAAACACAAAGGAAAGAAGAGAACCATAAGTGAACAAGGCAAAGTCCATTGGAGTCTAGCTAGGAAGGGAGACCAATGGATGGGGGTGATGCTACTCGTGACCTTCTTGGAAGAACTATATGACGTTCTCAGACACAAAATCGACTAAGATTCAAGCCATGTGTAGGGGGTGGGGTCAGGATTTTTTGTTTAAAGGCTGAATTGCGGTACTACCATATTAGTCTAGACAAACCTCTCACATATGTGCGTTCGCACACACATACACATATAAACGTTAATATTTAATTTTAAGTCATAATTTATAAAGGAAATGGTTTTGCTCTAAACATGTTTGGAGTATTAAGATCCAACCACTAATAGGAAGATGACATGTGTCTCATCATATACAATAAAAATGACTTAATTATTTATTTGAGTTAAGTGAATCATGTACATTGCACATTATAAGGAATAATGTCATCTTTCTATAAGTAGTTAAAGCTCAAAACTCTAAACATGTTTGAAGCCAAACTTTGTCCATTTATACATCTATTGGATACAAAATTATTATCAACTTTGACTTATATAAAAATAATTTTTAGAAAAATTTATCATCTATTAAATTCCAAAAAGTATATAAAGCCTATTTAATTTGATATTAGGCATGTATAAAAGTACCCAAAAAATTAGTATCTCCTATAAAAATTATGCTAGATGATTGTCTCTCATAGAATAAAATTCATCTTTTACTATCTTCATACTAAAATTGTTAAAATTTTCATTGTTAATATAAATTATAAAATTGTCAATCAAGATGTATAAAATAAAATTTTTATGGAACAACTGAAGTCTTCAAAGACATGATCACATAAATGATTCAAAAATTAATAAATACAAGAGAAAATTTTACCCCAAAAAAAAAATTAAATTAGAAAAACAAAAATTACATTGTCTCTGTACTAAAGACCACTTGGCAAATTCCATTTTTTTAAATTTAAAAAAAAAAAAATCATTGGACAAACTCAATATATATATATATATATGCAGCGAGGGGAAGGACAATGTATAGAATATGCAGTTTAATTTATGTAATTTGTAAATTTTATATAATTTTAGAAATTTTAAATTTGCATGTCAGCCATGTCATGTCAATTTGCTTCTTCATTTTTTTTTTGTTGAATGGCATGGTCAACCTGTCGTTAGTTTATTGCATATATGGATCAGATCAACCGGTTGCACTTGCACAGCATCAACTTGCATACAGTGGGTTCTCAGTTCTCACGCACACCATAGGAAAAAAAAATGCATGATCCTACGAACTTTAATTTTCTATTGTTCAGCATCAACATGTTGTAAACAATCTTTATATTTTATTTAAGAGAAATGTTATATTAACAATATTTTCATAATATTTTTACAGTAAATTTTAAATGACAAGTTGTTATAGGTTGTTAATATTGGTGAGACAAAAAAATAATTTTAATGATAAATTCAAATTAGAATTAATAATAATTAACTATAATTTGTTATAAAATTGTCGTTGATGTAGCACTTTTCTTTATTTAATTTATTTTTCTCCAACTGTGCTATACGACTTTTTCTGAACAACCTCCTGCTCTCTATATATTAAACAGTATTTACATTGGCCACGAATTTAAAAAGGTGCAAAGTCTCTGTCTGTTGCTCCACAGCATTAGATTAGACACGTGGTAAATATGTGACCAAACTTTAATATTCATTCAAAATTGTATCGAGTTCAACGCACTACCTTCCAATTGTTAGTACAGTTCAATACACTTATATACTAAAACAAAGTTAGTTTATTGCATACGATCAACTTATTATATTGCAAGGCATCAATTTGCCTAATGTTCATTGAAATTTTTATTGCCTAGGGTCAACTTGTTGACAGTGTTGTAACAATGTTTATATTTTATTTACATTATTTTATGGCCTTTACGACTCTTCTTTTATCAAACAACTTCCTGCTCTCTATTAAATAATATAATATTTACATATAGGTTGAGATTTGTGTTTATCTTGTCTTCTTGTAGGTGAAGAAAAGCACAACAAGGAGTTTGGTCAAATTGACAGTACTGATCGCCTTGCTTCTCAATCTTCAAGGACTTTTCTTGTACGTGTGATATATACAATCAGAAATTACATCTTAGATCGGGAATCAATTTTGATGGGTTGACCTCACATCCTCTGAAGATAGAGTTAGATGAAGGAGGAGTAAATATTAATTAGGAAAATTTTTAGTTTACATTTTACTAGATTTTGTGAAATTTTAAAGTACTCAAAAGTAGACGAACCGCACCAAAGTATTGTTTGGTAAGAATGAGGTCGAATGATAGAGACTTGTATGAATGTAGAAAAATTAATCAAACCTTAACTAAATAAATCTTAATCTAGTTCAATAAAAATTGATTACTTTGAAATTAAATAAAACTAAGCAAATAATTAATCTAAGAAAAGAGATGATAAAAAAGCAGTAAAAAGATGTAAACAATCTAAAAAAAATTAAGGTTTTAGAATTTTCCTTTTTATTCATATCCGCATATATTCATTATCATTTATTTTGCTCAAAGTACTGCATAATAATCTAGAAACCAATGTTGTTATCATTGAAGATATTCTCTTTAAAATCTCTATTTTAAAATCTAAAACATGCTCTCTTCTTCGCTTCCTAAGTATAAAATCAAATTATCAATTGTATCCATTGACAAACAAATAAAAAGAGATATCCTATTTTAAAACCAAGAAATAATAAACTAAGTATTCAATCAATTAAGATAAATCATATATAATGAGAAAAACATAGTTGAACCCATATTAGGAATCCTATTTTAGTCAATTGATATGACCAAGAACAATTAAATCATTGAAGAACAACCATTATTGTGGCAAAAATCAAAGCTCATAAATAAATACTGATAATCCTTAACAATTTTTTTTCCAAACCTTAATTAAAAATTTAGCTACTCATAGTAATCGAAAGAAAACACAAAAATAGAATACTGAACATTAACACAAAAATAGAATACTGAACATTAACCTAGACAAAGAAAATAAAAAAGAGAAAGAAATAGTTAATATGCTATCATGGAGGAAAGCCACAGAGGCAACTACCATCGGCAGCAGCCTGCTACTCCTATGCCTCTCTCTACTTCTATTCTTTTACTTCCTACCCACAAATTGAATTAAAGCCTTTATATAAGAGAACACTCTCCTAATACAAGTTGGACAAGAAGTAAACCTAAAAGGATAAGGAAATTCGGATTGAAAAATTCGTTAGATTTTTAGGCCCATGTTGCGGGGTGATTTTAGCTAAGTAAAAGTGATAATTTGCGCTTGCCATAAACTACAAAATTGTATCCCTTTGAGTTAACTTTGCAGCCAAACTTGAATCATTGGAATCCAATATCTGAGCTGAGAGTTAAGCCTGAAATACTAAGACATACGCAGAAAAATCATGATTTTGAAAATGACGTTTTTTGACCCTTTTTTTTTCCTCCAATTGGCTTCTTTCCTTGATTAATTAGGCTTCCCCACATCTTGTAGGTCTTTGGGTTTGAGTTGGGTTTAGCCCACTTGAGTTAGAATCCATCCTTATGGATTAAATAAAGCCCATTAGCATGTAAATTCTTAGTTACCTATAAAATATAGATAATTCAAAATTAGTCATAAATTAACATAAAAGTAATATGAGAGTACTTTATATATTTAGTATATTTCATGCTCATCAAATACCCCTAAACTTACATCTACAAGTCCTCAAGCAAAATAAATAAAGAATAAAAAGACAAAATAAATTAAAATGAAGAAAAAGAAAATCCTAATTAATCCACTTAACATATGCAACAAGCTTTTAAACCCCACCTTAAAGGTGGGTTTGTTTTCTTTTAATAAAAAAATTTATGAAATTGGGTTTTGAGGAGTGATTGTGTGTAGCGGGTTTATGTGATTTTTTAGTGAAATGCTGATGTTGCATGTTTTTATTGGAGGTGTAAAATATGAGATTTACACCACATCCTGTTTGAATGATTTCTCTTCAAGCTTGGGTAAACATATTAATCTAGATAAAATCATAGATATTTCGGAATAATCTAATTTCAATGGCAATATAAATGCAAAAGGAGATTGACCAGGCCAAAACGAAATGCTTTGAGGGTGTTTGGATTGAGGTGTTTTATGTTATATAACTCAACTCATCACTCAAAACCCAAAATCAATGGGATCCACTAAGTGAAAATTTGTTTGGTTGATTTTTTAGTTTTAGTTTCCATAACTCATATCTTAAATTTTTGAATTATGAGAATCAAAACTGAGAACTACTAGGTGTTTTCAATTTTTAAGAAATGAGTTTGATGGCAATTTCATAAATAAGTGCAACCATGTGGGGCCCGTCAGTGACTTGTCACATCCTTGCTCAATATACCGATGGAAGCTTTACTCTTCTTTGGCTTTAGCCTTTAGCTCCAACTTCACAATGAAGGTAAGTAAATACATACACCCACTGTGCAAGCTGTGGGCTCAACAAAAAAGTGATAAAGTTGAGTTATGACAATGAGAAACATGGTTTTAAGTTATGAACCAAACAAGAAATTTTCAGTTTTGGATTTTTGATGAAATAGAGTTTTGAAATATGAGTGATGAGTTTGAATAATGAGTTTTGAGTTTAAAATAAACATGCTCTTAAAAACCCTAATTTTATAGTCTGATTCCCTCTAGTTATTCATATGCTAAGTTAAGAATCGAAGAGTCTCTTGCCAGCATATCACACACACATCCCAACAAGTCTGCCAACGCATTTCACACACAACCCAACAAGTCTCTGTCGTTATCCATCTTTTTGTTGCAAGTGTTCATGGATTAACTTTGATTGTTGATCAACTACGTCATCAATTGACCGGCATCTATAGGAAATGTACTTTGTGTTTTCCTCCAAAACAAATACTCCAACTCAGATGATTATGATCAGAAACATGGACAAAACCACTAACTACGTCGATATACGCAGCAATAGGCTAAGACATCCCAACTAAAAACTGTGGCATTCCTTGAGAGTGTCTCGCCGTGGTCACTCTTCTAAAGCAGAACCGGCTTGTGCCATAAAAAGCTCCTCATTTCCTTATGATGATATCAATTTGGCTGTATCGCATACAACATCATGCATTTTTACAAATCCATCCTCATGACTCCTTAACAACAATCCCAAGTCAATGAGATTTTTGGGGAAGGTATATCAGCATCTCGTCTTGCTTCATCCAATGTGTCAACATTATGAAACAAGTGCAGCCCCATCCCATACCCCGCCAAAACTTCCTTGCTAATATTGTGATCTTCTTGAAAGAGACAACACATCAAGAAGCAGAGACAGACCCAGGATTTCCAGTTAAGGAGGGTAGAGTATAAGTAAAAAACACAAAATCATGAAATTTCACATAAGTTCCTATTTAGTATTAACAAACAATTAACAAAGAAAAATACATAAAATCTTTGTTTCGTAATACATTATAATGCAGTCATCTACTAATAAAGGTAAAAACACAAAACTTCATTGTTTCTTACTACATTAGAGCATTTGCATCAGCTCATGCAAAAAAATTTATTTATTTTAGCATAATAATCTACTTTGAAAAAAAAAATTATATACTCACTATTATTTATTTTAACACTACATTTCATCATAATACTATTTCCTTATCAATTTTTTTTTTTTATTATCTCAAATCATCTCTCTCTTCCTCAACTAATAAAAACCATTGCCCTCAATCTAAATAATTTCTAAAACATTCATATGCATAGCAACAATAATTGTGTAAAATTTTCCAATCAACCCAAAATATACCCACATTAATTGTACAAAAATACATTTATGTTATTATAATTGTGTAAATTTGCAAAAATACATTTGTGTTACAGCAATTGTGTAAATTTGCACAGTTACTATAACACATATTTATTTTTGCACAATGATACATAAACTTATGTGGATGTATTTTGGAGTTGATTGGACAAATTTAGGGTCTTATGCTATTTTACAACTAATGCAAATGCTATTAGCCCATTACAATAAAATCAGTGTAAAATTGTAGGGGATAGGGCCCAAAATTTTTGAAAGTGGGGGCCCAAATATAAAATTGTAAAAGATATATCTATATATATATATATATATATTTTAATCTTAAGAACTAGGGGGGATCAGTCCCCCTTGGGCCCCCACCTAGTTCCATCCCTGCCAAGAAGCATGCCTTAGCTTTCTGATCTTTCAAGAAATGACAAAATTTAGTTTTGAAATTGGTCTTACTTAATACCTTTTTATTGGAGATAAATTTTGACAAATCTACCATTGGATTACTACTTCTTCTTATATCCTTCATGCTCGAAAATTTCTAAAAAATTAAAGATTTATAGCTATGTCATCAATAAATTGTTTAAATTGCAAGTTTTTGTAATTTAAAATTATGCATAAAGTAAAAGCTTATAAATCATATAGTAAATAATATCCGATTGATACAAAATTTGACATATTTATTAAGAGTATAAAGAATATGTAATTTAATGGTTAGATTTTCAAAATATATAGTAATATTTATTTTATTGAGTAAGGTTGTAACCTTAAGTTACAACCAATTTTGTAACTAAACTTTATCCTTCAAGAAATCGGATTCGAATACTCTAGATTTCCTAGAGTACTCTATCAATAGATTTTCTTAAATCCTAACCACATTTTAATGATTTAATGGTCTAGATTCTGTCATGTCAGCATTCTACTAACAATAGTCTTAAAATAATAAAATAATGTTGCAAATAAAACAATTAAGATTATTGTTAGTAGAATACTAACATGACAGAATTTAGACCATTAAATCATTAAAGAATTATTAAAATTTAAGGAAATCTATTTGGTAGAATACTTTTGGAAATCTAGAAGATCTGAATCCCAAGAAATCATAACTCAACTTAATGCACTCAGTAACTTTTTCCTAATGATCGACTTGGGTTTGGAGATACTGACCTTTTAAGTCGCCTCGCCGCCTTTTTCCATTCTTCCTCATCTATGTCACCCGATGCCCTCGCCATTGTTACAAGTTCTAAAAGGAAGCCCTGACATTCCCCTGCAACCTCACGAGCCACAGCTTCAAATTTAGGGGAGTCAAAAACTGTGCCTGCTGTCTTTATGAATAGATCCCAAGAATTCTCCAGCGATAAGATACTGAGATGGATCCTATTTACTTTGCATCTCATCGAATGGCAAACACGTTCTGATCTCGTAGTCAGTAAGATCTTCAATTTACAAGCCTCAAGGTCGCTGCCAATTGGAATTCCAATGCTGGATAGATCAATCCTTTCTCAGACATTATCCAAAATTATAAGGATTGTTTTATCTACCATTATCTTTGTCCTTAGTTCATTTTCTCTCCCTTCTTCACCCTTCTTTTTCAACTGGAGCTCTAGATCATCTACAATGGAACTCTAAATTTTTTCAAGATTCAGTTTGCGACACAATGGCCATCACCACATGATGAAAGAGACCATGGCTCATGACCTTTTCCACAACTTGTTTCACCATTGTGGTCTTGCCCACGTACAACTCCCATCCCGCAGGGCTGGCCCTAGGCCTAGGCCATGGCCTAGGGACCCCTAACATAGAAAGGCCCCCAAATTAAAATGAGGCCAGTAAGGGGTTTTTTTTTTTTTTTTTTTTTTTTTTTTTTCCCTTCTAATTAAAAAAAAAAAAAAGAGTGTGTAACTTGCATATTTTTTTTACTGCATAGGTCTTATAAATTGATATGTCGAATCACAATAAGTAATTCAATATTCTTTTTTTTTTTGAAATATCACATCAATTTATAAGTTTTTTATAGTATAATTTGTATTACTTTAGTATCTTCTTCACACACACACACACAAATTATGAATTAATAGAAATAAAACACAATCACCAATTCACCATTAAGTGAATGAAAAATGCTAAAACTAATACAAATTTTATGACAAAAAACTTACCATCTTATCAAACAATATAATAAATAAATATTTTAAATAATTTTTATTTATTGATGACTCATAAGTTTGTAAAACCTACATAGTATATACCACTAGCTCACTTTGGATTAATTACTCTTATTAATTAGTAAGAATTAACAATAGATTTGAAATAAAAATAAATTATAATATAAAAATAAAATAAATACCATTTAAGTGATATTTAGATATAAAAAGCTCCTTTAAAATTTTTGCCGTAAGTCCCTATCCTGGACCGGCCTGCCATCCCGTGAACCCCGACAATGTTGATACTGTTGTTATCATCTTTCAGAGCTTTCAATATATCTTCCATGGCATTTTTGGTGGATTCAAACGACACGAAATGACTGGCTGGTGCTGGTGCTGTAGGTTCAGGAATTGCAGGGAGAGACAGTCTCAAAACTCTTCTTTCCTTCACAGTGACACCCATCTTTTTACCGATACTTACTGCTTGCTTGCTCAAATTGTAGCGTGAAAGCCAATCAGGAAAACAGCAAGCACAGGAGCATCTGTGGTTCCAAATCGCTTGTACTTCATTGTCCAGATTTTGAGCCTCAGTGGCTTTATTAATTATTGGCTCTTAGCAGCCAATCTTGGACTTCATTTTTTATTCCTTCTCTATTTCTTTCTGCCTGCTCAACTGAATATTTGACATCCGCCACCGCAGCGTTCAGTCTTTGTGCTTGATCTCTGAATTCGTTAATGTTTTCAATCTCTTGCAGAACTGGACAACAGAAGCACTCTACCGTGGTAAAATATGCATCTCTATGCAGGTGGCTCAGAGACAGGGCCGGCCCAGGGCCTAGGCCTAAGGCCCCCACCATAAAAGAATTTTACCTACAAAAAATGTCCCATTTCATTGTAAAAAGCTTAAAATTTTATAAAAAATATGAATTTTTTCAAATTATTGTACACTTTTTATTATTAGAGATATCACAAATTTTATTATAGATTTACAAACTAACATGTTACCAATCACAAAAAAGTATTTTAAATATTCATTAATTACACTATTGAAGCATCCTTCACTATTGTTATCACATTATATTATGAATATTTTGTAGTACCTTTAGCATTTTTCTTTTTTATTTCTAACAAGGCTTTAAAAAAAATTTGCAAGTGTGTTAGATCATTAATGATGATTAATCTCCCTTAATAGTTTGAAATTTTAATATTTGTAAACTAATCTACTACAAAACCACACATCAATTAATATCATAGATTATAAATGTAATTAACTATGTATCGTTATATATCCAAGATAAATTAATTTTCTTTAAAAAAATTCTTTTTGTTAAATTAATTTTTCAACTATGATATTCAATTCTCTATATGAAATTAACCTTAATTTTAGTTAGTATTATTCATTAAATTATGTATTTAATATATCAAATTAACCTCAATTTGATTAATATTAAATAATTTTATTTAATTAATATTTATATATAAAAGGCCCCACATATATATTTCGCCTTGGGCCCCAAATTAGGTTGGGCCAGCCCTGTTCAGAGATTGCATTTTTTTTTTTTTTTTTTACATCTTTTGTCACAATATTGATGTGTCTGATCATGAGTTATGAAAAAAAAAAAAAACTGATAATTTATGTGAAAATGATACACTACCGGCTAAAGTAGAAGAAGTTAATAATTATACTACGGTTCATATGAATTAAAACCATTAATAGTAGGTTGAGATAAAAATATATATAGTGGGTTCCAGTTAGCTCAACTAATAAAGTCTCTGATGGTTAAATAAGAGATCTGAGGTTCAATCCCCGCCTACACCAAAAACTAATTGGTGTCTTAGTCTGATGAAAAAGAGCTATCATCAGAAGCAGACGCCATAGGTTGAAACTCTCTCAAAAAAAAAAAAAAGATAAAAATATATATATACATATATATATATATATATATATATATATACAAAACAAAACAAATCCAGGTTAAATGTAAGTCAAATTTGATCCAAAAACCTCACCTTTTCAAATTTTGCTCTTTTTTTTTTTTCTTCGTTCTTGCCTTGCTATTGATGTTTCAGAAAGTGTAGAAAGAAGTTAGAAGAAACGACACTGCTCACTAAATTCAAATCGGATGTGGTCTAATAGAAAAATTATTAGGTACGGTGACTCACTATTCATGTAAAAGGAGTGAGTATTGATATTGAAATATCGAATAATTTAAACACACATGCATATATATTACTTATACATAAAGTATATTTGTAACATTATTTAAGATATAATAATATTTGCTCATGTACAACAAAAATATTTACATTAACTTAATCTTTACGTTATTCAAAACATTTTTTTTCCAACAAGTCCTTTTGTAAAAAGTAAGTTCTCTTATAAATCAAATATATTGATCTCAATTATTATTCTTTACACATTTTGACAAAAAAGAAAAAATATATAAATTTTTATTTAAAAAATTAGATATTACATAGTTAGAGTATATTAAAAGTTTTAATAATTATGAAACAAATAAAAACTTAATCAATTTTAAACAGTTTACACATTAATTGTTTATGAAACCCCTATGGTTTTGTTTTATATAAAAAGTTAGGAGGTTTTTCGAAACATTAAAAATAAATAAATAAATAAAATTTGGGTGTTAAAAGTTTCACGATCAAGAGTTTATACATTAAAAAATAAAATAAAAATAAAAAACTACTTGATTTTGGAACATCCACAGCAGTGGAGTTAAAAATTTAGCAATTTAGCTCCACCAAAAGTTACTTTATCTATTTTACCTACACACATACTGCAGCAGTGGATCTATTTTAGCTTTCAACACAATAAAATAATATAAATATCACAATAAAATAATATATCTACTATAATAAAATAATCTATCTCACTATAATAAAAACACCACAAACCGATCCACCAACACAGCCAACCAAGAACAACCTCCCACAACCACCCAACAACAACTAGCCAGCCAAGAATAACCACCCACAACCACTGCCAAAAATCCAAATTAGCCAAAAACTACCACACAAATCACCACCAACACAGCCACACTACCACTGGCCCACGAAACTCAGCCACCATGAAACCCAACCAAACCGTCATCACGAAACTCACGAAATCCAGCCATAGCCACGAAATCCGAGGCACTCTTGAGTTCGATGAAGACGATGCCGAAGGAGCTTATATCGATGATGAAGCTTAGGTCGGCAATGGAGCTTGGATTGGCGGTGAGATGGAGGACTAGGCTTGTCAGTGTTGGGTGAGCGGTGAGATGGAGGATTGGGCAAGATGGGTCGGCGGCGTGGGATGGCAACGTGGGCGATGACGATGAAGATCGACAATGAAGATCGGTGATGATGAAGATCCAGAATAGATCAGCGAAGCAGAGAGTAGATGAGGGAGAGAAAAAAAAATGAGAAGGAAAGAGGAAGAAAGAAGAGAAGCCGGAGAGAGAGAGAGAAAAAAAGAAAGAAAGAGAAAATATTTTTTTAATGGAAGAGGAGAGAGAAATTTAATAAAATAATTTTTTTTTTAATCTCTCATGAACAGTACACATCTATTTATAGATGTACACTGTAGCGATGGAGTTAAAAAAAAATAGATTTAGCTCCACTACTAGGTGTTAATTTTGAAATTTGAAAAACTAAAATATAGCAATATAGCACCACTACTGCGAGTGCTGATTTTGGAATGACTTTTAAGTTGTTGTTTAGCGTGCACTATTGCATGCCTCACGTGAGTCCCCCAAGACGCTACTACAGGTCTCATTTAACTTGTTTTCGGTCAAAAAAGTCACTATTTAGCGGGTCCCACTATTTTGTTTTTTGCTCACCTTTTTATTTATCGCTGGTCTCACTCTCTTTTTTTTTTTCTTTGTTTTTTTGGCAACAGCATTTTCAGCCAAAAAAATGAACTTATTTTATTTAATTTTAAAAAATTTTCTACAGCACTATCAACAATTAGCTTCAAAGAATTCCATATTTTATGGAGAAATCAAGAGGGTTTTCTAAACATTTTCCTATTGTTCACTGCTCGTTTCATTTCTTGATTTTGCTAAAATGGCGAGAACAAAAGTAAACTAACTAAGTTTTAGGTGTTATCTAAATTCTTTGACTATTTTCTTAAGGATCAATTTGGTTGGAGGGATAAAAAATGGGGGATAGAAAATGGGGCAATTATAGGAAAATGAGAGAATAGAAGAGGTTTAGTTTTCTCTTATATGCATTTGGTTAGAAGGATAGAAAAGTAAAAAGATAGAAAATTCATTTGTTTGGTTGAGAAAAAAAAATGAAATGATTAAAAATCAAGTTGGAAGAAAATTACAATTATGTCCCTTTTAAATAAAACAAAAAATAACACATTTTATTTAAAAATTTTGAATGGACACCCTTTAAAAAAAAATCAAAAAAAAAGAAAGGCACAATCCAAAGGAATTAATACATATGAAAAAAAAAAAACAAACAAACAAACAAACAAACAAATGAGATGGTAATAGAAAAAAAATAGACAAAAAGAAAGGATAGAAGAAACACATGATCATAAAATTCAAGATCTCTCTCTCTCTCTCTCTCTCTCTCTCTCTCTCTCTCTCTCTCTCTCTCTCTCTCTCTCTCTCTCTCTCTCTCTCTCTCTCTCTCTCTCTCTCTCTCTCTCTCTCTCTCTCTCTCTCTCTCTCTCTCTCTCTCTCTCTCTCTCTCTCTCTCAAAGAAGCGTTGTACAAGTACAGCCATATAAGGGCCATTTTGGTCTCTCCAAGCTAGACCTTTTTGCTTTGATCCCCTTTTCTCTTGAGTTTTCTCCCCAAATTAGGGAAATAAAGTTTTGGTCGGCTCGAGTAGAAAACACTCAGGCCTCATCAGTTTTCCCATTTAAAATCCACCCAACCAAGCACCTTCAAAAATAGTTTTCTCTCCCCCCCTTTTCAATCTTCGTAAAATCCATCTAACCAAACAGAACCTAAAGAGCCTTGTTAGAGGCACCGAATAAAAAGCACAAAACAATTCACTCTCTAACACTTGATTCACTTGAGTCCCATGACTCCCACCACATATACATTCATAGTGCCTCTAGAGTCTAGACTTTTCATTTGTTAAATCAAGGTAAGTTGATAAATTTAAAGGGGAAAAAACGAGAAGAAGACGATAATAAAAAAATAAAAATAAAAATAAAAAGGGAATGGTGGTAAGCTATTAACTTAACACAAAACCTCCTCTTCCTCCTCCTCCTCCGCCTCCTCCACTAGGCTGATTCTCATGACAAAAGATTTTTTTTTCCCCAAAACATTTCCACCACACTATTCAATTTATTGACATGTTGACTTTTTTAAGTTATTATTTTATGTTAATGCTCATATATTTTTTGTGAAGAAAATGTATTAACCTGTACTATATGATATTTGAAAGATGTTTGAGAATGAAAGTCAAGTTTTATTGTAAATTTTCCATGTGGTGCAAACTAACTGATTAAATGCTAAAGTTTTCATTTTTATGCAAAAAGAGTAGTATTTCATGTCAATGGATATAGAAAAATAAGGTCTTCCAAGCTCATGGACTACCTATTTCGCTGTTAAAGACCCATAATAAGTAAAAAGTGATAACTAGGAGTTATTATCCAAAAAAAAAAACAAAACAAAAGCTATACCAAGGAGAATTTATAAGCTAGCATATCCGACAACCGTTACTCAACAACTATCAATGCCAATCATTAAAGGTGTCAGACGTTATAAAACCATAACCATCCCATTAACAGGGTCTCCGATGGTCACCCAAATTGTAAGTATATAATACACAGTCCAAGAATTACTCCAAAAGAGACCCATTATTCCTCCTCAACAATTTAATGTTTCATGATGCCAAAGCGGATTTTTTCCTAAGCGCTCTTTAGGGGAGGAAGAGTAGGAGGTGTCTGAAGAGACTATTTGCCCCCCCCCCCCCCCCCCAAGTGCTGCCATGGTCTTGTAGGGGTCCTAAGAGCACTCCACGGCCTTGGCATCCCACCAGTATGAAATACATAGATCATTTCTCTACCTTTCTAATTGGTCATTGCAATCCACTCAGTGGGAGCTGGGTCTTTCTTCCATGGCCCCTATGTCCTTGCTAGATTTGTATGCTATGCTTCCTATGATGACGTTGACACCATTAACTCAAAAAAAAAAAAAAAAAAAAAAAAAAAAAAAAAAAATTCAATCTTGAGAATCGGATATATTCAACTTTCGTTGTTAATGTCTTTCAAAATAAAAGGTTTCGTTATTAAAAAATGGTTATACTTCTATTTATATTTATTCTAATAAATTTTTCATGTGGTGCAAACTAACTGATTAAATGCTAAAACTTTTATTTTTAGGCCAAACTCCAAAACTCATCATCTAAGTTTCATTACTTTTTATTTAAGTCCTCTAAGTTTGCGTTATTTCATTTTAGTCATCTAAATTTTAAAACTCCTTTATTCAGTCCTCCATTAACCTGCCATCCACGGCTGCCGTTAAATCCCCCAAACAATGCCATTTTGCTCCTGATTTAATATTTAGTTTATATTTCTTAATTTATAAAAATAAAAATAAAAATAAACGTTAATTAGAAAATTCCAGAAATTAAAAATAAAAATAAAATCCGCAAACCAAACACTGTCATTCCCTCACCGTAAAATTAAAAAAAGAAGCCACCCCAAAAACTACCTTGAAGCCTCTTAAATCAACAACGAATGAATCCATGGGCAACTGTTCCATTGACACAGTGACACCACGGAAAATAATGAGGTAATGGTTTTGCAAAAATGCAAGTAAAATACGGAAACAATATTAAAGAATACCAGGACAAACATCACTGAAACTTTAGCTTCAGAAGGGAGAGAAATAAGTAAATAACTCAAAACCTCAAACTTATTATTCAAGTGCAAACATGCACCAACAAAATCAGGGGACTTGCTAGGAAAAACAATGAGTCCATGTTATTCTTCTTTTGTTTTTGCGTTTCTGGAGCCGCGGATAATAGCTCTTTCTCTCCCTCTCGTTCTCTCGCTCTCCTTCTCACTCTCAATCTCAATCGCGTTCTTCCTCTTTCTTCCTCAGTTTTCGGGTTAGGTAGGGATTTTGGGGTGGGTTCTTTTTTGATTTTATGGAGAGGGGACAACACTGTTTGGTTTAGGGATTTTTTTAAAAAAATATTTCTGGATTTTTTTTAATTAACATTTTTTTATATATAAATTGAGAAATAAAAACTAAATATTAAATAAAGAGCAAAACAGCGTCATTTTGAGGATTTAATGGCAGGTTAATGGAGGACTGAATCGAGGAGTTTTAAAACTTAGATGACTGAAATGAAGAAAAAAAACACAAACTTAGAGAACTAAAATGAAAAGTAGTGAAATTTAGAGAAAAATTTTTGGAACTTAACCTTATTTTTATGCAACAAGAGTAGTATCTATGTCGATGCATATGGAAAAATAAGGTCTTCCAAGCTCACAAACGACCTAATTCATCATTAAAGACCTGCATTAAGTAAAAAGCAATAACTAAGCGAAGTTATGAACAATAACCAACAGTGGCATTTTCAGGATCTAAGCAAAGTTATGAGCAATAACCAACAGAAGTTATGAACAATAACCAATAGCGACACTACAAAGCACTGCTATAACCCAGATGGGCCTATAGTGGCATTTTTAAGATTTATAGCAATGTTTTGCAAGTGGCGGCACTATAGCCCTCGTATTTTGTAGTGCAATGACCGTTGTCTAACTACTATCAATGCCAATCATTAAAAGTGTCAGACGTTATAGAACCATCTCATTAATGGGGTTTCCAACGGTCACTCAAACGGAAAGTATATAATGCATACCCACCAATACAGCCAAAATATGAAATACATAAATCATTTCTCTCCCTTTTCAATTGGTCATTATTCTCTAGAATTCTGAGTTTAGTATCGGAGATCCATGCCCTTCTTATCTAATCTCATTTTTTTGCAAGCTAATTGGATAGGCCCTCAACAAGTGCGAGTGGACGAGTTACTTACCCGGAAATTTGGTTTCATCACATGTGAAAATTTTTTGCGAGACAATATTTAGTTTCACAATTTTCTTTTTTCTTTTTTTCTTTTTTGGTAATAACATTCCTAAATTTTGTTATACTCTAGACATACAAAACTAATAAAGATCCACAAAATTTGACTAACACAAAAACCTTAATCTACGGCACCATAAAATTCTACGTGTGTTGATAACTTGATATCCTACACACCAATGAGCTCTCACAGCCAAACAAATACCCAACTGAAAAGTAGTCCAGATATCATTCAAATAAGACCAAGTATTTCACGATACACTCCACCACCATACGTCGTCGTTGCTCTAATCCATCTTTCTGATCAGTGTTTGCGTTTGGAGTTACCATGAGTATACAGATTCTAGATTTGATAGTATGACAGAGGATGGTCTTTTTGAAACACATTGGTGTGGTTGGGTAGGTGGAAAAATTATAATCCTATATACTATGGGACTACAATAACTTTGTACGCACTTCATTCATGTGAATAATGAAACCTACTACAAATTTAATTACTAAGTAGGCTCAATTTTATATATATATATATATATATATAGGTAAAGCTCAAATAAAATCCAAGTAGATTCTAAAATTAAGCACTAATTTTGTGTCATGTGTCCTAAAATTTATCTTAATTTTGATGCGCAGATATTTACTACACGCTAAAATCAAAGGAACTAGGCAAAATTGAACTCTAATTTTGTGCTAGAGAAAATCCAATTAGATTTCAATTGGATTCTCAATTTCACACCATGTGTCCCATTTAATTTTTAATTTTTAATTTTTGTGCCAAATGAATTATTATGTGTAAAATCAAAGAGTCTAAATCCAATTAGATTCTAAATTAGATTTCAATTGAAGTCTAATTTTGCACCGTGTGTCCATCTAATTTTTTAATTCTTGTGACAGGTGAATTATTGGGTATAAAAACCGAGGAGTCTAAATTCAATTAAATTCTAAATCATATATATATATATATATATATAATGAGAAACCATTACATATTTTATGGTTTAAAAAAAATGTAAGCTAATTAATACCATGTATAATTTGAACCTCATCTAAAAAAAAAGCATAATTTGAATTGTAGAATTGTGATTGTTTTTAATTATACTTGTGTATATGCATGAGATTATACACTAGTTATATCAAATGAGTGAATACGGCATTATTGTACATTAGGAAGATTGTATCATTACTCTGGAAGGATTTTAGGTAGGTGGAAAAATTATACAACACTTTGGGACTACAATAACTTCATACTCCCTCTTTTACATGAATAATAAATTAAATAAGTAAGATCAATTATTATATCAAATTAATGAATATGACATTATTTGTAGTTTAATTCTGAATATTGTATAATTACTCTGGTAGGAGTTGAAACTATGATAGGAAAGAGAGGGAGAAGGAGATAAGCGTTTTCATGTCTTATAAATTTTCTACCTTTTATAATTTATTATTTTTATTTTAAAAATATTGTTCAAAACATCTTTTTGTGGATTAACAGTGAAAATTTGAGGAATTTGAAGGCTTAAATTGTAAGCTTTAAAATTCGATGGACCAATTTAGAAAAAGAAAAATCCAAATATGGAAATTTGTACAAGATTGGTAGTGTCTAGATACATACCTTTATTAGCAGCAAGTTGCCTACCAAGTATTTCACCATATTTGAAACACATTGGTGGTCAGGTAGGTGGAAAAATTATACAATATTTTGGGATTACAATAATTTTGTGCTCACTTCTTTCATATGAATAATGGAACCTTCAATAAATTTAATTAGTGGGATTGATTGTTATATCATATAAGTTAATAATGCGGCATTATTATACTTTAGGAAGATTGTATAATTACTCCTATAGGAGTTGAAACTATGACAGGAACGAGAGGGAGAAGGGGATAAAGAGTTTTATGTCTAATTATTTTTCCACACATTATAATTTATTATTTTTATTAAAAAAGAAAAAAAAATGGTTTAAAACATCTCTTCTGTGGATGAACAGTGAAAATTTGAGGAAATTGAGGGCTTATATCGTAAGCTTTAAAAATCAATGGACCAATTTAGAAGGAAAAAAAAAACCGCAAATATGGAAATTTAAACAAGATTGGTAGTGTCTAGATAGATTTTCATTGTAATTCCTTTTTCTTCTCCTTTCTTCCTTACTTCAAGTGAGGCAGTTAGATAGTAGTAATTGTGAGTTTGGCAGTATCTCGTAATTTTGTTTGTATTTTTTTTTTTTTTAATTGTATGTTCTTCTTTTCCGGAGTTTGTTACAAATTTTTCTTTTGTATCACGGATATACAACACCACACTCACCTAGGGTTTTCATTTGGATAGGGATATACGTTACTTTCCTGCATGATATATATATATATATATATATATATATATATATATATATCAGAGTTGTCCCATTGAGTTTCTTCAGTCCCCGCATAGCCATGGATATCATTGTCTCACCTAACAAAAAACCCAACTCAGCCATGGATACCATTGCCTCACCTAACATAAAACCCAACTCAGTCATAGATACCATTGCATCACCTGACAAAAAACCCAACTCAGAAACCAAGCAAACCTCCTTTGATGACCTCTCAAATGACTTGTTACTAGAGATCCTCCATAGACTTCCTCTAAAACCAGCTCACCGCTTCAAGTGCATTTCCAAGAGATGGGGCTATTTGATTTCTCTACCCCGATTTGCTCAACGTTTTATTCAAAGAATGAAACTCTTGTTCCCATTACAATCACCACCTTTCTCACTGTTCTTTCAGTGTTACTCTCCAGAACCATTTCCAATTGAGTTCAAACAATTTCATAGGGACTCAAACTTTAGATCCTCCAACTTTTTCTTCAATTTTCTTCCTCCCAATCCAAAACCCCCCATTTACTTGGGATCGAGTAATGGATTGGTGTTGTGCTCCACAACAATCTTGTATCAAAAGGATTACTATGTTTGCAATCCACTCACTGGGAAATGGGTCTTTCTTCCATGGCCCCCTTACTTCGATAAATATGTCCTTGCTGGATTTGTATGCTATGCTTCCTATGATGACATTGACACCATTAATACTCAATTCAAGGTTGTGCGAGTCACTCCTGGCGGTATAAATCAGGTATGTATAGACCATGGAAGCCATGGCCGCCCTGAATTTTTTTTTAAAATGTTATTAATGTGTAACTAAAATAGGTGAAAGTTTAGATCAAAAAATTTATATTTAATTAGTTTCCCCAAAATTAAAAACTAACACTTTTATATCTAAAAAATATAACAGTTAACGGTCACTTGATCCATACATGTTTGTCATTAGTGCAGTATGATGTTTGGGACCCATAAGTAAAAAATTTGAGACTTTCAATTTTGAGAGCGGTCAACAACCACTTGATCTATATTTCTTTGGCATTAAAGTTTGCTTGATTTTTGGGACCCAAAAGTTGAAATTTGAGACTTTTAATTTTGAGAGATGTTGTGTTGTTTGGTTCCTTCTAAAAGATTGTTTTAGTGTTTTTTTTTTATTTTGTGCTTATGTGTGTGTGTGTTTTTTTTTTTTTTTACTGAACACAAATTGCTTTTTTAATAAGAAAAATATTTAGATATATTTTTTAAAAAAAATTTCTTGAGAATCAAATATATTCAACTTTCGTTGTTCATGTCCTTCAAAATAAATGGTTTCATTATTAATGCTATTATTACATTCAAGAATAGTTATACTTCTATTTATATTTTTCCACATTGACCTTGCATGTTAAAGGGAAATAAATGTGATATTTACTATCGAATCTATCGTAGATGATTTTTGTGATTAAAAATAAAGCCAAGTTATATAAATGATTGAGTATGAATGTATAAATATATCACAAATGATTGAGTATAAATGTATTAAGAAAAATTATTGTATATCTTCTCTTTTGTTGATATATATATATATATATATATATATATTACATTAAAAAAAATTATATTTTGCGCCTCAAATTAAAGTTTAAGTCTTCCGTATCTAGAAAATAAAACAGTCAATGGTCACTTGATCTATACGTGTTTGGCATTAGAGTTTGTTTGATGCTTAGGACCCAAAAATTAAAATTTGAGATTTTTAATTTTGAGAGATGTCATGCTGTTTGCTCATCTAAAAGATTGTTTGAGTGCTTTTTATTTTGTGCTTGTTTGTTTGGTTTTTTTTTTTTTTTTTTTTTTTTTTTACTTGACAACCCTAGTTGCTTTTTTAGTAAGAAAAATATTTGGATATATTCAAAAATAAAATTCTTGAGACTCGGATGTATTCAACTTTCGATGTTCATGTCTTTCAAAATAAAAGGTTTCACTATTGATGCTATTTCCATTCAAAAATGGTTATACTTCTATATATATTTTTCTAATAAATTTTCCATGAGGTGCAAACTAGCTGATTAAATGCTAAAGCTTTCAGTTTTATGCAAAAAGACTAGTAGCTATGTCAATGCATATGGAAAAATAAGGTCTTTCAAGCTCATAGACAACTTTATCCGTCGTTCTAGACTCACATTAAGTAAAAACCAATAACTAATAGAATTTATGAGCTAGCGTAACCAATGACCGTTGTCCAACGACTTTGAACGCCAATCATTAAACGTGTCAAGCGTTATAGAATCATAATCATCCCATTAATAGGGTTGCTAACTGTCACTCAAAGGGAAAGTATATAATGCACTCCCACCAATACCGCCAAAATATGAAATGCATAAATCATTTCTCTTCCTTTCCAATTGATCACTATTATCCAGAATTCTGAGTTCAGCATCGGAGATCCATGCCCTTCTGATCTAATCGCATTTCTTTGCAAGATAATTGGACAGGCCCTCGACAACTGCGAGTGGACAAGTAACTTACTCGGAAATTTGGTTTCATCACATGTGAAATTTTTTGCGAGACCAAATTTAGTTACACGATTTTTTTTCACAAAATTGACAAACACAAAAACCTTAATCTATGGCACCATAAAATTCTTCATACGTAATGATATCCTACACATACCAATGAGCTCTCACAGAGTCACAGCCAAACACATACACATATAGTCACATACCCAACAGAAAAGTAGCCCAAATATCATTTCAAATAAAACCAAGTATTTCACGATACACCCACCATTATACGTCGTCGTTGCTCTAGTCCATCTCTCTGATCAGTTTTTGCGTTTGGAGTTACCATGAGTATACCAGATTCTAGATTTGATAGTATGAAAGAGGATGATCTTCTTAAAACACATTGGTGTGGATGGATAGGTAGAAAAATTATACTCCTATATACTTTGGGACTACAATAACTTTGTATTCCTTCTTTTCACATGAATAATAAATTTAATAAGTGGGATCAATTATTATATCAGATTACTGAATATAACAATTATTATTCATAGTTTAATGAGGAATATTGTATAATTACTCTTGTACATGTTGAAACTATGACAGAAAAGAGAAAGAAGAAGATAAAAGGTATGTTTGGTAACTATGTTTTCCCTTTATTTTCTATTTTCAAAAATAATTTTCTATTTTTGAGACTAAAAAACTTGTTTAACAATCCAAAATGGACAGAAAACAAAAATTGTTTTCAAATCTCAATTTGTGAAGGAAACTAAAAATATACAAAAGGCTATTTTCAGTTTTTAGTTTCTAATTTTTAAAAGTCAATGAAAACACGCATTTGATTTAATGAATCTATCTCATTTAATGAGTTAACATTAGAGTTCAAATCCTAGTAACAATATATTTAGTATTTCCTTCTTCTTTTTTCTTCAAAAAACTATTTTTTTTTAATTTCAACTAACCAAACGTGTTTTTGATTTCAAATATATAAAAAAAAAATTTATTTTTTCTTTATATTCCCAAAAACAAGTTTTTGAAAATAGAAAACAAAAACCGCTACTAAACATAACCTAAGAGTTTTTATGTCTTATCATTTTTCCACCTTTTATAAATTATTATTTTTATTTCAAAAAATATTGTTCAAAACATCTTTTTTTTGGATTAACAGTGAAAATTTGAGGAATTTGGGGGCTTAAATTGTAAGCTTTAAAATTCGATGGACCAATATAGGGGAAAAAAAATTAAACCCTCTTATCAAAAAAAAAAATTAACCCAAATATGGAAATTTATACAAGATTCGCAGTGTCCAGATACATTTTCATTGTTATTCCATTTTCTTCTTCTTTCTTCCTTACCACAAGTGGGGCAGTTAGATAGTAGTAATTGTGAGTTTGGCAGTATCTAGTATCTTTCTTCTTCTTTTTTCTTTTTTAAATTGTATGTTTTTCTTTTCTGGATTTTATTTCAATTTTTTATTTTGTATTACGGGGATATACAACACCGCACTCACCTGGGGTTTTCATTGGATAGGGATATACGTTACTTTCCTGCATGTTATATATATCAGTTGTCCCATTGAGTTTCTTCAGTCCCCCATAGCCATGGATATCATTGCCTCACCCAACAAAAAACCCAACTCAGCCATGGATACCATTGCCTCACCTAACCAAAAACCCAAATCAGAAATCAAGCAAACCTCCTTTGATGACCTCTCAAATGACCTGTTACTAGAGATCCTCCATAGACTTCCTCTAAAACCAGCACATCGCTTCAAGTGCATTTCTAAGAGATGGGGCTATTTGATTTCTCGGCCCCAATTTGCTCAACGTTTTATCCAAAGAATGAAACTCTTGTTCCCATCACAATCACCACCTTTCTCACTGTTCTTTCAGTGTTACTCTCCTGAACCATTTCCAATTGAGTTCAAACAATTTCAAAGGGACTCAAATTTTAGATCCTCCAACTTTTTCTTCAATTTTCTTCCTTCCTATCCAAAACCCACCATATACTTGGGATCGAGTAATGGATTGGTGTTGTGCTCCACAACACTCTGGTATCAAAAGGATTACTATGTTTGCAATCCACTCACCGGGAGTTGGGTCTTTCTTCCATGGCCCCCTTACTTTCAACAATATAACCTTGTTGGATTTGTATGCTATGCTTCCTATGATGAGATGGACACCATTAATACTCGATTCAAGGTTGTGCGAGTCACTCCTGGTGATTTATATCAGGTATGTATCGACCATAGAAGCCATGGCTGCCCTGAATTTTTTTTTTTTAAATGTTATAAATGTGTATATAAATTTATACACGTTAATATAAAGGTGAAAAAATTTATATTTGGTTTCTCCAAAATTAAAAACTAACCCTTTTATATCTAGAAAATATAACAGTCAACGGTCACTTGATCCGTACATGTTTGGCAATAGTGTTTGTTTGATGTTTGGGATCCAAAAGCAAAAAATTTGAGAGCGGTCAACGGTCACTTGATCTTTTTCTTCGTTGCAAAGAAACAGTCACTTGATCTATATATATGTGTTTGGCATTAAAGTTTCTTTGATGGGATCCAAAAGTTAAAATTTGAGACTATTAATTTTGGGAGAAGTCATGCTGTTTGGTTCCATTTAAAAGATTGTTTGGGTGCTTTTTATTTTGTTCTTGTGTGTTTGATTTTTTTTTTTTTTTTTTTTTACTTAATACTAATTGCTTTTTTAGTAAAAAAATATATATATATTTAGATACATTCAACTTTTTTTTTCTTTAGAATCGAATATATTCAACTTTTGTTATTCATGTCCTTCAAAATAAAAGGTTTCATTATTGATGTTATTTCCATTCAAGAATAGTTATACTTCTATTTATATTTTTCTAATAAATTCGTTGACGTTGCATGTTGAAAGAGAAACATATGCGACATTTACTACCAAGTTTATTATTGATGATTTTTGCGATTTAAAAAAAAAAAAGTAAAATTTCATAAATGATTGAGTATGAATTTATAAATCTATTACAAGTGATTGAAAAGTATTAATAAAAAATCATATCAAGAAAATAAAATGGTTAACGGTCATTTGATCTATACATGTTTGGCATTAGAGTTTGTTTGATGTTTGGGACCCAAAAGTAAAAAATTTGAGATTTTCAATTTTGAGAGTGGTCAACAATCACTTGATCTTCTTCTTCTTCTTCTCAAAGAAACGATCGATCTATTGATCTATATGTGTTTGGCATTAAAGTTTGTTTGATGGGATCCATAAGTTAAAATTTGAGACTGTTAATTTTGAGAGAAGTCATGTTGTTTGGTTCTATCTAAGATTGTTTGAGTGCTTTTTATTTTGTGCTTGGGTGTTTTATTTATTTTTACTTTTTTACTTTATGCTATTTGCTTTTTTAGTAAGAAAAATATTTAGATTTTTTTTTTCTTGAGATTGAATCGAATATATTCAATTTTTGTTGTTCATGTCCTTCAAAATAAAAGGTTTCATTATTGATGCTATTTTCATTGAAGAATAGTTATACTTCTATTTATATTTTTCTAATAAATTCGTTGACATTGCGTGTTGAAAGGAAAATAAATGCAACCTTTACTACCGAATTTATTTTAGATGATTTTTGTTATTTAAAAGAAAAATGTAAAATTTCATAAATGATTGAGTACGAATGTATAAATCTATTACAAATGATTGAGAAGTATTAATAAACAATCAATTTATATCTGTTTTTGTTCATATGTATATGAAAGTTTACGTAAAAAAATTTATATTTAACACCTCAAAATTAAAGCTTAAATCTTTTTGTTGTGAAATTTAGACCTCGGTTGATAGAATTAACAAATTTTAAATCCAAGTTGTTAATTAGATTTATTATGAATAAACCTTGTTAAAATAAACAAACATCAATATCATGTCAATATCATGTACAGTGGAATAGTAAATAAGATAAGATATAATAACCCAAGAAAACCAATGAAATAAACTAGTTTCACAGTAAAATACCTGGGGGGAAAACCTTCCCGAAAAGCAATTCACTATAATAAAGAGAGATTTCAGATCTAGTACAATACATTTGTCCCTAGACTCTACAATCCCCATAGATGAACTTACAGTAGAAACCTTCTACCGCATCAGAACCTTTGAAATCTTCAATATATGAACATCACTCTTTTGAACGAATCCCAGTACGTGACTAACTCAGACAATTTGAAGATGTTGTTGGCTGCAAAGTTCTTCACTTCATTAACAATGAAGATCAAGAAGTACATGATTACAAAACCCTAAGACGCAAAAGATGCAGTAACTTCTTGCATAGAGAATAAGGCACTAAGTCACTTTCTGCATGTGTTCTCCTTGTATAACGGCCTTTAAAATAAGCCTTATATATGTCCAAGGCTGTGAGAAAAGAAACCCTACACATACATGTTAGCTAGGGCCAAAAACCAGATCTGGAAATTCCGATTTCGTAGATCTCGACAGATTTAGCTTCTGTCGAGCTTCTGTTGATCTTCGTTCTTAAATCTCAATAAATACTATTTCTGTTGAGATTTAATAAATAATTTTTCTTCATTTGTTTCTTGGTCCAATCTTCATGGCTTTAATACTTGACTTGAATTCCTGTTTCTTGAAGTACTAAACTCATCCTAGATCTACCCAATTACAAGTAAAATGCATTTTGTCAAAGGATTAGACAATTACATAAAATATTTCCTTAACAATCTCCCCCTTTGACAATCCATGACAAAACCACAACAAAACAACTAATCATGAAAAAAGTCTTAAAAACTCATAACCACTTGTTGTGTTACAAAATAAATCTATTCCTACTACAAATTCTTGAAAAACTTTGCAAGAAAAAAGTTCACAGCATGATAGACTTTCACAATCTGTCTTTCTGAAACACTTAAACAAAACTTATCAAGACATCATGTGTGAAATAGAAATAAAGATTACATACATAAATAAACATACGTATAAAGATAGAGAAGAAACAACACATGTAAAGATAGGTAAAGAAGAAATACATCATCATATATATATATATATATATATATCAAAGATAAGTACAATGTATGTAAAAATGGTCACAAGACCGATGTACAAAAAGCTAAAAGAAGCTCTTAAAACAACAAGGAGGTAAACACTCCCCCTAACAAGATGAAACACAACTCCCCCTTACAAAGGCATGTATTTATCCCCCTAACATGTAGAATCTTAAAAAGAAACCACTTTTTCTCCCCCTTTTTGTCATAATTGACAAAGGATACATGAAGCTATAAAGCTTCACCTATGAAACATAAAAATGATCTAAGATGATCAAGGGACACAAGAAATCCATATAAATGTATGAAGGTAATTAAACAAGATGCTATGGATGACAAGATAGTAGAAAGATGCAAAACATGTGGAAAACAATGCATGCAAGAGGGTCTCGACAGATTGAGAAGCTGTCGAGCTGCTATTGAGCTGGCAGAGTGCACATAAAATTACCTCGATAGATTGAGATATGTGTCAAGAATCTATCAAGAAGCTACCCAGAAATCTCGATGTATCGAGAATCTATCAAGAATGTATCAAGCAGACAGAGAGCATAGAAATTTAGCTCGATGGATCAACCTAGCTGTTGAGAAACTATCGAGGTCAAATCTAAAAATCTAGATAGAAGAAATTTATGTCAAGATGCTGTCAAGATGCTGTCGAGAAGGTATCAAGCAGCTGTCGAGAAGACAGAAGCAAGGTTTTCCAAGGGAGAAAAAACACACAAGATGAATGCAACAAGATAGCTACTCAAACAAGCATCCAAGTAGCATGTTAAGCACTCAAACACAGCTCAAATCTAGATGCAAAGCATTCTTAGATCCACAAACACACTAAACAAGTCTAACCAATTTTATATTTCAAAAACAAGTTAAAACAGTTTAGCAAGTATATATTAACACATGTATCCCTTGTGATGGCCAAAACATATTGTACTTGCACATGTATCAAAAGTAGCAAAGAGTATGTGTGTTGTGTGTGACAACATAAGAAGTGTGCATAAGTTTCTCATATTATGACGATTTGAGATATGAGAACATCTAATACACTCGCACTCAATCATAATTGTTTGATGGAGACCATCACCGATAAGATACATCCTATAACTTTCACATCTCCTAAAAACATGCTTGCAACCATATTAAAAGCATTTTAATTCTTTTTGCTTTTTTTTTTTTTTTTTGCATATTTTTCTTTTAAGCATAGCATGCATGAGCATATAAGAAAGAAAAGAAATACCTAATTATGCAAGCCAAAACATAACAATTTTGCTATACCAAAACACACAGATGTTATACATGATTGGCAGGCTTTAGTGATGAGATGGTTATTTATGTCTTACACAGATGTTATACATGATTGGCAGGCTTTAGTGATGAGATGGTTATTTATGTCTTTCTCTTATGATTTTCTAGTCCTTCCCGTCAAAAAAAGTGATATGAGTATGCAATATAAGAGACAATCTTAATCGTACTAATCACAACCACAAGCCACAAAGCTCACTTGCTTAGTTGTGCATTGAGATGCTCATCTAAACTACAAGAGATACAAAGTTTAGAAACTTTGTTTCAATAGCCATCTAAGGTACACAAGTACCAACATACACAAACACACTTTTTTTTTCTCTCTTTTTTTTTTTTGAAAAACAAACAAAAAAAAGACTAAACAACCAAAAAAAAAACATACAAACAACATGAAAGTATGAAAGAAAGATGCAAATGCATGAAAGTATGATTCCAAAAGCAGTTAAGAAATCAAATAAAGAGAGTCCTACTTTAAATAGAAAGAATTAAAGCAGAGGACAATAGAAAAGACAATTAAGTCTTAAACTCCTTTCTCACCATAGAGCGCAAGTCTTTGGCCGTGAAGATAAAAAGGCACATATCCTAGTATGTCTACTAAAGGACATAGAAGAATTAGAATTCTCCAGAAATTGAGTTAAAAAGCTTAAATTTTTTAATAACTCTCTAAACAAAGGTGTTGAACCTTGAGAGAGAACCTGTAACCATTTGGATACTTGCTTTTGAGGATACAACTTAAAGCAATTAGAATGAATGTGTCCAAAAACACCACAATGATGATAAACATGAGTAGTTTTGGAACTACTCAAAACCCTAGAAGGAAGTCTAACCTTAGAGGTTGACAAAGACCTCAACTTAGGACAATTTGGCCTAATATGACCAACAATATAACAATGATGACAAATGGGGACAAATTCAGATTTTTCTTTCATCCTAGAAGGAGTTTTAGACATAGGTTTAGAAACTTCAGTGTTAACATCAGAATTTTTACCTTTGTCTATCCTAGCAAAATTAGCCTTCAACTCTTCATTATTCCTTTTAAATGGTGAAATATAAACACCTTTTTCCTTTGAGTTAGGCTCAACAAGAAGTTTGGCACTAGTTAATTTTTCAACTTCAGTTTTAGATTCAACTAGTTGCTCTTCCAAACTCTTAATTTTGTCCTCTTAAGATGAAATTTGATTTTTAAAATTCTCATTCAAATTATTTGACTTCATCCAATTTTGCAATCAAATCATCTCTTTCAAGTTTGACCTTTTTAAACTTAGCTTTTAATTTTGTGGAACATTTAAGAGATTTCATACAAAAATTATAAAGCTTACAATCGGCATCTTGAATATCATTATCATTATTCAACACAAGATCACGCAAATCAACACAATCAAGAGTTTCCATGACAATAGAAGTCAAGAATTGCACTCAGGAAATTAATCCAATCAAAGTGTACTTGCTCTGATACCATTTATTGGAAAATTTAGACACAATTGATAGAATTAACAAGTTTTAAACTCAAGTTGTTAATTAGATTTATTATGAATAAACTTTGTTAAAACAAACAAACATCAATATCATGTCAATATCATGCACAGGGGAATAGTAAATAAGACAAGATATGATGACTCAAGAAAACCAATTAAACAAACTAGTTTCACAATAAAAAAGTTAGGGGAAAACCTTCCCAAAAAGCAATTCACTATAATAAAGAAAAGTTTCAAAGCTAGTACAAATCCTTTGTCCCTAGATTCTACAATTCCCGTAGATGAACTTACAGTAGAAACTTTCTATCGTTTCAGAATTTCTGAACTCTTCAATATACGAACGCCACCCTTTTACACGGATCCCAATACGTGACTAACTCTGGCAACTTGAAGATGTTGTTGGCTGCAAAGTTCTTCACTTTATCAACAATGAAAATCAAGAAGTACTTGGTTACAAAACCCTAAGACACAAAAGACGCAGTAAATTCTTGCACATATAATAAAGCACTAGGTCACTTTCTGCATGTATTCTTCTTGTATAACGGCCTTCAAAATAAGTTTTATATATGTCTAGGGTTGTGAGAAAAGAAACCCTACACATACACGTCAACTAGGGCCAAAAATTATATCTGAAAATTTTGATTTCGTAGATCTCGACAAATTCAGCTTCTGTCGATCTTCGTTCTTAAATCTCAATAGATACTATTTTTGTCGAGCTTTAATGAACAGTTTTTCTTCACTTGTTTCTTAGTCCAATCTTCATAAGTTTAATACTTGACTTAAACTTTTGTTTCTTGAAGTACTAAACCTATCCTAGATCTATCCAATTACAAATAAAATATATTTTGTCAAATAATTAACCAATTACATAAAATATATCCTTAACACTTTCATATCAAGAAAATAAAATGGTTAAGTGTCACTTGATCTATTCGTGTTTGGCATTAGAGTTTTTTTGATGTTAGGAACCCAAAATGAAAATTTTGATTCTTTTAATTATGAGAGATGTCGCGTTGTTTGGTTCCATCAAAAATATTGTTTAAGTACTTTTTTATCTTGTGCTTGTGTGTTTTGATCCTCCTTTTTTTTTTTTTTAAATACTTGACAGCACTAATTGCGATATTTACTACCGAAGCTATCATAGATAATTTTTGTGATTTAAAAAAAGTCAAGTTTCATAAATGTTTGAATATCACAAATTATATAGAGTAAATGTATTTTTTTTTTTTTTTTTTGGAGAAAGAGAGTAAATGTATTAAGAAGCAGTCATTTTATATCTATTTTTTACATCAAAAAATTCATATTACATCAAAAAATTCATATATAGCACCTCAAAATTAAAGTTTAAACCTTCCATATCTAGAAAATACAATAATCACTTGATATTTGTGTTTGCCATTATAGTATACTTGGTTGATGTTTGGGACCCAGAGTTAAAAGTTTGAAACTTTGGGTTTCGAGAGATGCCATGGTGTTTGGTTTCATCTAAGGAATTGTTTGAGTGTTTTTTATATTTTGCCTCTGTGTTGTGCCTTATTTTTTTAAAAAAAATTTTACTTGACAACGCTAATTGATCTTTTAGTACAAAGAGTATTAGACATATAGTAATAATAAATATGACTTTCAACTTTTATTTTCCATGCTATTTTATTTATTGCATAGTTCAACTTCTATTTATTCTTGTAGTCTTTATTGCAACTATGATTTTTCTAATGGAATTTTTTAATTTTGTAAACTGAAAATGAAATTATTGTGACATTTACTACTAAATCGATAATAAATTATTTTTTCTATTTTTTTTAAAAGTCAAGTTTCATAATATATCACAAATGATTAAGAAGAAATGTATTAAGAAATTATCATTTTAAATATTTTCTTTTGTTCACATGTGTGTCTATATATATATATATATATATATATATATCTTTTAAATATTAAATTTTAAAAAATTATTTATTCCTCCCAAATGAAAAATTAAACCTTCCAAATTGAAATTGGTCCAAATAATCTAGTAAATAAACTGTTTTTATTTGATGTTTGGAATCCAAAATTAAAAATTTGAGACTTTGAGTTTTGAGCGATGTCATATTCCTTGTTTTTTATGGATTTTTGAGTACTTTTTTTTTTTTGCCGGCATATCTGTTTTTTTTTTTTTTTTTTTTTTTTGTTCTTTTACTAATTGGTTTTTATTAAAAATAAAATTTGGATATATAATGATAATAAATATGATTTTTTTTTCTTTCATTGTTCATGTTATATAAGTTATAGAATGGTTGTACTTTTATTTTCTCTTTCAATTTTTACTCGCAAACAAACATTTTTAGTCATACATATTGCCAAAATTAGGTTTCTAATAACGGATTATTGGATTTCATATATTGAAAGGGAAATCACTGCAATATTTCCAACCAAATTAAATCATAAATGATTTTTTTTAAAAAAATTAAAGAACATCAAGTTTCATAATACATCATAAATGATTGAGTAGAAATATACTTATATATTTTCTTCTTTTTTGTTGAAAACTTATATCTATCGTTTTTTTTTTTTTTTTTAATATTGAATAAATGTTAGTTTCACGTTCTGAGACATGCAAGCTTTGGCATCAAACTTTTCAAGAATTGGATTTTCACCATTGAAGTTAATTATGAAACAAACACTTTCAGTCATATATGGTTGTTTTCAAATCCTATGTGGCAGGTTTCAAGAATTGGATTTTCACCATTGAAGTTAATTATGAAACAAACACTTTTCAACTATATAGTTGTTTTCAAAGTTAGGTTTCACGTAACCAATTTTTTGATTTTATACCTTAAAAGGGAAAGTGTTTTCACATTTACTACCAAATCAATCATAGGTGATTTTTTTTTTTTTTTTATTTAAAAGAATCTCAAGTTCATCATAAATGATTGAGTAAAAACGCATTTATATCTTTTCTTTTCTTTTTTATTTTTTTCTTTTTAGAAAAGTTTATATTTTGCTAATATTGATTGGCCCCCTAACTTTTCATGTTTCTTATATATCCTTAAATTTGTAAGATTTTTATTATTTGTTATTACTTTGACCTCTCATTCTTGAAATTCTAGTTATTTGTTATTACTCTGACTCTCTCATTCGTGAAATTTTAGATCCAGCCCAGGCTAGTTTTATTTTTCACATATTATTTAGTTTTAAATTCTAGTATATTTCTCATTTCTGAATGGGTTTTTTTTTAAAATGCTTTGGCCTCCCAAAGATACGAGCAGGTCAACTCTGTGTGGAGATATTCAGTTCCGACACTAGTGAATGGAAACAACTTATAGTGCACTGTGAAGGTCTTCAAGATGTGGCTGATGTTACCATGTTTCAGACACACCCAATTCTTGCCCACAATGATGTCGTGCATTGGGTGAACCATTACAGTGGAAAGATTCTTGCTTGTGATCCTAATGATGAACATGGTAAATGTCGTCTCATTGATCTTCCAAATGACCCAGATGGAATGTATCAACACAAATGCTTATCAGTGTGCCAAGGGCGTCTGCAGTGCCTGATTATATGTGAAGAGGTATGTCAACATATGATTCACCGATGGGAATTCCTCGAGGACGAGGACTACATTGCTGGGAAATGGTCCTTGGTGGCAAGGATTCCTGTGTGCAAAAGTAATCAGCTATTGAGAGTGATAGCTACTCACCCAGTTGATCCAATGATCTTATATTTGCGGAAGTCAAAACGCATTGTCTTGTTGAATGGACACACTGAAGAAACGGATGTGGTTCATTATTTTGCTGAGGATCAATTTGGATGTTACGATGCTATGATAAATGCCTTCCAGTTTGTACTTCAGTGGTGGCCAACCCCAGTTCCAGAATTGCATAAAGGTACACTCTTTATACATATTATATACTATTAAAAAAATGCTTACTATTATATATATATATATAGAGAGAGGGGTGATTACACACAGGTGTACAAACAATTGAAATCGTGAGTTAAATACATGATTTTCAAGTTAAAAATTATGTCTTTATCTCACGATTTTAGTTTTTGCTCACCTACATGGCTACATGTCCGTACACGCTAATATGCAACAAGTATTTGCTATATATATGCATGCGTGTGTGTCTCTCTTCATCTCTTAATTGCCAAATCTTATATAGACCTATTGCAATAATGTACACTCATTCATCTCACATAAATGGTAAATTTTATCATGAATTTAATCATTGAGATTCAATATTATGTGAGAAGAGAAAGTTCAATTCCATATTATATGAATTATCCGGGAAAGTTTCAAAATTTTTCTGACTTTACAACCTAAGATCTATACCAGGTACGCTCATTTTGAAACAATATTGTTATTGATATTGCATTCCAATTTGTTATTAATTACATGCATCTTAATCCTCTGCAAAATTAGTTTCGGTTGAGCACTATAACCTTTTTGTAATAAAGGTTGAACACTATTTCCTTTGCAAAACTAAGTTTAGGGTTATCCTTCAACAATTAAATTACAAGTATAAATTTTAACATAACCTCGGATCTCTAATTAGGTATCACTCCAGTATCCTACTGTGCCAACTATTTTGTTGGTTTTAATCTGTTTGTTTGTTATAGTACAATATAAGCTCTATCCGATCTTTTATGTTGTTGGAAAAGGAAGGAAAAACTGAAGAAAAGAAAGACTACCGATAATAAGAAATCAAAAAAATCCCTTGTTTGGAGGAAATGTCTTTCAAATCCACTACATAGTCATTCTTAAGACAATTAACGTGTACTTTCAATCATATGATCTATTTAATAGTCAGATTAAATATTTGTATACCTTCGTTAACATACACTTAATACCTACAATGTCCATAATTTCACATGTATTGTTGACAATTTTTTAAGCATATCCGTATTTAAGACATGAAACTGATGATGTGTACGGATGTCTACTTTTGTCATTTATTGTTGTTGAATTGTTAGGATGCACACAAGTAGATTGACTAAGTTTTAGGCATTATCTAGAGTATTTGATTGCTCTATTAAATAAAAGTAATCGTAACAGTTTGTAAGGATGAAGGAGGAGATGGGAGTAGACAAAAGGGGAGGGGTTTGTTTTCATGAACCTTATTTGGATTTTTTTTTTTTTAAGAATAGTGCAGAGGGAGAGGGGTTTGAAGGGTATCTCACCCTTGACAGTTTGTTTGAATGAAGGGGGATAGAAAGTAGAGGGAAGGGGAGGGGTTTTGTTTTGATGAACCTGTTTGCATGTGGTTTAGGAGCAAAAAGAGAGGGGTTTGAAGTAGTTTAGAGTGTATCTTACTGCTCCTAATACCTCTTTTTTAATTCTCCAAATTGGAGGAATTTATAGCTCTACACCCCCCCCCCCCCCAATTTTTTTTTTCTTGAGAAGGAATTTCTACCACTTTTTTTCTTGATTATCCAAAGTTCTCAATAATTATCATGTGCATGTTTAGAATTTAATAGATGTTTATTTTATCTATATCATATATTAGTAATTATTTTTTTACAATATAGACCTTGAGAATGTCATGTTTGACACTTATATTTCTTGTCTGGATTAGGGATAACAGTTGGAGAGCGTAGCGTCTTTGATGGTGGGGAGGGTGTAATTGATAAGCACAGTGACCTCTCTCAAATGAGTCCCTTTTAAGGTGTTTGCCAAGAAGGGTGTTGCTGCTAGGGATGGATATTGGAAAGTATAAATAATGGAGCTTGGGCTAGCTCCAACATGGAACTTGTTTTCTTGCTTTGTGCTATGGTTGCTCTTTTTTTAATTTGTGGTGTTTTAAACTGACTTTTGTTGTCAAATCTCTACTTCTATGGATGTTGGTAAATGTTGCCAAGAAAAGAGTTGCTGCAAGGGATGAATACTGGGAAGCATAAATAACGGAGCTTGGGCTAGCTCCAACTCTTGGAACTTGTTTTCTTGCTTTGTGCTAAGGCTTTTGTTGTCAAATCTTTACTTTTATGGATGTTGGTAAATATTGCCAAGAAGGGTGTTGCTGCAAGGGATGGATATTAGGAAGCATAAATAATGGAGCTTGGGCTAGCTCCAACTCTAGGAACGTGTTTTCTTTCTTTGTGCTAAGACTTTTGTTGTCAAATCTTTACTTTTATGGATGTTGGTAAATGTTTCCAAGAAGGGAGTTGCTGCTAGGGATGGATATTGGGAAGCATAAATAATGGAGCTTGGGCTAGCTCCAACTCTTGGAACTTGTTTTCTTGCTTTGTAATATGGATGCTCTTTTGTTAATTTGTGATGTTTTAAATGACTTTTGTTGTCAAATATTTACTTTTATGGATGTTGGTAAATGTTGCCAAGAAGGGCGTTGCTGCTAGGGATGGATATTGGGAAGCATAAATAATGGAGCTTGGGCTAGCTCCAACTCTTGGAACTTGTTTTCTTGCTTTGTATTATGGATGCTCTTTTGTTAATTTGTGGTGTTTTAAGCTGACTTTTGTTGTCAAATCTTTACTTTTATGGATGTTGGTAAATGTTGCCAAGAAGGGTGTTGCTGCTAGGGATGGATATTGGGAAGCATAAATAATGGAGCTTGGGCTAGCTCCAACCCTTGAAACTTGTTTTCTTGCTTTGTGCTATGGTTTCTCTTTTGTTAATCTGTGGTGTTTTAAACTGATTTTTGTTGTCAAATCTTTACTTTTATGGATGTTGGTAAATGTTTAATGTTGATTTATTTAGTATTGAACCCTACTGTCATGGTTTTTCTTTGTTTAATTTAGAAATTATAACACAGATATATCAACCCTTATGAAAGACTGGTAATTAATTAAGGTTAGCGCAATAAAAAATTTTGAGGCCTATAAAGAAAATCCATATGATGATTACCATAATAAAGGTTTGACCCAATGTTTTTGAAAACTAATAAATTTAGCACATATATAGTTCCTAATTAACATAGGTTGGGGGAAAATCTCAGTAAAAACCAAACAAATTGACAAATTAAAAAAAAAAAAAAAAAATCTAAAACAATGTAGTTTTAACAACGAATCAAGAAATTGATTTGGGTATGGAATCTACAAAATTAATAGAGTTGTCTATAATTCACAAATTTTAGTGGGGTGAACAAAAATAGATGAAAAGAGCATTGGATTGGGTGAAAAATATATACAAACTGAAAACACAAGGTTATTTGTTTTATATTCGTTCGCGTTTGGGAAGCGCGTTTGCGTTTCCCAAACGTGCTCTTTTTCTTTTCTTTTCTTTTTACGTGTTTCTGACCAATTTTTTTACTGTTCAGTCACTGTTGCGACTACTGTTTACCGCAATATTTGACTTTTTACTCACAAATTACACTTTTTAGCAACTTTTTCATTAAAAATGGGTCCCACGGTACTATTCACACATTTAAAAATTATTTTGCTATAGTATTTTTCAGTTTTCAGTTTCAGTTTTCAGTTTTCAGCTGTATCCAAACGGTCATGTATTATTGGTTGTCTTGGTTGTCTTATTGTTTGATTTTGAACTAGAAAAAACTTGATGTCAAGAATGTGAGATAATGTGATTAGCTTAAAAATATTTATATATATTTATTTATATATATATATATATATATATATATGTCAATTACAAGTAAAAGATTAACATTTTCTTTTTAAATTATTAATTATATGGTTTGAAGAAATCTCCAAGAACAATGGCATAAGTGTTTTGACACTTTCGTGATACAATAGAATTATTCTGAAAAGGTGACCATGATAGTTGTTTGCACCACAAGAAGCTCTCAGAGTTTCAGTCTACTTGTTGTATGTTGATGATATACTCATTCTAATTTTTAAAACTAGTTGAGATAACTCATCTTATGAGAAAAATAAGTTGATTAAAACCCTATTAATAATAAACTCTTATTTTTTGTCTTAAAGAATGCAAGCATATCTAAAGGTTTCATTTAAAAAAAAAAAAAAAAAAAAAAAAAAAAAAAAAGAAGAAGAAGAAGAAGAAGTTATCCTTCAAAACTCCTTGAACTCGATATGTGGTGATTTACATCCACACATCCACATCCATATGTATTAAATCATGTAACTTGTCAAATTATTTAAATAAGTCACATAACAGTATAACATGTTAAATAGGTTATATAACCAAAAAAAAAGTACATTAAATAGGTTATATAACAAAAAAGTACATGTAGATGATGGTTTGAATTATCACGTAGTCTTATCCCAAAAAAAAATTATCATATAATGAGTTGTGAAAACTTTTCCCCAAACTGATTTAAATGCAAAGTCTATCTTTATAAAAATATAATAAAAACATAATAAAAACATAAGTTTTCTCCTTAAGAGCAATTGGTAGGGAAAATAGCTCCAGTTTTTTGGTGCAAACAGCTATCTTAGGTAGGACATCATTAATCAATTGGTGTTATATGTAATGAGAGGTGTTACGTCCACAACATTTTCACAATATTTTCACAACAAATCTTAGTTGGTAGGTTATTTTAGGTTTTTAATTTAAATCTACAATTGAAATTACTTTGTTGCCTACTACTAACAGCAAGTAACAACCTACCACATAAGATTTGTTGTGAAAATGTTGTGGACATAGCATTTCTCTATACGTAATTGTGTATTATTATTGTTTGGTGTTACATAAATCAAAAATAAGAATAAAAAATTGTCACTAATTGTGAACAAGATGTGATCTTTAGTTTTTCTACGGGCTTATGTCAAAGTTAGCTATGGAAGTTCTAGCCTTTTTTGAAAGGGATAAAGTTTGGCTACAAACTTAGTTGTAGCCAATAGCTATAAATCCACTTAATATTTTTTTTATTAAATGTGAATTTTGATAAATCTATCATTAGATTATATTTTCTTCTTGTATCTACTATGCTTGAAAATTTTTCTAGAAGATCAAAATTCAATAACTACGTCATCAATCAAATATTAAAATTTCAAGTTTTAGAATTATAAAATTATGCATAAAAAAAAAATTATAGATCAAACAATATATAACATCCAATTAACTTGTGTATTAAAAAATTAAAGAACAAGCACAATGGTAAATTTTTCAAAAATCATTATAATTATTGATTACAAACCAAATTTATTGCCAAATTTTATCAATTTTATCATTTTGAAAGAAGAGTGAGTTCTTCAGGTAATTATCTAATTTCTGCCATGTGGACATCTTTGGCATAGGAGGAATAATTGCACCTTTAATAATGACCTGAAACTTAACAAGGGAATCCACTTAAGGCTCTATATGATTATATCTCAGACCTTTGTATTATTGCCTGCATGCTTTAGGAAATTCAGTAATCCACCATGGTCATTTTAGCTTTATTTGCTCTTTTGAAGCTTTGATTGATTATGGTGAAAACTCTTTGTGGGATTATTATCGTTTCTTTCTGACATGATTACTTACAAAAATACAAGGACCGTTATGTAGAAGACACGTTGGTTTGGAACTTGCGGGAATCAGCAGAACCACATTTTCACACTACCAAATTTTATATTAAGCAATTTCATTTAAGGATTGAGGAAATCTACAAATTTATACACTCGAAACTAGGCCTTACAATCTCATGCTTTCTCTTTTTACAGTGCCCGAGTGGCAGAATTTCAAATACTAATATCTTTAGGCAAACTAATTTAGTGCTGATCTTACAAAAGCATCATATGGATGAGCACAGCGGCTTCTTTACTAGTCTGGAAATTCACCCTCCTGGAACAAAACTCGGACCAATAAGAGTATTCTGCCTGGAGAGAAAACTTCTCTTTTTTTCCCCTGTTTCCCAGCCCTCCGTCATGCTTTCTGAACTGTGCCAAAATTTTAGAAGAGATCCACTAAAACTGGTGAAGGCTCGCTCACTTCTACAATGTGCATGAGTGACTGGGAAATCCAGTTGTGGCAGGCAATTACATGCCATATTGAAAGCTATGATGAGATTACTATGAACTTTATAAGCTCCCAACCTGGAAGAAGAATCGTTAGCATTTAGGTAGACTACATTAAGCATTTCCCCCATCTGAGCTGCTGCAGGCTTGGTTTGGAAGGACGCCACTTCCAAAATCTCCATCCAAGCTCATTTGCTGGACTTCTTGTGGAGACAGGATCTTGATGCAGCGGACACAGTTCACAAACTCTCTGAAATACACAAAATATAAAAAATTTAAGAGATGCAGACTAACAATGATGACAAATTTGGAGATTTACAGGTCCGGTTTACATATCTAGGAGATAACTTAATGCACATTCAATCATATGTTGACAAATTTGGAGATTTACAAGCCCGATTAAAATATTTAGGAGATAGCTTAATGCACATTCAACGACGAGATAAATTTTGACAAGGCTCCTATATTTCTGATTTTAGATGTTCCATGTCATAAGTGGATGTCCTTAGGTCAATGAAACTAAGCACCATCTCACGTTACTTAAAATACGACCGACAAATTATTTCCTGCTGTGAAAACAATGCCAATATTGAAAGAAGTACCAGATTATGCCATGATCATTTCCACAAACAGAATGCGGAAACAAACAAGCATAGACAAAAAGTTGTGTTCTCCCGAACACAAAGGAGATTTGCCACAACTAGGCATAAATCTGTCAGCAATTTCCCATCTCAGGAAACAGCATTAGATAAAAAAGAATGAATGAAATCAACAGAAATCAGATTCAGGATTAGAAGGGATTGATGGTCAGTGGCAATGGGTATGGAAAAGCAACAAAAAGTACGGAAAAATGAAACTAAAGTCTTTAATCTTACTAAAAGACCTGTTGCCTTCCATAAAACAAGAGGCTGATTAATTTAAAATCTGAAATAATAGGAGTACTAGGGGTGGCCACCCTTAGCTTGTAAAGTATATGAATTATAACTTTGCTTCCTATTCTTCTGGGGTAATTATTAAAATGTAAAATACCAACCCATCTGATGTGGTGTGGTCTGTGTGGACACCAAAAGTTCTATATTAAAAATGATTGATTTTACTGGACCTAATTGATCATGATTGATGTTGATGGATGATGGATGATGAGACTTTTAGGATTTAATTTTCTTTTATTTTTCATTTAATGTAATAGATTATAAGTTTTTTCCTTTCCTTGGTAGGTTAGAAATTATTTCCCTTCCTTATATGATGTAATTATGAAGTCTATTTAAAGGCCATAATATGCAGTATTGTAAGCAAACCCTATAAAGTTATTAAGTTTGGGTTGGAGTTAATTTATTCCCAGTGCTTGGTGCTGATTCCGAGCAAACCCAGGTATTGATTCCTAGGTTCCTATCATGCTTGGGCTAACTCCAAGGAGCCCTAGGTGCCGATGCCAAGGTTCTATAAATTTTCCTATTTTATCTGCTTGAAGCTGACGTCAAGCAAACCCTAGGTGTTGAACTTAAAATCCTACCCCTTTATTTTGTACTTACTTTGTTTTCCAAACCTATTCATCCTGCATCATGATGTACAGCCCAAAAGACATAAAACAATTTTGAACTGCTTGTCAACAGGAAAAAATCATAGACAATTGTTTGTGCATGCACAAAAGAGGGACTCCTCTAATTAGAAAAGGAAAGAAGAACTTACTCCCAAGGGTCATCTCCCACTAGGAGAACATCACTTTCATGATCTACATAGACAAGTTTCCAACCTACTCTTTGTCTATCTTCCAACTGTCCCTCTATGCCGAACATTCGAGCCAGACCATGTTTAAGCTCATCATAACCTGAATATCGTGAGATATCAATGGATCTCCCCACGGCTCCACGTTTGTAAACCTTCACGATAGCATTGGCCTAGTTAAAATCCTAGGCAAATATGAAAAATGACAACATATCACCAGTTGCTGAAAAGTTATATTTAAAGCATCAAACCTTGGTATATGTCCTCATTCGCTGAAACTGTGGTGGGGGGGGCCAAGGACCTCTGTTCAAGAAGCTGCTATCATTTATTGTGGAATCAATTGAGTTAAATGTCATATCGGGAACTCCAAAAGACTGGGAAACCATTGAGGATGAAAGTTCCTGTTGAGCATCTTTTGAGTTTTCATAGTTTGTAATTATGCCTCCTGAAGAGAAATTATTGTGGATATCTTTCCCTAACCCTGTCATGCCCTTTGCTAACAACGGATCAGGATTCATGGGAATCCCTAGCTGACTTTCAATGTTATTCCCATAGGGAACACTATTCCTAGGATCTGCCTGAACTTCCCCATCCTGACTGGTGTCTCTGAACAACAATGATTGTGGATTGAAGGACACTGGGTTGTTATTCTGCTGTAAATGGACATCATTCTGTGAAAGGCAAACTGAAGTTGTTGAAGATGATGTGTCCAAGTAATCTGTCTGGGCAGCAGCACCATTCAGGTATGTTTGTGGAGCAAAAAATCCTTGATTTTGATTCTTAGAGATGTTCAATGAAGGCTTCACATCAGACTTTTGCTGCAAATCTTTAACCAAGTTAGCATTAGATGAAATGGTTTCCAAGGCACTTGGACACAAGATTGTGGCAGCAGAATGAGCCATGTCCTCCCCCATAGCTGTACTTCGATGGGGCATGCCATTCATCACTGGCTGAACCACATTGGGGCAGTTGTTTGTGGAAGGTGAAGTGGAACAAGATGGAAGATCTTCAGTAATTGCAGACTGCCCAGCTCCAGCAGTTCCTGTTACTATGCTGCTACCAGCTGTAGATAGCTGATTAGTTGTTGGGGGTAGGGGAAGTCCCATGTGACCAGATATTTCAGGCAGTACACCAGATTGCTGATGTTGAAGCTTTGGCTGCTGCGGTGGATGAGAGAACCGAATATTTGTGTGGCTGTTATTCCTTGTCATCTGATGTGGGATTGACTGAGGGAGTGATGTTGAGGTTGCTTGAGGGACCTCTAGAATTTGGGTGGGTGTCAGAGGCCTAGAGAAGTTCTGCGACATATCTAACAGCTGCCTCTGTGGATCTTGGAGTTGTGTAAATTGAGCAGGCTGTTGCAGAGCTGACTGCTGTGCTAGAAGTGATTGCTGCTGCTGCTGCTGTTGAAGCTTCTGAAATAGTTGAATTTGAATCTGATTTTCAGACATTTGCAACTGTTGGTTTACTTGGTCAGGCAGCTGCGGTTGAATAAGGTTTTGCTGCTGATTCTGACCCATACTTTGTTGTTGATGCTGCTGCTGCTGCTGCTGCTGCAGGTTCTGATTAACACTTCTATGAGGCTGGTGGTTTTGAATAGATGGCTGCTGCTGAAGGATATTATTAGTTTGGACTAGTGACTGAGGCTGCAGCATTTGGGCTTGAACTTGACTTGAAGGTAGAGTTTGATTTACCACATTTTGCCTAGATTGTTGAGTAATATCACCTAACTGTTGCTGTGATTGAATAACAGATCCTAATGGATTCAATGTGGACGGTAGCTTTGGGAGATGGTCAGGCTGTTGTGCTTGCTGAGGTAGCCTCTGGCAATTGAACTGCATGTTGTTTGTCTGAGGTATTTGTGGTGCAGACAAGCCTAATTGACGGGAAAGATCTGTGCCAGAAAGGTTTTGCAAAACAGATCCAGACATGGAATGCATGTAATTTGGCTGTATTGTGTTAGCCAGAGAAGGGTTTTGCTGCATGTTCATCCACTGGACTAAACTTAAACCAGGCAGAGCCTGAGGATCTCTCATGCCGATATCATCACCCATCCAAGGCATTGTCCTCCTGAATAAATTGTCTAAATCTGATGATTCATCATCTGCAAAAGTAAAACCAAGGTCAGTCAACTTTCCTCTCACTACAACAGATAGCAGTGTCCTTTTCTTTTCTGTTTTGGCCATTGATTAATTTTTCAAAGTTACAAGACTATGTCAGAAAAAGAATGAGAAGCCTCCTGAAGATTTCAATTATCAGCTTAAGGCATTTCTCACAATACAAGATTCAACAGACCACATAGATACCTTCAAAGGTCAAAGTCCTAACACAATTTAAGATTTCCATCCAATCAAGGAACTATTTTTTGAAATCATGAATGACAACAAAATAATAGACTTAAAATTTTAAATAAAGGTGTTAACAATATTTAAGTTTGGTGCAGCACATTTTGTACCTGGCATTCCTGGTTGCCTTGGACGCTTTGATCTGAAGTATGGAGGGGGACAGATAAAAAATGGAGCAGTCACTGGTTCAATTTCCCAGATTGACACCCGGTTACGCCTTTCCCCAGCTGTCGACTCATCCCAACCAACCTGTTCAAGGATTTGTGAGTGATTACAGGGAATAATCTACAATATTGATAATGTAAATACGTTAATTAGAAAGGCAAAAACATGCTAGAATTTCTACCTGCAAATTACGCCACTGTGAGTTCTTCCATCTAACAGGATCAAGATCACTGATACCTGTAATTGTACCCATATACCTGCAGAAGAAATGCTTTTTGTCTTTAAGACCAACATCCTTCCAGTTCAAGTAAAATTCCAAACCAAATTTCTTCAAATCCAAGAATGCCATTTGGCTTCTCATTTTTAATAAACTTGACCAACTATTCGAGGTCAAGGCTAGAGTTGAATATGATATAATGAACCTAAAGATCCAAGTGCCAAACTCTCTATCTTTTGTAATTTGAAATAAACAGAAATTTATCTTATTTTCCTACATCAAGCCCTCATCAGTATTCAACACTAGCAACATTAAGCATAATCCCCCGATAACACAAATGCAATGTCATTGTCAACATCTAGAGTAACAATAAAGACTCAAATACGACTACCTTCTTGTTCCTGACTCTTCTGTTTCAAACATCATTCGAAAGCGCATGCCAAGTGATATTTGGTTGCTATAGACAGCCTTGTAGTACTTGGCTAATGGGATAACAAACTCTGAAGGACTTGCCCTGCACATTCAAAGAATATTTCAGTTCAGTTTAATTTCTCAGAGTGTAGAAAATTAATCCAGGTGACATAACTAAGGGGATGCACTCAAAACCTTATTAAAAAATTGTAAGAATATCAAGGGAAAAAAGTACAGAAAAGAAAATGAAAGACAATAACCTGGGATTATAAAACACAGTGAAGGGGCTATTGTTTGCTGCAGCATGAGCTGCTGCTGCGAGAATCCCTATATGCATACTATCACTTGACAATACTGATGATGATAGATTGGTGGGTTGCCTGTTAGCCCGTCTAATGCCCAATAGAAGCTGCTGCTTTTCATCCCTGCTCCCAAGCATTATACATCATATCATTGATTGAAGGGTATTTGTTAAAATCAGAAAATTAAAAGAAAAAATCAAAAGAATTGCAATTCATCACCATTACCTAATGAATAAAACAGAGTCACCAGCAAAAAGCCTCTTTCCACTAACAAATAGGCTCCATCCAGTCGTAAGCAAATGACGTTTTGGTTGTCCTGGGGTGAAGGGAAACCAAGAGTTGGAAGCAGATGTTTAGAAATGGAATGACAGAGAAAACATGATGATTATAGGTAAAGACAATTTTAAGGGTTCAACTGCTAAGCTTTCGAATGGTTGCAAAGAAAACATACCACGATAGATATGGCGGAAGGTCCATACATTATCATGCAAATCCCTAGCAATAAGTTCTTGAGCAGGTGGTTGCATGGAGAAATCCTAGACAAAAACAGAAGCAAGATTAAAATTCTAAACTATGCAGTAAACCTTTAAAATAAAGGGAAATGCTTACAAGAGGAGGGAAAATTTTCTCTGCCGCACGGCGTGGCACGGAGAACCCTCCATGAGTGCTTGTATCACTTGCTGTCAATGTTTTGCAGAAAAAATCTGGTTGCGGTTTATTTGTCTTGAGTGCAAGATCAGATCTCAACAATGACTCCTTGTCAAACTGAAAACAAAACTTGACAGATTCAGATTAAGTTCGCAACATGGACATACTTTCTCTTTAGCTTAGCAAAAATCTTATGCTATCATATATTTTAAAGGCATCTACACAGTTTTGATACAGAATAAAGATGCTAGTCCATTAGAGTCAAGTCCTTAGTCCTTACAGAAGGAACCGGCTGAAGTGTCATCTGAGCATAAACTTCATCTGTTTCTGGATCCGCCTAATCATTCACGCATGAAAAAAATTGACAAACTTAAGAATGATATCAATCTGCTAGAAAGCTAAAAGTTAAAAAGCCACATAAAGCCTGCCATACATGCAGAGTAACATTGTGAAGGAGACATAGTAGCTTTGAGGGAAGATTTGGGTAGTTTGGGATTTGTGCATCCACATCCTTCTTCATAGAAGCTGCCACCTGAAACCAGTATGTCAATCTCAAGTCAGGACATAGACTAAGTGTTCATTTCGTTTCGCTTTTTACCGACTTGCTTAAAGCAAGTAAAAGTACAGTTGTATCTGGAAAAATTGAAGCTTTAAATATCCATACATAAGTAAATAAGCTAATAAGCAATACCAAACTAGCTTAAAAAAAAAAAAAAAAACAAACAAACAAACAAACAGAGAGAAGATATCTTTTTTAAGAAAGCACCAAGTTCTTTTTATGATACAAACATATAAGAAATAGCATGCATAAAGATCAAAAAAATTCAAGTCAAGAAAGTTTAAGGGTTATTTGACCTTAAACTTTGATGAAATATAAAACAGTGTATAAGTTGCATAAAATTTTTAAAAATAAATAAAATGGTTAAATACATAATAGTTCGGACCAAAAAAATAAATGAAAGAATGTAAAAATAAAAAATTTATACTCATGCCTGTAACACACCAACGTAATGTCAAAGACTCAAAGTGTGGTACTTAAATTGTAAGTATCACATAATTAACCATAAAAAATAAAAAATAAATAAAAAAAAAAAAAAAAGCCATTATCTCACTCTAAAGGAAAAATGATATTTACCAACCCAAAAATACCCACTTAAGCAAAATCCCTTAAGACAAATATTTCACCAAACCACTTTATTAGGTGAAGCTAAACACCAGCACAAATAAAAAGGTTTTAATTTTATTTATAAAAATACTAATTAAAGGAAAAGGAAAAAAAAAATCCAAAATATTCGCTAAAAATATGCTACAAAGCCAACCTCCATGCCCAATAAAGAAAAGAGAAACAAGAAAAAGGAATTAACAGGGGATTTAAGTATAAAATGGACAAAAACCTCATTCTAACACATTACATGAAAGTTCAATGGGTTAGAACCATGAGTAATTATTACCCGATCCTCTCATAATAGTGGATCCCACAAATTAAATTGACCAACGATTTAGGTTCAAATATCTAGACCAACACATTATTCAGTGCTCTCGAAGTACACTTAAGTGGGTCCCATAAATTAAATTTACGGTAAATCCACGAGTACCTAATAATATTTCTAGCTAATTTATCCACAGTCGCATGACTTATTTAAATAATATACACATGAATAGTCCTATAAATCGCGTCTTTTTTAAGTTTTTGTGTAATAGAGAACTAGAAATTATTATTATTATTATTGGCTTTATTTTTTTAATTTTTTTAATATAGATTTGAATAAGAATAGAAATTAGCATTGATTAAAAAGCATTTAAGAGCAGAAATACCAAACCTGTTCACTGTGGCCTTGAGGGAAGTAGATGACGTGGGTCCCAGCCGGCGGTAGGTTCACCAGCGGCCCTGCGCATGCCTGCCATAGCTCTGGGTTTATGCTCTTCTTCTCTCCTCCTGCGCCACGTGTCACCCTCCCCATTCGTCAGTACCCACCCAACAAAATTAAAATTCAAAAAAAATAAAAAACAAAACTTTGCACTCATCATTTATTAATTAATTCTCTCTATTACTAGCTTCCCGTTTGTTTCCCGAGAAAATCAAAAAAGAGAAAAAAAACAAAGTTTATAAATAGTCCGTACAAAAACAAACTAAATACTATCTGATCCAAGGTCCACCGATTCTTTCAATGCTAGAGAGAGAAAGATATAGAGAGAGAAAGAGATGACCTTCGCAGGAATTGGATGCTGACGTGGCACCATTCGCCGGCGTCTTCATTGTCTTTCTCCGCCAAACTATTTTCCTCTCTCTCTCTCTCTCTCTTTTTGGTTTTCAAGAAATGATCGGATAAAAATTTATCAACGATTCATTTCTAAAAGCTGAAATCAAAAGCTCAGCTGAAAGAAAAAATAAAAAAGCATCAGATCAGCTCCAACCAAAACCAAAGCAGAAACACCAGTCAAAAATGGAGGCTATAGGTCGCCGGAAAAAGGAGAGCCGACAAGTGAGGGCAAAAAAGAGAAAAAAATATATATAAATATATATATATTTTTGTAGAGAGAGAGAGAGAAAGAGGAGTTGTGGGTGGTGTATGTTGAGTTTCACAGAGACCAAATGCTGAAATTCTGCCCCCAGTTTTCCCCTACAATCTCCAGACAAGTCCTTTTTTGCTTGCTTGCTTTCTTATCTTTTTTTACTTTTTCTCTCTTTCTCTTTCTCTGCTCTTCTTCTCTTTCTCTCTTCTCTTCTCTTCTCTTTTCCCAATGCCCTTTTTCTTCACACTCTCTCTCTCTCTCTCTCTAAAAAAACACTCTCTCTTTTTAATCTTCTCTCTCTCTCTCTCTATCTGTTCCTTTTTTTAATATCCTCTCTCTCTATCCTTGGTAATGGCACTGACAATTACATAATACAACTACTTCAATACACACACACGCCTCTCTCTCTCTCTCTCTCTCTCTATACGAAGTTGACCTCTTTGAGTTAACCAGTTATTACTTCACTTTCACTCTACTCTTATTTTAATGGTGAAATTAGATTAGTGTCTTTGCATTTTGGTAGTTTTTCGTAGAGTTTATTTGTATAGTATTTATTAAAATGTATAAAAAGTTTTCTAATTTTTAGGTTAAATTTGTAATAAAAAAATTAAAAACAGACTTATTTTTCAAAAAAAATTGATTTTATTAAAGAATCTGATTAACATGTATTGTTAGGGCATTTTGTTAATAATACTTTTACGTAAAATATAAAAAGGTGTCAAAAAAGTTTTTTTGTTTTCATAAAATATTTTCTAAACCCTTTCCTTAGTATACGTTAATTTTTTCATAAATTTTAAAGAACATAAAAACTGAAGAAAATTACCAAACGAACACATAATGATTCATTTTTTTTATAAATGAGTTATTTGTTGTCCTTAATTCAATTTAGTCTCTCCATTTTTATTTTTATTGTCAACTTATTTTATGTGATTTAATTTTAGTTAATTTAATCATTTATTTTTGTATAAATGAGTCAATTTAGTCTCTCTCTTCAAATCTACTAGAATAATGCTAGAAATACAAATTATTTTACAAAATATTTTACTAACTATTAATGTAGTGAGTAATTATTGATAAATAAAAAAGTTATATTAATTGTAGGCCCAGATGAAAACCAATAAAAGGTTGGTCACATCAACATTTTCTAAAAATGCTGTAAAATAGTTTATGACTGTAACATTACTTAATCTACTGTTAACAAAGATATCATTTAAACGTTAATTTAAAAAAAATTAATTGAAAGATTCATGAGATGTGTCATTTACTAAATTTTGTTTTTTTAAGAGTATTATTTTTAAATTAGGCTTTTGTTAACGAGTGTTCTTATCATAAACCTATAGCATTGAAAAGCAGTAAAAACTAATAAATAAATGTCACTTATTCTAAAAGCAACTTGACTCTCTATAAAAAGTTATTTGACTACATTATATAATTCATTAAAGCATTAGTTAATTAAATTCTTAAAATGATAAATTACATATTTGGTTCTTATCTTTTATATTATATTTTAATTTGATTTCAAACCTTTCAATTGTATCAATTAGTCAATGCCGTTATCCTTTACATTACATTTTCTTTATTGGTACAATTTTTTTCATTCCCGAATTACCCCTACTGCTTCTTTGCAAATGACAACCTTGACATTCTTTTTTCAATTCATTTTTTGGTCAATTCCTTCACAATCAACTAACCAACTCAAACAGCCAAGCAGAAAACTATTTATGTATATTGATCCTTGTTATGACCATCACTATCATTGTCCACTATGAACATTATGCAAATATATATATATATATATATATATTTTCCTACCTTTATCAACCTTTTATTAATTCACGTTTGTGAGAGTAGCTTGCTGCTAGATTTATACAGTGTATATATATATACGTATTACGCATATGTCATTGCCTTAAAGCAAAAAAAAAAAAAAAAAAAAAAAAAAAAAAAAAAAAAAAAAAAAAAAAAAAAAAAAAAAAAAAGAGGCCAAAGAGTCGTTGTAGAATACTTCTAATTATATATCTTAAATTTTAACTTTTTAAGAGCGTGAATTATAAATTTTTTAAGCGGAAATCACATTTTCGTCCCTACATTTTCAAGCGATTCTTACTTTGATCCCTAAATTTTATTTTTACCACTTTTAGTCTTTATCCTTAAAAACGCTTCCTATTGTGATCCCTGCCGTTATATCAAAAATGGAAAAAGTACGCATGACAAACGGCAAAATTAAAAATATATATATAAATATATACTATAATATCCTCCATGTGTCATGGGATGCTCCACATGGCTTTCCCACCCTTAGTTGGTCAGGTGGCCCTAACTTGTCCTCTAATGTGTTTGCATCCACATACTCCAACAACTCAACACTTCCATGTTCCTCATTTTTTGAACATTATATTAAATCAAAATAGATTTAGATCCAATTAAATATTTGATTTTCTCTTTCTATGGATAAGTGTACTTTTGTTCAGCTTATTTTATAAGAACCAATGCAAATGAACAATAAGCTAAACAAATTAGACGATATGAAGGAAAATTATCAACCCAAAAATTGAATTCGAAACAAGCAACATTGGAAAGGCAGCCCTAGAATCTCAAAGGAAACACTTTTATTTCATTTCAAAACAACTAAATAAAGTACGATCAAGAACAAATTACACACTTTTTGTGACTTCAGCCACTGAATGAAAAAAACTTTCTTTTGGCGAGCTCGATTCAAAGCAATTAAAATACTCAATTTCAATGTAAAAAACAAAGATCAATTTGGCAGTAAGCTCGATTCAAAGCAATTAAAATACTCAATTTCAGTGTAAAAAACAAAGATCAATTTGGCATCTAAAACTTTTTGCTCTTTACATAGGATAGGTTTAGTCTAGAAAGCATGGACGCAGCTGGGAGGGTGCCGCACCCGCGTCCAACGCAAGACGCGACATTCAACGCGGTTGCCCACGCATCGGTACCGTGTCTGAGTTTTTTTTTTTTTCTCATATTCGGGCCGACTCAGCTCGATTTGCGCCGACGTGGCTCGATTCGGGCCAAATCAGCTTCAATTAGTTCCGAATCGGGCTGATTCGGCCAGAATCGGGCTGTATCGGCCATATCAGTTCGTATCGGCCGGTGACCGATACGGACGATACGGCCGAAACATGACGGAAAAGGCCAAAAAAGGCCGAAATATGCCTTGAATCTAGCCGGAAAATCCGAAATTCTCACCTCAGAGGCATATTAATGTGTTTCTTGCCTTCTTCTTTCTTTGTTTTGTGAATCAAAGCATAGTAATGTGTTTTTTAAAAATATTGTAATAGTAAAAATATATAGAAAATATAAATAAAAATATTTTTAATAATTTTTTAATCGCCGAGTCCCGCCGCTCCTGCACCCTACTTTTTCAAAAATTGCCGAGTCCCGCACCCGTACCTGCACCCGCACCTACACCCGAGTCCCGAAACGCACCCGTGCTACATAGGGTTTAGTCTGAAACAAAAAGTTTTTCAAAAACCTAAATCACACTTTCTTTATAAACAACAAGATCAATCAGATTCACTCACACATAAAACCCAAAAAAAAAACCTTCATACACAATAATTCGAAAATGAAAAAGAAAGTTGTGGATTTAGAACCTGAAAAAGAATGGTGGAGTGATTCAGAGAAGGAGGAATTGAATAAGAGGGAATCGTCCTCTGAGGAGACATTGATGAAACTGAGGTGTCTGCCTTGAAGATCGTTGTTCTCTTGATGAAATCCACGTGGAGCATCCCATGACATGTGGAGGGTATTATAATATTTTTTGATTCTGCCGTTTGCCACGCATGCTTTTTCCATCTCTGATGTAACAACAGGGACCACAACGGGAAGCGTTTTTTAAGATAGGGATTAAAAGCGGGAAAAATAAAATCTAGGGACCAAAGTGGGAATTGCCTGAAAATGTAGGGATGAAAATGTGATTTCTGCCAATTTTTTAATATAATCATATATAAAGATGAATTTGAATATTTTACATTTCCTTAGTAGGGTGTGGCATATCATTGAACCATTGTATGATAACTTACTGAAACTATGTATCTTTTTTTTTTTTTGCTAATCTGAAACTATGTATCTCAAATGAAGTTAAAGATCAAATTAAGATTTGATTTATGTAGACCAATTCCATTTAGGAACATTGAAGGTCTTTTGTAGAGCTAGTGAATGATTTGACTTAATCAGATAATCTTGGCAATGCTTAATTTTGCTAAATGTAACTTTTAGTTTTATTTTTGGATCAAACCACTATCTAATCCCTTAATTATGTGTCAAAGTTCAATTTGTCTCTGCATTATTTATTGTGCCAACTTAGTCCATACAATTTTACAAACAATTCAATGCTACAATAAAACCCTAGTTCTCTGGCAAAGATGAGTGCTCTTCTCGCTACTAAGGCTTCTATTATTTCAACACTATTGTTAGTTTTTAGACCCCTTAAAAACACAATTAGATTAACCTAGGTAATTTGCCAAGTGATTACTTAGTCCAATTTAACAAATCTAGGTTATCACAATTACAAAGATCATATCATGCAAAGCAGCAGAAAGATAAATAACACAAAATATGATCACCCAGAAAACCAAACCAGTAAAAACCTGGGGAGAATTTGACCTAACTATCCTTAAGGTAAACTTGAATCCACTATCTTGAAAGAATCGAAGTTCATACAATAAGACTTACAAGCCCCCATACTCGATTTCTTATTGCTACCAACCAGTAGAACTTACTGACACGATTACGTGCAAGCTCCGAATCTACGAACTCCTTCTTTCTTGGATTCGCCACCAGATACAAGCACACCTGCTTGTGTTTTCTTTAAGCTTCAATGACAGCAGCCGAGTTGATCATCAAGGTGTAGATAATATCATCTCCTTGAAAACTCTAAGTTTGTGTAAAGGGAAGCTCCTCTAGATCTCACAAGAAATTTACACAAACAGCAATATGAGCAACACTAAAACGTGGCTAGGGTTTGCCTTTTATACTTAGGACAAATTAGAAAATCCTAAAACGTTTTAAACAACTAGGGCTGAGTTAGAAATTTGCAAAAAAAAACATTCTACCCGAGATTCGATTGATCAAGCCTAAGGTTCGATCAATCGAGCTAGGTCGAAATGCATAATACTTTTTGCATTAGCTCGATTCCAACTTTACATAAAATGTACAACTTTGAGCAAGACTAAAACACCTCTAAACACATTGTTTTGATCATGGTTTGCCAACAATACACATTAGAGTTCTAAATACATAAATACCTAAGTCTTTAGAACCTAACAACTATGAAGGAATGTGATATTTTGAGTCAATGCCGCCATAGCTCCACTCCCGTAGTTACAAATAATCATTATGATCTCTACCTGGTTTTTCTCATGAGAGGTCGCTACATCATAGTTTTCTTTGTGTTTATCTTTAGCGGGGATTACCATTTAACCGAAGGGGACAATATCAATGAGTTTGATCTTGGTCTACCACAAGCTCGATAGAATTCTTGACAAATTCATATCTCAATAAAACTTGAATGTCTAATTAGTTTGAATCATGTGTCATTTGAACTCTTTTGTTTCATATTAAAAGAGATCAATAACTACAAAGTCAAATTAATCTATTTGTGTTTGGTTCCAATTAACTCAATTATAGGAGTGGAAAAATTTGCCTGACCCATGGGTACCCAACCTGACCTGTGAAGCAAATAGGGCAGGTTTGGGTTTTAAAAACCCAACCCGTAGCTGCTTCAGGTTGGGTGCAGGTATTATGCATATTCGCCCCAAATCTGACCTGTATACATATATTATATTAAAAAAAATATTAAAATCCCTAACTCCCTAAGTATAAATATCTAAACTTTCTCTCCATTTTCATTTTTCCTAATCCTAACTCAACCGCCCTCTCCCTCTTCATCTCTCAACTCTCTCACTCACAAGGCTACAAGCATAACTCTCTGACTCTCTCATCTTTGGTTTTCCCTCGCACATCTCGCACAACCCTTTCATCTCCCTCACCCATCTTGCACAACCTATATGGCCATATCCCTCACCCATCTCGCACCGATACCCTGCTAGTCAACCACCCTCTCACAACCTCACTCAGCCGCCCCCCTTATGGCCATGCTCAGCCTTACGGCCTTACAGCCTCACTCCCTGGTGAAAGTGCAAGAAGATGATCAATGGTGTCAATAGAAACGGTGATGGGATGATCAGTTTTGATGAGTTCTCACCAAGACTTGATGGACCCTCCCCCTTCCAAACAAGTTACTGTTTAATACATATTTATATATATATTTTCCTCTTCTTAATTCACTAATCTAAATCTAATCTAGGTTTTTCTCAAAAGAAAAAGAAAAATCTAATCTAAGTTGTTTTTCTTTTATGTTTGGTTGGTTGGAGATTTATATTTGGTAGGTTGTTGTTGATTGGTGATGGTGAAGATTTGTAAATATTTTGAAGTCCATGATCTAATTTTTTTTTTTTTTTTAAATATTGGGCCACGGATTGGGCCCTGAAGTTCCCTAGTGGGGCGAGGCCCACAAGGACCCGACAAGGTAGGTTTAAGGGTTAAAAGAAAACCCGTTTAGCAAGTAGGGCAAGTTTGGGTTTCACAAGGCGAGTGATGGGTCGAGTTCAGGTTTAAAGAAACCCACCCCAAACCTGACCCGTTGCCATTCCTACTCAATTAGTGAAGTCTCATGCTGTCGCATAAGAGATTTAGGGTTTTAATACTGCTTCTATTAAAAACCAATTAGTGACTTAGTTGGATGATAAATAAAAATCATCATAAAGCAAACGTTATAAGTTGGAAATTTATTATCTATAAATAAATAAATTAAAAAAAAAAAAAAACTCTTTTTGTGAAGCAACTTACAATAATTTCTTTAAAGGAAGTGTTGATAAGAATAGCATTGAATTGTTTTTAATTATGGGCTAAATTTACAAAACCAGTAGTTTAAGGATGAAATTAAATTCTAACATAGTTGAGACAAGTTATCTCTCTCTCTCTCTCTCTCTCATATGCATTTTTACACAAATTATAGAAGTACGGTTACATTGAACCACATATCTATCCTTTTACAAGAAAAAAATATATATAATTATGTTATAAGATCATTGACAAATATTATTAGGTTAAAATTTGGGCTTAACAAGAAATAACGCGTAAGAAAAAATGAACTATTGCAAATTTGCTTTAGTGTGAGTTGAGCGTAGTCTTAATTTTAACTATTGAATTAGTAGCTCGAAACAAAATAATTATGCCAAATGGCCATATATAACTCATTTAAAATCTATATTTAGTCAAATTTATGTCTATTTTTAAGCCTTGCTAAATGTCTAATTTCAAATTAAATAAATTTCACTCAAAAACTCATTACAGCGTAAAAGAGATGGACAAAAGATTCTAAACTCACCATCTTTGTGCATATTCTAAATTAGACTCAAACCTAATACAATTCAACTAATACAACCCAAATGAAACTATGTTTTTGGCAGCATATAGGTGAACCCTAACAAAAACCCGGACAATGAAATCATGCTTCAGCAACTAAAGGATTATGTGTAATGGCTTGATTAATCATTTTCAGAATATAACTTTGTCACTCACCGGGGAAAGAAATATATGAATTAAATTATTCTACATACCAATTTTCTTTCCATCCATAAAATAAATAAAAATTATCGCAACTATTATGTCCAATGAGTGATAAGTTCATGGCATTTCAAATTTCAAAAACAAGAAAACTTTAACAATCCTAGCATATTCCCTACAAATAATTCATTAACTTTTTTTAAGGGTTACTCTTTCTTTTCTTTTTTTTTTTTCTTTTTTTTTTTAACATTCTACATATATACACTTAAATTTTATACATGCAAAACAAATTAAAATCCAACTTTCAATTAACAAGACGGTGGGATTTGACCTAAATGGTAGACCCTACCACTAAACTTGCTTTGATAACATCTTATGATTCTTATTTCCTAGTTCTCAAACATAGGCTGACCTTTTTATTTAGGTTATTTCTACATATATAACATTTTTTAAAAATGGATGTTTAATTTCCAATATTAACCTCACATTATTTTCAAAAAGCAAACAAATTATTTATTGGAAGTCTTATTATAATATATTTTTTCTTTCTTCTTTTTTTCTTTTCTTTTTTGAGCAAAAAAAGTCATATTATGATACCTTTAATATAAAGTTTTAAAAATTAGGCTGATATCATAATATCATTCTTTCATTGCTAATTGTGTCATTTCAAATATTTTATCAGTTGATAAACAAGGGAAATATGATTATTCAATTCTCAGTTCCATTATTAGAAATCTATTTTGGATTTAAATGGCACTTCACCTCTTGTTTTGGAAAAGAAAATGAAAAGAACAAAATTCCTCTATGCAATAATATGAAGAACTTAATTACTAACTGAACAACTTTCGTACCATGAAAGCATAATTTTTTTTGGTATGAAATGATAAACACTTTAGAAACAATAACAAAACTACTATAATTAGACAAAACATTAAAAGATATAAAATTATTATAAATTAAAATTAAAATTTTTAATTATATAATCAATTTTTGTTCTTATATGGTGTGTTAAAAGTTGTATGGTTCAATTCAATGTACCCATTAGATATCTTCCTTTTCAACCATGGTTCTTGTAGTTTTCCCCCTTTTTTAATAGAATTCATTGTTCAAAACAATTTGTTTAAAATTGAAACTCCATTATCGAAAGCTTCCAAAAAAAATAATGTAAACATTTCTTGTTTTATTTCATTTAAAATCTTGCTTGACCCTTTTCAAAAGTATCTTTAAAACCAATACAAAAAATTATTTAGTAAATAATCCATACATTGTACAAACAGGCCGCTAATAAGAAAAAATAGACAATTTTTTTCCATACCATATTAAGAATCTGTTTGGGAACAGTTTATTTAATTAAAATTGAAATTATTTTTTGTTAAAAATACTATAGATAAAATTAAAAAGTAACGGAAATAGTATAACGAAATACATAAATAATAAATTAATTATTATTATTTTTTAAGATTTTCGTTAATGAGTTTTCATTATTGGTATGTAGGGCCAGGCTTTGCTGCCCTCACATGCAAAGTGGACTGTCAGGGCATATCTGTGCTAATAAGAGTGCTTAAAGGTTGGATTAAGTGGAAATTAAGCAACTTTGAATTAATTAATACTTACTCACAAGGCTACAACTTAATTACAAGACACCTTTGCCTCTCTGGTTGTAATCACTAGTTGCTGACGTGGCAGACCATGTCGGCGGCTGAGGTCCCACGTGCATACGCGATGTTGACAGCACTGCTTTTATTTATTTCTATTAATAATAGGTTACAGTATTATTTAGTAATTTCTTTTTCTTTTCTTTTCTTTTTTTTTTATTTTTATTTTTGTGCTCTTCTTACACATTGTAGTTTGTACCCTCAATAAATTTCCAGATGTGGATCTGCATCTTGTATATTGTCGGTTTTCTTCACTTTTTTTTTTTTCTCTCTTTTTTTTATTATTATTTTAAATTAACCCTTTTTTTTAATGAATGATAATTCCATTCATTTCTATATAAGTAATTTTGAGTGCAAATCATGTTTTGAGAGCCTCAAACTCTCTTAATGCTTTTGATTGTAATATTAGGCAAAAATATCCCAATCTCCTTTGTTCCTAGCTTTGATTTTGTGGACTATCTAGGGAGAATGTGGTGTTTTTCTTTTTCTTTTTATTAATATTAATCTTAGGTTACCGATAAAAATAAAAATTTCAAGCCTTTATTTTTGTATTGCAAAATACACATCTACTATATAAAAAAAAATAAAAAATAAAAAGAGATGTTGGTATTCAATGCCATTTATATATGCTACAATTCAATTGATTTTAGTATAGCTAAAATTAGAAACTATGTCCTTTTTTGTTGATATAAGACTCTACCAATTAAGTTGTTTATATCCTATGCGATAATTATAGTCTTAAGTAATTTGAACTATTTTTTTAGCGAAAGATTTGTTGGAATAAATGAGTTTTTCTTTTAATTGGTTAACATGTAGTCAATGAACTTTTACTTATACAATTTTTCTTTCTTTATAAAAATATAAAATAAAAAGTGAGGTTGTGAGTTCAAAACTTATAAAACATGTGAATAAATTACAAATTAAAAACAAATAAACCATAGGATAAAAAGATCAATTTTCCACATGATACAACTTGGTTACTAAAAAGGGGAAAAAAACGTAAGCCCTATATTAATGAGAGAATATTATTTATCTACAAGACAAAGAGGGCATACTTGATTTTACAAATTTGTAGGTAATGAATGCAAACTGGCCTCTTTAATTCAAAGATTTATTTATTGAATTTTTTATATACAATAATTATTAATAAATTCTTAATTCCTGAATGCAAGATGTGTGGGTCCCTTTCACCGTGTTTCCTGATTAGGTTGCGTGGTAGGGCCCTCTGCTTTGACCAACATCAATTGTGTGCTCAGCTTAATTTGCATAGCCTATGTGGCATGATCTACGGTCCACGATTTATAGTAAAAAATACTCTTTTATAATTAGAAGTAAATTTGAGGAAAAATATTACTCCTAGGCCAAAAAAAAAAAAAATTCCAGTATAAAAGATTGAGCTTGTGTCCAGTGATTACTTTCATTGAATATGTTGTGATGCGGATACGTGTCCATATATATTGCAACATGTTCAGTAAAACTGACTACTAAATATAAGCCAAGTCCTAGATTAGTAGATTAGGAAAAAATTCTATATACCCGACTACTGCTTATTTTGGTGCAATTAGTAATTAAAATCATCTTTGTACAAGATGTGTTGTCAATTATCACCGTAGAATCTGAATGATAACCGAATCAACAAACAAATATGCGATGATTGAATGATATGAACCACTCAAGATTTTTTTTTTTTTCATCCTCAATGAAATTTGTTGTTGTAACAGTAGCATACTAAAGTCTACTTATCTTAGTGGTTAAATTTTACATTACCACTAAAATTGTGGGGCACCCAACTAAAAAATATCAAAAACTTTCGGTTGGTCAAATCTTCAGTTGTTTGATATGTTTAATGTATAGTTATAAATTTCATGTCATAAAGTACTGAAATGTCTTTCAGCAAAAAAAAAAAAAAAAGTACTGAAATATCTCGTACTAGCCATCAAATCAATATAATAGCTTTCTTGAAACATATTACTTCAGATACCGATTTGTACAAATTTCATTCAAATTTATAGTTGAACTTAATAAGTTTTTGCAAGGGAACCTAGATTAGTTTTTAATGGATTGTGAGTGGTTTCAAACAAGATTTAAATAGAATGGTCTATAAGTAGTTTTAGATGGACTTAATATAGTTTTAAATAAGTTAGAAATATTGCACATTCAAGGTGTGAAGTGTAATAAATTTTAATTGAATTTGTTTTAATATTTTTAAGTTTAAATTACATGCAAAGACACTTTACAGTTTACACATAATTGAAGCCTATTTATAATTTAAAGACACTTTTTTAGAAAGAAATTTAAAGGCACTTAGCATCAAATTACATGAGAATTAAAAGGATACTTAGCAAAAAAATGGAATGCAATTTAGATCAAGTTTGAATTCTTAAATGAGCTTCCACTTTATATACAATTATATATACCATTAGTAAATATTTTGGTATATGGAATTTATTCAAATGATATAGGAAGGTTCTTTTCACACTTTTTATAATTAAGGGTTACATCATCATGTTCTCAAGTCTTAAGCAACATCACCCAGTACTAAACAACATATTCTTCCATTCCCATCATGTATTTTTGAATAAAAACAAATTTGCAGTAGTCAATTATGAGTAGTGGAAGTTTAAAGACACAGTTTTTGTGCCATAATTCTAAAGTGGTAGACTGTGATAACAAGTGGTAGGTCTACGAGAAAGCAGTAAATCACAATATTCACAATCGATCACTTCAACAAGCTGTGGCAAAAGTTATGACAAAATGTATGATCGTAGAGGAATTGGTATTTAAACCAGTGATTAATGGTGAAGAAGGAAATGATAATGGGTGATGGGACCAGGGCAATAGCTCCACCATTGGCATTTTGGCAATCAATCAAGCTAATGAAGGGATGTGAGATACCTCATACCTGGATGGATTGTTATTCATCCAAAAGGTGAAAAAAAAGGAAAGATACCCAGATGTGGATTGTGGTGGAGAAGAAAGCTAGTGCTCCATTAAAGAAAGTGATGGAGGATATGCCTTGAATTTTTCTCAAGAAAAAAAAAGGGGGTTTGTGAATAGAGAGAGAGAGCATGGACGTTGAATATGAAAGTATTGGGGTTATTGGGTTGTTGAAGTAGTTGGTGGGTATAATTTGCATGGAGAATTTGGTAAAGGTCAAGAGAATATTGGCTTCACATGGTAAAGTAGGAAGATCAGTGTCTGTCGTTTTCCCAAAAAATGAAAAAGGTTTTTTTTTTTTTTTTTAAGCTTTGGAAATAATCGGTGTTTGTCAGAAAATGGGTTTCGTAAGAATACATTGCACACGGATGGAACTTTGAAGGAGCAAAGTCCTTGTCTTTTTTATTCTATTTTTTTTTCTTTTTTAAATTACAAATTGCATTATTCAAGTTTTGGGTTATTGTCATTTTGTTTTTTTTTTTTTTTTTTTTTTTTTTAGAGATACTAATTTTGTCAATCGACTCATTTGAATTTCTATATATTGCCAATTTGAAACCTTTTACTTTTAAGTTTGTTAGCTATGCCCCCTTTAATGTTACATACCAACTAAAAAAGGAAAATGATGTAATTTTATTTATGTATAAGATTTTTTATTTATTTATTTTAGATTTAGTACTTTTTAATGTTTTCAACTGAGATCAAATCTCTCATCCCAATCTATAAAATTATCAAAATTAAAGAAAAAGAAAAGAGTTTCTAATTTCTTTTTTTCTTCCATCACCATCACATCGTAACTAGCTACATGGGAAGGGAGGGGGATATTAAAATTTTCATTTTTATCTTAAGAAAAATAATTTAAAATTTTATTTTTAAGACTTTGACCCCAGCCCCTAAGAAATTATGACCTCCTACCTTTAAAAAGAAAAGTTAAGTTTTTTATTTTTATTTTTATTTTTATAATTTTAATATTTAAGAGGCTCAAACTTTAAGAAAGAAAAATTGATCTCATAAATGATAATAAAACTATATCATAAAGATGATATAAATGTAAAATTTCTTTATTAATATTTTTTTGGGTATAAAAGTTAAGTATTTAAAATTTTCAACTATATATGATAATATCCTATTAATTTAAAACAACCTTTTCATGGAAGAGTGATCTCTAAATAAAACTCTCTTTTGTTCCACTAATCTTCATATGGTGTTAGTTTACTTCTTTCTCATGTAATATATATATATATATATATATATATATATATATATATATAAGAAATTTGAAAGAGGAATTGTATCAATAATCTTCATATGGCGTTAGTTTACTCTTTCTCATGAAGTATGATATTTTTCACTAAAAATTAAAAATACTTAATCAAACACGTATGTATATGTTTCTATACATGCATGTGTGTGTGTTCGATATTAAAATTTGCACCCCCAATTACAAATTCTGTCTCCACCCGTGTCTACCATTACCCATGAAGTTACCAAACCAAACGAAAGTCATGTTGTCAAAGTTCATGAAATCCATCGGCAAAAAGTTGTTTACACAAGCCTGTTCTTGTTATTTTCTCAAGAAACAAACAAAATGTATTTTAGATTTTGGTATTAGATTTAAGAAACATGCATGTCTCTTTCTATATCTTTTGATGTGTTTGTGTGTGCTTGTGTCAAGGCATAAGCTTTTATTCTTATGCTTTCTCAACGTCTAAGCATATGGTAGTAAAAAAAAGCCATTAATACCAACGGCAGAGTGGATTATAAAATTGGAGGCTCAAATTATAAAATAATTTATATATAATTAAAAAACATATAGGTTATATAACTTATATTTTCAATAAATAACTTTTTAGGGACTTGATGTCATCACTGAAATTTATCATAGTATCATACGCTTACAGGATGTATCTTATTCTGCTTGAAGGTTTTAGTGATGACAATGGAAACAATTATATTTTTCTTTTGGGAAACATTTTGTTAGGTTATTCACTTCTAGTATTGGTTATATTTTAGTTTAAGGCAGTGATGCAATATGTAGAAAATATGAAAAGCAAACAATTATTGTTAATTCTACTGTGGTTGTTGGGCATATAACTTTACCTTTAGCAAATGAGGAAGAAAATTGGTTTTCTATTAAATCCCATTTTGGGAAAACCAAATTCCTCATGTTCTAATTCTTTTTGACAACACTGGTAGAATTGGTAGAGTACAAAACAGTTATTATAAAGACAAATCTTTTTTTTTTTTTTGAGAAAGATTATAAAGACAAATCTAGACCCATAAAATGATAATGTAATAATGTGAAATCTTATTTGAGTAGTAACATCATTAATACGGAATATGTAAAATCCTATTATAGTTTTGCAAATCTATTAATTTAGACCTTAGCAAGAGAGAAGGTTTGGAATGCATTGAGAGAGATTGAGTAGCTTATGGAATCCAATAGATAAAAGATTGTTTTCAGCTAACTTTGCACTTAACATAGAAACATGTGAGAGGACAAAATTGGAGATGAAATCAAATGTGGAGGATTCATATCAAAATGTTCAAACATGAAGAATCAAAATGAAAAGACCCTAAACATAAATGGGCAAAAGTATAATGTAGTCTAATTTACATATATTAAGAATGATGACGTGGAAAAATATCTACTTTAATTTTAAAAAAACTTATGTGACAATGTTAAAAAAAATTAACAAAAAGTTTAAAAGTTTTCATTTTACATCATTATATAGATAAGATGATATCCATTACATTCTCATCACATATAAAAACAAAATATTATTTTTACATTGGTAATGGAAATTACTGATGTGAAATTATCTTTGTAACCTCCTCTATAACTGTTTTTTTTTTTTTTTTTTGCTAAATAAAAATGAGGTTTTTGGTGTGGACTCATTAACCCCATTCCACGTGATGACAATGAATAATATCACGTATATCACTCAGGGCCTTGATGGGACTATCATCGTAGGCATAGCACATTTGTTGAAGCGTCGCTACTCAAACAGCTTAACTCATGTCAAGCATCATGTGAAGCGATATAAAGACTTCTATAACCAAGTCACACCCTTGCAACGGTAACCTCCTCTATAACTTTCACACATGTAATCTATAATATGACATAAAATAAATTAACACTATCTATTTAATATATTAAAGTGGACACTCAATAAAGGATCCAAACTATATTTAGATTGCACTCTAATTTTATGATAAGTATCATTCTAATTAAATTTCACATGTTGTGGTTTTGTGCAACGTTGTCCCTTCAATTTAGTACTATGTCTAACACATTTAAAACGGTAATATCTATATCCATGGAAAATAAATAAAAAATAAATAAAAAAAAGAAAAGAAAATAGGCATAAAAAAAGGGCGGTTTTGTAATCTTACATGGGGTTACTAATAGGCTACAATGGGGATATATCCCTTTCGCTGAAACTTTCCAGCAAAATGCCCCCTATTTGAAACTATTTAGGGATATGCCACTGTTTTAAACTCGATTTTTTTAAAATCAAGTTTCAATGAAAAACTCAATTTGGCGAAAATCAAGTTATAGGCAATCAAACTTTTTTTTTTTAAAAAAAAAGCATAGAACTCGAGTTCCATGTTGGTTTTTTCAAGAAACTTGATTTTCACTAAATCGAGTTTCAAAATAGGGGTATATCCTAAATAGTTTCAGACAGGGGGCATTTTGCTGAAAAATTTCGACAAAAGAGATATTTTGCAATTTTAGCTGTTACTAATATATATATGCTCTAGGTTAGAACTTAGAACCCTAGCCACCCTTAGATTTATTAGTTGTTTTTTACTCAAATAACCTTAGACAAAAGACTGTGAAAGGATTCAAGTGAGAGGAGGCTAGAGATTTTTTGAGATTTTTAAGGTAAGCACCCTAGAAATTCCTTTTATTCTAATTATTTAAAATAGTTAGTCCCTAGGATAACTTATTTTAATAATTTTTTTGGACACCTTAGAAATTTTATCAATTATAATGGATTTAGGTTATGATGAAGTGTTCTTGAGGAGTTGCAAGAGTTTTTGAGTAGACATTGATTTATTTAAGTATCTTTTATCGTAGAGATGATGCATGTGAGAAAGCTACCTTAGGATTTGACACTAGTGTTTAGTAACTATTGGGATATTTGAAATTTATAAACTTTTATGTGAGTTGTATTTTTCAACAGTCGACAAAAATTCCAAGGTACATTGCATCAACCTCCATTAAGATTTAAAGAAAAAAGAATATTTCATTTCAAAAAATTCCTACTCAAACTATTGATAAAATAATACTCCCCTTCAGGTTTGTAAACAAACAATACTTTTCTTTAAAGTTAGTATCAATGAGTAAAAATATTTTTTTAAAATAAAATATTCCATTAGGCAAGTCATATTGTAAGAGAGTATGACTTATTTGTTGCATTTATATAAATCTCAAAGCAGCATTATTTTGTCCGTGTTTAAAAAGTTATGAGTATGACAGGACAAAACTTGAGATGATTCATTATTATGGGCAAGTCATTGATTTATTTAATGATTAAAAAGTTAAAAAAAAAAATTTTAAAAGAAAAAGAAGAAGAAAAAGAATGGTGTGGGGTTGGTGAGCGTGCATCGGTGCATGTAAGCACTCAAATTTCCGGCTGGTTTAACGGACTTGGAATTCCCAACGCACGGAAACGCGACGGTCACAGCCCATAGAGATATTGCCATGTGGAAATAATAGCCTATAGGATTACAGCGTGTGGGATTGGTTACCATAAACTTAGAAAGAAAAAAAAAACAGAGAGAAAGAAGACATGCGCTTTTTAGTCTTTTAGGGTGTGTTTGGATACTGTTTATTTTGTTAAAATTGAAAAATTATTGCTGAAAATACTGTAAATAAAGGTAAAAGTCAGTTAAAATAGTACAATAAACTCTATAAATAATACAAAAAAATACAGTAAAACTTATAAATAATAATGAAAATAAACTAAATAATAAAATAATTTTTTTTTTTACTTTCACGCGTTTAAGGGAGAGACAAATGTCATTATTCATGCACTATTCTATCACTGTTTACATACTATTTATCACTGTAACAATACTGTCCATATATTAAAAAAATATTAAAAATAGGGCTCACTTTGGAAGAATTGATTTAGCATTTTCCGATGGGGCTCACTTTTTGAAAGCACGCCTTTGCTTTCCGATTTGTCCACCTACCTCGGGATTAGCATCCCTACAAATTTAATATTCTTTTAATTTATTTTTTTCCTTTTGGTTTTTTTTTTAAAATATTTTTTTGTTGTTGCACGCCGTAAAGTGTATACGCCTTACGCACAGCATTTGCAAGTCATGTGTTCAACAAGAACCAAATTTGAAATTATGAAATCGTGTCTTAAAAACAAGTTTTCAAAAATTTAACTGAAATTTTATTTAGAACCTACAATTTCATCTACTATGGAGTGTGCAATTAGTAATGTTTATTTATTTATTTTAAGAGTATCTATAGAATTATGAGTAAACCAAAAATTTAGGGACATAACCTTGGTGGAAATTAAGTGCATAAATTGTTAAAGTGGTCAACTATGAAGGAGGGAGAAGCAATTTTACATAAATCTATAATTTTTTTTCCCAACAGTCACATATTATTTTAACAAGTTGTGAAAAATAATTAAAAAGTTATAGCAAAATTGTGTCCCTAGATTTAATTAATAGCTAAATTGACTCAAAATTATTTTTCCTTTTTTAGAATAAGAATTTACTTTTTATTTTATTTTAAGTAACCGTTCTTCAAAACACCAAAATCTGATTTTTTTTTTTTTTTATCATATATATATATATATATTTTATCGTATATTTCATTAAAATAACATTATATTTTTATTTTTATTTCTATTTTTCTCACTTTTAAAACTTGAACTTTTCTGTATTAAAAAAAAAAAAAAAACTTGAACTTTTCTATATTTTGGTCATCAGGAATGATAAAGGTGAGGTCATGGCTGACATGTCTGCTATTGGGCCAAAGGTGGATACAAGTGAAGAGGCTGAGCTTCTTGCATGTAGGCAATCAATTGAGTTTGCTGTGGAAGTTGGTTTTACTCGACTAGTGATAGAGGGAGATAATTCCAATGTTATGCAAGCAATTTCTTCGAATGCGGCTAACTATTCCTTTCTTGGCAATGTGGTGGATGATATTCGCCATTTGATGTCGGGATTACAGTGGGCTTCAACTAGTAAGATTAGGAGGAGAGGCAATAAGGTAGCACAAGTTTTAGCTCAACATGCTAGGCACTTAGATTATGATTTGTTTTGGTTGGAGGATTCTCCACCATCAGTTTTGGAAGCCTTGTATCAGGATTTGATTTTATTATGATTTAATGAATGATGTTCCTTTCTCAAAAAAAAAAAAAAAACCTTGAACTTTTCTATATTTTGGTCATTGAGACAGAAAATAAAATAAAATAATTGTTTGAGAATGAATAGTAGTACAGTACTTCCCTAGATTTTTTTTTTTTTTTTGAGGAACTGTGAGAAAGTACTTCCCTACATTTAAGGAAGCATTGTAGTAAGAATGTAAGATGTTCTTAACCAAAAAAAAAAAGAATGTAAGATGTTATTTTAGGGAATGTGTAGCCGTGTAGGGAACCAACCTGGTTTTTTTGTTTTTTTGTTTCATTAATTTTCTAAATTGGTCTCTTATTCTATTTTAGAAAAACCGATGTGAATGTTTTTATTATTCACATACACTGCATCAATGATCATGTGGGATCTTCATAACAGAGACTTGTATAACATGTTGTCTGCAACAAATAGTAAAAAAGAGAAATAGTTATCTCTGTTGTCTTGGCGACTTGACAATCTCGCCATTCTCGTCTATAAAGAGAGAGAGAGAGAGAGAGAGAGAGGGAGAAATAATAATTTGGTTTGAGGTATTGATGAATAGTATCTCACCAAGTATATCGAGGTACTATTCACAAATTAATTTAGTTAACAAGGGCATGTTTGATATGTAATTCCAAACAATAGTTTTAGTGTTTAAACACTGAAAATTGTGATTCTAAAAAAAATAAAGCATTTAGTAAGGGTGTTTTTTTAAGAATGATTGAGTTACGTTGCTCGTTTTAGGGTATTTAAACACTAAATTTGGAAAATTTCTCTTACCAATTTTCATATTTCAAACAATGTTTCTCAATGACACTTTTGTAAATATTTTGAAAAATATGGGGCCCACTTGATTAGACAACATATAAAACTTCATTATAGGGATGGCAATGGGGCGGGGCGGGGCGGGGCGGAGCCGAAGGATGGGGTCTTCGCCCCCGCCCCACATGGATTTTTCTTGCCCCATCCCTGCCCCTTAAGGCCCCGCGAAGCCCTGCCCCATCCCGTAAAACTTTATTTCTTGTTAATATTCCCTACAACTATTACATTTTTTCAAATAAAATGACATGTTTCAATAATAAAAATATACTTGAACCCAATAAATGTTATAAATTACTAAATAGTGTGTATTATTTTTTTTTGACTTCGAAGATAGAATTATATTGAAAAAAGGGATCGAAGCCCAAAAACTTACAAAAAGCGAGGATAGTAGCAGACAACAGCCTTCCAAAAAATAAAATAAAATAAAGTAACAAATTGTGTCCAAACAAAGAAAACTATAAGAAGTATTGGTTGTCTTTTTTTCCTACGCATGTTTAAAAACTAGCACACTTAGGTCCTCCCATTTTGTGACTATTTCATAGAGAATGAGACAAAGTCTTAAACCTGTACCTTATAAGTTATAACAGCCAAATGCCCACACACACACAATGACACAGACACAAATATTTAGAGTCTTTGACTCAGGCCCAGACCTGTACCACATTAAAAAAAAAAAATTATGTTCATGATGAAAAGTAAGTTGAGAAAGACGAATGAATCATGAATGAAATAAGTAATTCAATAGTATATAAATTTGTTTCTAATAAAGACAAAATAAAACGTTAAAATTGGTATCTTATTTCCAACTTTGCTAGAGAGAAAAAAGAGGTAGAGAGCCACGTTGAGTAGAATAAAATAAGCTAATGATATTTTTGTTTAAATAGTAGGGTTTTAGGGTATGAAAAAATTACAATTTAATCCTTATTAACGCGGGGCGGGGTGAGTCTAAAAAGTGTAAACCCATCCCCGCTCCGCCCTGGGGTGCGGGTCTAAAATTTCGCCCCATCCCCGCCCCACCACCTTTGCGGGGCGGGGAAAACCCGCATGGGGCGAAGCGGGGAGGGGCGGGTCAAAGCGGGGCGGGGCAAAATTGCCATCCCCGCTTCATTCTTCAATTCCAACCAGGGGGCCCACTTGTCAACTTGTTTTTAAAAAAAAAAAATACACACACATACCAAACATACCATTATGTTTTTTCACATACTGAAACATGTTATTTGAAACATGATACCAAATACATTTTTTTGCTTTATGAATACCGTAAACGCGTGTTTTCATAACACTTTTTAAACTATAGTTTTCACATCATTTTAAACAACAATACTAAAAATCTCTAACCAAACTAGCCCCAAGTTGTTCAACTAGATGCAAATCGATTTTAGGTGAGTTTAGCTATAGTTGTTGTAAAATTTTGGTTTGTTGAGCTCATGGGAATGCTCCTAGCCTGTTAGACATATCCAACGGGTTGGGTTGAAAGTGTTTGGATTCAACATGATTAGGTATGGGTTAAATAAAGTAAATGTGAGAATTTTATTTGACTAAAATAGGTTCTTATTTCTCTCACTCTAACTTGATTTTTGACCGTTTGGATCAATCTTATATGATCTTTTTTTTTTGAGGAAAATTTTTTAAAATAGTTTTTAACATTTTTTTCCATATTTCTTTCGGAGCAAATAAAGGAAAATAAAATATTCAAAGATAAAATTTAAATAATGCATAAATTCTTAAATTTATGATCAAATAATTATTCTAATAGTCTTCTGGTCCAATAGTTTCACAAAAGAAGAAAATAAAATGCGACTAATTGTAATATAAACTAAACATAAAATTAAATTAAATCACTTATAAAATCACAAAGTGTATATATTGAATTATCTTTTTGTTGAAAATTGTCAAAACTTCGATTGCACTCAAAAAATTTTTAATTTAAAAAGTTAAACATAATGTGATTTTTTTTTTTTTTTTTAAAACAGAGAACTAGCATCTTTATTTTTTTAAACAAACAGTAAAGCTCGTATAATCCAAAGTATTTTGACCATTTTAGCACATTTTCTTACCTAGAGTACTGTGCAGATAATGAAAATGAAGAAACAACAAGAATTATTTATGATGAAGCCCTTATAGTCAACAAACCTCATTTTCATATCCCTCTTTTGCAGGGATATAGATGGTCCACACTGGCCGTACCTAAGCCGCGAAGCACATGCAAATGTGTAGAGTGGTCTTCAATCTGTACAATATTTTAAAAGGATGTTTATACCGATTGAAAATATTGGACACTTTCGGAGCAAGAACATGGTTTAGGTAGGAGCTAATAAATGATAACATTCTTGCATTCAATTAAAATATATCAAATGTTTATTGGATCACCTTTCAATGTCAATCTCATCACAACGCAATTTTATGGTGATTGCCCATATTCAAAGATACTATTATTTTATCCTTTTTTTTTTTTTTTTTTTTGAGCACTAACAACGCGAGATGTAAAAAAAAAACACATATTTTCACATTCTCAAACACTAATTTATCTATTTTACCAAATCCATTCAATAATATACTGGTTTTTATTTTTTTACATATAATCCAATAAAATAATATAAACTATCTAATAAAAAAATATTCTCTCTGTCCCAGTTTGTTTGTCTTCTATTTCATTTTGGGATATCCCAAAATATTGTCTTGTTTCTAAAAATAAAAGTCATTAATTTACTAATGTTTCTATTATACCCTTACTTTATTTTCAAAACTATTTGAAAAGAAAATTAACAAATATTTTAAAAAATCAATCTAATTGGTGCATCTTTTTAGTTGCCTCATTAAGAATAACTCTTTTTAAAAAAAAAAAAACTGATAAATTTATTTAAGGGTAGTTTTGTAAATTTATACATTTTTATAAAGCAGACAAGAAACAATAAATGATGTTCTCTTAAAAAGTTTAACTTTTCAAACAAGACAAACAAATTGGAACGGAGGAAGTAAAAAGCAAGAAGAGAGAGAGAGAGCATGTGAGAGGAAGAAAGAGTGTGTGAGAGATTAAAAAAGTAGTTTTTTCTTTACAACCTCATGAACAGGAAGGTTGCAAATATGCAACCTTATTGTAGCTAGGATGGATAATTTTTTGGGTTTACATACCTAGATATAGCTTGCTTATAAGGATCTAGTAGCTAAAATAGCAATTGAGAGGTTTTTACACCACCAATACTAGTGCTCTTATGCTTGTTTTCACATGTATTTAGCCAAAACTATTAATAATAGTATTCCAGTGTTTCAGTTAGTTTAACTTATATAAAAAAAAGTCGATTAATATCTTGGTTTAATGATAAAAGGCAATCATTAGGAATTAAAGATTTGAGATTTGAGATTTGAGATTCGATTCCCACCTAGGCCAAAATAACAAATTGATATCTTGGTCTGATGATAAAAAAATGATTAGGAGAGAATACCATAGATTAAAACTATCTCTTAACAAAAAGAAAATACTAATATTCTAGCAATTGTATAGAGTATTGTGATTAAATGACATTATTCGGTGCTCTCATTTTCTCCGAAGAGAGAACCTTCATTCGAATCCTCTTATCCCTGCTTATAGACATATTGTAAGTAAAGAAAGAAAAAAAAAAAAACCATCAATTCAACATAATAATGTATCTACTCGGTTTCGGATAGTCTCATCTATGGCATTAATTTGGAGATAGTTGCACATATAATTACATAGAACTCAATTATTCATAGTTATTAGAATCTGACACACTTTCTTCCTCTATGAAGAGCCCAATAGAGATGAAGTGTTTCCATTATGAATTCATACAAGAAATCTTGAGTTGGAACTTGGGTTGGGATGGATGGAGCTTTTTGAGATTTGCTTTTGTTTCTTGGAGTTGGTGAAAGTGAAACTGCCAAATTTTCACAAGGTTACATCAATTTCACCACGTATTTTGACAAATTAAAGTGGGCTACCGGTTCAGCCCAACTCAACAGTCATTGTAAAAATTACAAGAAATGTCGATATCGGCAAAAGAATCAGCCGATTGAGTATCGATGGAGTACAACAGTAGTCACACAATCCATTTAGGTACGGACAGTCATAGTCCAAAGAAATGCCTGCACAGGAGAGAATCAGATTACTCAGGTGGTATGTGCCAGGCCTAAACTTCTGCCATACGTAAGTCAATGCTCATATTGAGCATCTTTTTTTTTTTTTTTTTACTATAATTTTTTAATCACAACCAAAAGTACCAAACCTGTAACTATTTTACATTCGATGATGAAGTGAAAAACCATCGGAGAAAAACTCGAAATGAAAAAACATTCCAAGGGCGACACACCCCAAATAAAGTAATTTTCTATATGAAATTAAGTTACAATCTAAAACAAAGAAATTTGTTACCTAAACCAATAGATGAACTCACTATTGCAACCCATAGTCGCTTTAGAACATCTGAATTTCTTATTCATGGATCCCTTTATGAACAACTTGTCCATATTTATTGTTTGTTCTTTTAAACCCTCGAACACTTAAATTGTTTAACCTAATTAATTAACCAAGTTGATACTTAGGTTTATTATTCACAAATTGAGGTTAAACACAAACAATCAAATCACTAAGTGTGAAAAAATAAAGAAGACAAGCGATATAATGACCCAGGAAAACCAATGAAACAGTCCAGTTTCAAGGTAAAAAAACCTAGAAGGGATTTAACCCAAACTATTCTCAAGGCAACAAATTCACTATGATAGAATAAAAGTTTTACAATAGATTTTTCCCTAAATCTAAAGCTACCTCTTGTAGTACTTACTCACGTGACTACACGCAGCTCCGTATTTATGGACTCTTCTATCTGAATTTGTTGAACACAAACACTCACGTTTGTGACTCTGAAATCCCACTCAAAACTTTAGACTATTAGTAGTAGTTGATCTTGTATGTAGCAACTTCTACAATACCATATCTTAAGTTTCTTCAAAGAATATTGTTTATAGAAGATTTGAGAGAGTTTTGGATACAAAAACCCTAGATCTACAATTGGAGGCACACGATGCACTTTTCTCTCTTTTTAAAACATCCTTAAAAGGTGCCTTAGAGTTTTCTTTAAATACTAGGAGAATTAGATTTGAAACCTTAATAACTTAATGGTCTTAATGAGTTGTTGAACTTTAATTAAATTCTACAGATCTATGTCTTGATCAGTCAAACTTGTTCTCTTATCGAGTAAGGCAGTTTCTGAATTCCTAAATCTATAGCTTCTTTTTTCTTGTATTCTGACTTGCAGCACCTTGAGTATTATCTAATCATACCTATAGACTTAGGAATCTATATTTAGACAAATTTATACTTATAGTTTGCCAATTGTTCTAAACTTAGAACCTAACATTTATAACAAGAACCACTAACCAACTCCAAAGCACCATCTTGAAGGGTTGATACCACAGAGAATGTCACTCGGATGATGGCTATGTGGTTTCAACTTGATTGATCACAAGACGACTCCAAACCAATAAGAATTTCAACTTTGTACTCGCAGGTTCACCATATAAAGGCTTAGAATTTTTATCAATTTACTACAAGTATTCCGCTTCTAGAAGCCGTTTAAAGTTGAGTTTTTAAGTTCTTGTTATGTGATAAAAGTATGGTTCAGAATCAAGGGCACCAACTTCAAAATTTAAAAACAGGTTCAATGGCAGGCTTTTATTATGGTTCTCAATTCTCATTAACATTATATATATATATATATATATATATTATGGTTCTCCAATTCTTATTAAACCTAATTTGGGTTTGATTAGGAAAAAATTTACATACGTTTACCCTAAATCTTTCATGGTACAAATTACAAGGGATACCATAAATAATGGAAACATTAATCTTTTGTTTCTGTTAACTGAATGCTTAAAGACTCAAGGTTAGATGCATTTAATATTGTACCAATTAATTTTTTATATATTTTGTTCTATAAAATGAAGTTAAACTTTCTACAAATGTCAAAATACAAAACTATATTGAAATTCTGATATATATATATATATATATATTGTATGTATTGATAGCTGAGAGGTGGGAGGGATTTGAACTCTAAATGTTTCTTCTGGAAATACCATAAAGAATCAACTAGTTGAGTTATAAGACTCTTGTTAACTTACCTTTACTTTATTTAAAAAGTCAATACATTTTTTTTTTAGAGTTTAAATTAATGAGGGTAATTTTGGAAATATATACTGTTTTAACTAAAAAACTACACATTAAATGATTAAAAAGTTGAATTTTTTAAATTATAAAAAGATCAACAATTTGGAACAAAGGGAGTACATTATAATTTATTCAAACTTTTAGTATTACTTAACTTGTATGATTATATCTTTAGTAGGTTCCAATTAACCCATACAAATGAAAAACTTGGTGTTGTTTTGATATAATAGTAAAAAATAATTATTTTTATAAAATAGATGCTATTGATTTTAAATCTTTCCATACTTATTAAAAAAAAAAAAACAACAACATCTTAGTATACTCATTAATAAGATCCATATTTATTTGAGTTTGTTGGAAAGATGCTAGATTTGAAGACGTTAAATTAACATTCATAAGTAATCGATCGGTTGTGTACTTATATATGATGTTTCCTTTGATATAAAGAACGGTGCCTTGAAGGCAACACTGTTCCAAAATGTTTCCTTAAATGAAACTTTGTTAAATTTTTACCATCAAGAAAAACATTTAATGAGCAGGGTCGGTTGAGAATCTCTTAGTGAAAGTTAAATATTCTATATTTCTATGGCTATAATGTGGGTAGAGAACAAAGTAGCATTATGTTGTCTTTGTTCTAAGGAGTAGGGCCCATTCCTAATGCTACAGCCTACATGTCTTCAAAATGTCCCCCCAGAGGTAGAATAAAAACAATTGCTCCTTGTGGTACTCTACTCTATAATGGGATGCCACATGTGACTAATTGTAGCGTCTCAATTATTTGACAAGCAATGTTACACAGTAAATTTTACACTTGTTGAATTGGTCACAGATTATTATTATTCTCACATGGACCTATCATTGACATTTCTTTATTATCTGCCATTACTAATTTACCACCTTGCACCTTTGTGCAATTTGTTGCACTCCAAATTTATTGGTAATTTGGCCATGTTTTATATGATTTGGAAGGAATTTTGTAAAACAATGATATGGGGCCAATTGAAAGGTAGAGTGGCATCACACTCTCTTCATATTTATGTTTTTCTTGAGTTTTCTTTCTCTTTCTCATCTATCAAACATCCTAAACTGGAAATGGCCATTATAAACAGCTCACCATCACACTCCCTGATCAATTGAATTAATTTTTAGCTTTCAACATTTTGGTTAATTTATGAACAGTTGAATCTTCATAGACTTGTTTTTCTTAACCTGCTTCATGTACAAAAAGCCTTCAACTTAAGTGAACTAGAATGAACTGATTATAGAAACATTTGACAGTTTACATTATCATTGAATTTGCCAACTATATATATATATATATATATATATTTGATGCGATTGAATTTGCCAATTTTAAACCTAACAACATTATTAAATGACTACGCTAGTTTATATAAAGTAAATACTGACACAAATTGTAATCATAGTGGCTTGTGAATTGTGATGATGAAGGTGAGGTCAATAATAGGTAAGTGATGGTAGAGAACATTGTTGATATAAATAATATGATGGTGGAGATAGAAGATAGTGGCTTTCTCTTTTTAATATATACATATTCACCACAGTGGAGCAATTATTATTAGCCCATATAAATGCTATTACAGATTTATTAATTAAAAAAAAAATGCTAATTGCAGTTCATACTATTAAAACATTTGTCCAAAAAAGTATACCTAAAACAGACATTGCAAATAGTAGCAAGATAACTAAATGCTCTATTTTTTTTTTTTTTTTAAATTAGGGGATCTAAATGCTCTATGTTTAGACTATACCTCAACACAAAATTTAAATTTGTGATTAAATTCCATATTTTGAATCTCTCATAATAATGTATGGGGTGGTTGAAACTTTTCAACCACAAAAGGTTTTATGTTTTATTTCATTTTTAGTTACTATCCTAATCAAGTTGGGTACTCAAGATTTTTCAACTAATAAATTCTCTTACTGTTGAATAAAAAATATAGATACAAATTGCACATTTACCAAAAATCCATTGATATCTTAGAGTGATGGTTGATAAAGTGATGATAAAGAAAAATTATTATATAACTTCGTTAAATTGGAAAATATTTTTGAAAATATTTTACTAAAATTTTCTTTTGGTAAGACATTTTACAAACGTTTTTCGATCAACCAAGATTTTACAATGAAATAAACATTTAAAAATGCAGAAAATATGTTACAAGCACAAACTAAGCGTTAGTATTATTATTATTTGGACTTAGTCTTAACATTTTAGTTCTGTCTTGAATCTTGAATCGCAACTCTAAAGTTTAGAATTATTAAATATAGTTTAGAATTTACAAATAGTCCCCTTAATTTATGTTCATTCTTAGAGATAAAAGTCATAAGACTTTATTACTGTTGAAAATTTTCAATTGAATTTGGGATGGTCCTATTTGTTTGTGTACTTTTTTTTCTTTTCCCATATGTGGAACCATTCAAACATATGACTTTATTACATTATCCATTTATTCTTAATTGTATAGGTCCATCAACCTTTCAATATAGTTTGAAATTTACAAATAGGGATAAGACCTTATTAATTAGTTCAGAAATTTACAAATACATGTTGTTTTCTTCATTCTTAGAGATAAGACCTTATTAATTACTTCTGAAAATTTCGTCAAACTGAATTTGGGGCTGGTCCTATTTATGGACTTTTGTTTATTTACATTTTTTTTTTCTTTTCCCTTGTGTAACCATTTTCAAACATAGTAGTCTTTAATTCTTTATTACATTAAACTCACACGTATAGGTCCGTCAAAAACCTCTAAATCAGCAGAATTAAACAAATCCAAAAATATGATATGGGTTATAGTATCAAATAATAGGTTTTAAAGCAATTGAAGCTATTTTTGTTTTTTTTTTCTTTCCAATAAAGGATGATAATATACAAATGTTGAATGATTTGGTTGACAAGAAATATATTTTCCTCAAAAGATTAAACTTACCGAAACCATATCTTTTATATTGATAAAGAAAGAGCATACATATAATCAAAAACAGGATTATTACAATGAATTCCACAGAAGGAACACCATGTTTAATTGTTTCCTTAAACGAAGAACGATTGTAAAATCATAGAGTTTCTTGGATAGAATATGCAGAGGTTATGAACTATGAAGTGGTCAATTAGAAAGAACAAGATGTCAGCATGTTGGTCCATGTTTGTTCTTGATAGTAACTAGGAACCAATCTTATTGACATCTTTACAAATTAGAGGTCCTCATGTCTCCTAGTGGATGGACCAGATTTGCTGTGTGAAGCAAAGTCATGCCCAATAGCCAATTATGAAAGTTTAGTCATGTAGGCTAATTGTAGAGTGTCTAAGGTGGATAGGAGTGAATGATATTTTTTTTTTTGACATGTGGGATCCATGAATGGTTAAAATATATAGCAGCATAATTATAAGCCTAGAGAAAGAGATGCAGATAGTGATAGGTTTGTGAATTGGAGGTGTTATTCTTTCATAGATTAATATTATTGAGTTGTGGCTTCTTTGATTCCTATTCTTTTTTTTGTTGATGTTAGAAATATTAGTTTAGGTTCAATTCAATGCATCTTGTAATGTGGTATACAAGTACTTGTATTGCACATCTTAGAGTTAATCTTTAATTAGCTTAGGGTTAATCTTCATATATAACTGCATCCTTGGCAAGATTCGAACAACATATATTGTTTGTATTTGAATATTTGTTGAAATTTTAGTATTGTATTGATTTTTGTGATTAATTTGTAGGAATTGTGTGGAATCTACTGGGCTTTGAATTTTTTTTTCTTCTTCTTCTAGTTTCATGATAATTTAAAAAAAAAAAAAAAAAAAAAATTTGTTGGAGATGACAAAATCTGATCGAGCATCCTAATTAAAGCAACCTGAGTTTGATTTCAACCATTCTAATCAACAACAAATCCAAAAATTTATATCTTGATGTGGTCAGGTCAAGTGTCAAGATGACACAAACCTAATCTGACTTGACCTGTAGACCACCCTTGTATACATATATTAAAAGTAAAAAAATTCTAAAATTCTCTCAAATTAGAACATATATTTTATATGTGATCTATAATTTCATGCAAGCTACAATTTAAAAATATTAGTATATTTTTGTAATTGAAAAAGCAGAAAAGCTTTTGAACACATATTATGCAATTGCATGTGAAAAGACTTTTTGGATACATCAATAGTTTGAAGTGAGAGGATTTGAATTCTTTATATCTCCATTGAAAACACTAAAAAATTCCAATCCGGTAAGCTGTTAGTCTTTTGAATTCTAGATATTCCCATTTAAAATACTAGGAAATATTGACCAGTTCAGTTACAAGTTTCTTGAGTATATGTAAAGATTTCATAATATACTAATATTTATAATAAGTATTTTAAAATCACGCATTGCATTTTGGGTGATAGAGGTTAAGACACGAGTCATACTAGTTATAAAATTAAAAAGCACTCCTGAGTTTGGATATGACACGTATCGATAGTTAGGCACACAATCGCAATTCGCAATTCTCTGGTGGCCCATTAATAAGGATTCTTTCTAACCCATGTTCATTGTTCATAGATCTTTCATATTTCATTCATTCTATCTATTCAAAGTAGCATAGGGACAACGTTGAATAACTTTGTGAAAAAAAAGCACATTCTTTTTCTCAGTGCTTCTTTGGTCCTTTCTTTGAAAGTGGAGGGAAGAAAAAGAAGCAAAAAGGTAAATCATTTTCCCAACTTTGGCTTACTTTCTTCCTTTTTTTTTTTTTTTTTACTTGGAAGATAAAATGACATAAGAGTGATCTTATGGCACAAGTTCTTTATCATAACTTGTATGGAATGATAAGTTGTGATGGCTTTTTATATGGACTCACTTTTAAAATTACTTTATTATTTATCACCCATAAATCACTGCAATGGTTGAAAAAAATTATACAATTTTTTATTTATATATAAACTTATTGATGACATAAATGCTAAATATTTAAGATAAATGCTAGAGTAGAATTCTATCTCAAAGTAAAAAAAAAAAAAAAAAAATTAATAAAAGATAAAAGCTACTTTATATTATTCTCTCTTATCCAATTGAGTAAAATTGTCTAAAATAAGAAAAAAAAAATTATACCACTAATTTCCTATATGAGAATCTTATCACAAGAAGCAACAACAATTTTTAATTAAAATTTTCAGTCTTTAGAATTGTTTTGCATTTGACAATAATCTTATAATTCATTGACATTACTTAGATCTCTTACAAGAAAGACTTGCTTTTGATTCCCAACCAAAAAAAAGGAAATATTTTGCATTATTAATAGGTTAAGACCTTATGTCTTACCTGAAAGTGAAAAGGAATAACCTAATATAATTTAAGAAATATTCATACGAGAGGCAAAAGGTAAAAGCTTGATTACATTACATAATTGGGGAATATGTGAATTTATTTTGATTTATTTGGGTAAAGTGTTCAAGTGAAGATGGAAGTTTCTCATGCATTCTGATGATTGATGTGCCATACACTTAGAGGATCAGATTGATAGAAAGCACCACAACACAACGTGACTTTGATGTGATTGGATTCGCATAAGCCAAAATGGAATTAAATGCATATAACTATTGCCAACTCAACATGTTCTTTTTTTTTTTCCCCTTGATTACAATTTAGATTGGATGTCACAAGCCAGCCAGCTAATTGAACTCATCCTATTGTGTTGCATTTTTCAAATTAATTCTTTATTATTAAGTCTGAAAGGAACATTTGATTTTATTTTTTGTTTTTAGGCTAGTAACTAAATTATATCTTTTCTAAAAAAAAAAGTAACTAAATTATATACACAACCCCACCAAAAAATAAAAAATCCACAAAGCCACAGAATCTAGCACCATGCCTTAGCTAGAATTAATAACAGGCCCTCAAGCCTTACAAATAGAAGCCCAATTTGCTAAGTTATGGACAAGAAAGAAAGTTGGTTTGCCCTGGAACAAAAATCAAAAGCCCAAAAAGAATGTAAGCATAATATATTGTTAACATCCAAAAGATGGCCAAATCGGTCATTTATCACTTTTCGCAGAAATTATTAGCAATATACCACTGCTTGCAAAAGAAGTAGCAATATATCACTTTTTTGAAACTCGAGTTCGTGAAACTCGAGTTTGCTGTATAAATCGAGTTTTAAACACTCGAGTTTTATAAAAAAACTTGTGTTAACATGGATTTTTTTATTAAAAAAATGTCACATGGAACTCGATCTTGGTAAACTTAAGTTCCATGCAACACAATACTCGAGCATACCAAGCTTGAGTTCCATGTGGCATTTTTTCAATAAAAAAAATCCACGCCAACACAAGTATTTTTTGAAACTCGAGTATTTAAAGCTCGATTTACACAGCAAACTCGAGTTCCATGAACTCGAGTTTCAAAAAGTGGTATATTTCTACTTATTTTTGTAAATAGTGGTATGTTACTAATAATTTCCGTGAAAAGTGGTAAATGGCCAATTTGACCTCCAAAAGATAATCTATATTTGCTAATATAATTTCCACAGGAGTCAAGTTTTGGGTTCAAGATTGCTTTGATTAGGAATTTAGAATTGCCTTCAAAGATGGTATAGTTGTGTCCCAAAGCTTTGCATTTCAAACACTGCCATAATACTTACATTTACTGGTATAAGCTTTGAAAATATTGCCTATGTAACAAAAACTTCCTCAAGTTTGGTAGCATCAAAATTCACCTTCAACCATTTATTAGGAGGGGAGGATTTCATTAAGAGCCTTGTAGTCTTATACCTCAATTGATATATGAGGGATGGTATTTCAAACAACTTACCACAACGAGAGATGGGAGAGATAGGATGTATGAATTTTTTGGGTAATGATTATCACACATTGTCATGTAAGTTATAATCATGTTTTCAAAGAGAGTGTGTAACAAGATTTTCCTTAATTTTCTTTGCTATTATGCGAAGAGTTATCACACATTATGCTTGCGCATTAATGGGTCAAGTGACAAAGTCATATTAATTTTAAAATGGGTAATATATACACATTTTAATATATTTAATAAACTCTATTAAAGTATCAATTAGCAATTATTAATCTATTTTTGATATATTTACTTATAATTTTGAGTAAAGCCATGCATGTACTCGAACATAATACTACTAAGATTTAAAGTCGAACAAAGCAAAGCTCCTTTTTATTAGCCTACTAAATCCAATGTTACTGATATGGTGCAGTTGGAGGAATCCCCTCTGCTCTGGCAAAGCTTATATGTGATGATTTTCGCAATATACATTAATAAAAGTGACTTAACGTTTTACTCCCAAAAAAAAAAGTCTATCAATTCCTCGGATGAGTTCACCAAGTTGTCAGTCAATATTATCCATTGTGAATATTATCATTGATTTGCTTGAATTTTTATTGCTTTTAGTCTTCCATCTCATAGTCCTACCTGGAAACCAAATCTCAAGCATGACTCAATTAGCAAGTCAGGTTTGGCAAAACAAGCAAAATGAAGGCTGAAGCCTCAAAATTCTTAGATGTAATTGATCAAAAAGGTTTCACAAATGAAGCTTCTCAAATCATATACCAACACTTGAGTAAACTTGTCATTGTAATTTTACAAAAAAAAGTCGAAGCAAACACTGGAAACCATAATTGTTTGATTACTGATCTTGAATTGATCCTAACTTCAAAATACAGGTATATAAATCATCATGGAGGAGAGAGGTGAGGCGTTTATCTTTGCTTCCCAATAGTATAATTAAGACGTTAACAGAAAAATGACCGAGATGTTCATAATATGATTAAGAATACATAGGAGGGAAATGAACCATGTAACCAGAATTAACATACGCTGTGTCAAAGACGAAGGCATATGAAATGTCAAATGCAAATAAATAATACAAGACAAATGTTGTGAAAAGCATTGCCACTGTAGTAGAATATACCTGCACAACATGGGGAAGCTAATAAAAATGGGAACTTCAATCACAAAGTGCAGACAATGTTTGCAGCAGGATGGTAACTTATGCTTCTTTTGAGTAATACAATTATAAAGATGAATTTATCTGCGTAAAGTGCTGGATAATCAAAAAGATTGCCACCCAATGTACACAATGGACATACAACAAGTGCACAAAATTAAACATAGAAAGTACAATGATCAAGTAAATCAGGCAAAGAAGCAAAAGAAAATACTCTCGAAGCATTTATCCACTCAAACAAATTTTGAGGAATAATGAATTCACGTAAATGCATTTCCCATACTTACCTTCACAATATTGTCAGCATACTTCATTACCATAGATACAGCAAGGCCACTGCACAAAGGTAGCATTTCAATCAGTCTATGGGCAATTGGATTTTCAAGACGGCCTAACAAGATTTTATTTATATAATTATTGCTGTTTGATAGAAAACTTTCTATCTTGACCAAAGATAACAGCATGTGAAAAAATTTTAAAATCATAAAAGCATAACCATGCACCCTTCTAACATGTGCTGAAATATTGATATATAATGTCAATTAACTTTTATAATATTCCCTAGAATCACAAATTGAAGTTATATAGAATAACTAAAAAAAAATTACTAAATCATGAGGGATTCCTTATTACTGGGAGTGAGAAATTTACGACAATGCTAAAGCCTAAAGCATGTAAATAAGCTACATTTTATGAAGCCAAATAAAATATTTAAGATACCTTAGTGCTTGGTTGAGAATCATGAGAACTTTAATAAATGAGTATCCATAGAATAATCCCCTGAACAAAAGAAACAATAACTTTCGAACTAAAACTTCTTCAATTCTAATCAGAAAAGAAGAATATTCCACTTCTAAGGCAGTAAAGAATTTTTAAATAATGACTTCACAGGGTAAAAATGTAGAGGATAGACCAATTGTAAGAGGAGAATCAGAAACAGAGACTAGAATTACTTGCTCATTACCACTGTTAGGTTCTAAATGTTTAGAATAATTGGCAAATCATGAACACAAACTTGTCTAGATATAGATCTTAGAGTCTATAGGTTTTATTAGACAATGCTCAAGGTGATTCAAGTCAAGATTCAAGAACATACAAGCTGCAAGAAGAAGATTTCATAATCTGTCTGGTTCGATCGATCGAAAGACAGGCTCGACCGATCGAAAGTCGAATCTGCAGAATTTTAATTAAGCCCAAACAGCAGTTCAAGCCCATTTAGGATTAGGGTTTCTAATCTACTTCTCTCAGTATATAAAGGAAACCCTAAGCATGTTTTTATGAGGCTTTCAAAGAGAAAAGAGTGTGCCTCTTTTGTATTTAGGGTTTTGTTCCTAAAAAGCTCTCTTATGTCTTCTACCGGTATTATTCCTTGAAAAATCTCAAGATCCGGTATTGTAGAAGTTGCTGCCTTCTCTAGTCATCAATGTTGATGATCTAAACCTTCAAGGGTGGTCTTGGAGTCACAAACAGGAGAGTTTGTGTTGCTAAACCTTTGAGTGGGATCTCAAAGTCACAAATGGGGGTGTTTGTGTTTTGCAAAGGCCAAAGAAAGAAGGAGTCCGTGGATTCGGAGCTTGCACGTGGTCGTATCAGTAAGTTCTACTAGTTGGTAGCAATAAGAAGTCGAGTGTGGGGGCTTGTAAGTCTTATTGTATGAACTTCGACTCTTTCTAGTGGATTTGCTTTTTACCTTGAGGATAGCTAGGTTAAATCCTCCCCAAGTTTTTTATCGGTTTGGTTTTCCTGGGTGATCATATCTTGTGTTTTTTATTTTCTGCTGCTTTGCATGATTTGATCTTTTATATTGTGATAATCTAGACTTGTTTAATTGGATTAAGTAACAACTTGGCTAATTACCTAGATTAAATCAATTGTTTAAGGGGTCTAAAAACTGACAAGTGGTATCAGAGCGGGTAGGTCTTTTGTTTTAGATCTTTTGATCTAAGAGCTGATCCTTGACCCCTGTTGTCATGGATAATTTGAAGTGTCTTTCTGATCATATTTCTGCTCATGTTTCTGTTGATTTTATTGATGCCTGTGAAACTCTTCGTAAGGAATTATTGAAATCTATGAAAATTACTAAGAAATTCAAGGAAGAGTTAAAATTTGCTAATCTTGAAAAAAAGGAATTGATTGTTAGATTAGATGAATCTAATAAAAAGAATGAATTTTTGAGAAATCAAATTTCCTCTCAAGATGAGAAGATGAAAAGCTTGGAACAAGAGTTAGTTGAATCTAATGCTAAAATTGAAAATTTGACTTGTACCAAGCCTGCTGTTGATAACAGAAGTGTTTCTATTTTTCTTAAACCTAAAATCAAAAAAGTTTATATCCCTCCTTTTAAGAGGAATAATAAAGAAAATGCTTATTTTGCTAGGTTAGACAAAGGTAAAAGTTTTGATGTTGATGTTGAAGTTTCTAAACCTAAGTCTAAACCTACTGTTAGAGAGCATAATAAATCTGTTTTTGTGCCTACTTGTCACCTTTGTGGTGTTGTTGGTCATATTAGACCAAATTGTTCTTTGTTGAGACAAAAACCAAAATCTGAGACTAGATTTGTTGTTAGGAATACTGATGTTCCTAAATTTGTTCTTGTTTGTCACTTTTGTGGTATCCATGGTCACATTCGTCTTAATTGTCATAAATTGAAATTTAAGCATTCTGTGTTTCAATCTAGGATTTGTGATGATATTTCTCCTGCCATAAGTCCATATCAATTGTTTCATATTTTTTTGAAAAATTTGAGCTTGTTGGCTTATGAAAGGAATTTGCAGGATTTTAATCTTTCTCAGAAGATTGGTGTAATTCCTCATACACACTCTGCTTCACATGGATTTTCACCTACAAAGCCGAAGACTCGTGCTATATGGGTGAGAAAAGATTCTCCAAGGTGAGTATTGTTAACTTGTCCCTGATTTAATTCTTTATTTGTTTGTGGACATGTTTTATTTCTGTTTTTGGTCATGTTTCTTTAGGTTGTTTTTTATTAAAAAAAAAAAATCCAAAAACATTGAAAAATTTTCAAAAAGACAAAAATATTTTATTTTGTGTCTAGTTTTATTTTTCTTGAGGATTACATGAATTATGATATCTCTTTTGATTTAGAACATGCTTGACATTGTGGAGAAACTTGAATAGTATGTGTTATATAAGTGCTAAGCTATTTCTAATTTTGTGTGAGTATGTACTAGTTTGTACATGTACTCATTGGTTAATTAAGAAATTGATATTTCTTGTTTATGTACCCTCTATAGCTTAGTTAAGCACTGTCATGCATTGCATTTGCATTGTTTATTTAGCATAATATGTGCTTTTTTTGTTTTTGGTCATATAGTTTTAAAACCAAAAAGATTTTTGTATTTTGTATTTCACATCTTGGATTTATAATCAAGGATTGGCCATATTATCTTTACATAACAAGTTTATGTACCTTGTTTAGCTTTGATGAGCTTATTTATTGCACTTTACTAGTTGAAACTTTGTAGTGCATGTTGTGTGGGAAAAATATTTATGGTATTTATCACTTTGTCTTAATCTTGAAGTCACATGTTATTTGACTGTCGGACTTGATCCTTTTGAGAAAGGCATAAATAACCATCTCACCACTGTTCACTAGCCAATCATGAACATCTTAGTGCATATCATAAGATTATGTACTCGAGAAAGTGTAGCACATGCACAAAAAGAACATAAGGTGTAGCCTCGGTTTAATTGCTTAATACTTAAAATTGGTGTGTACTATTAGGCTTGACGCCAAATCACATAATTAAAATTGGTGTGTATATTATGAGGCATAAAATCAAGATACTTACATGATTACAAGCTTGTTTTCTAGGAGATGTGGGAGTTATATGATGTAACTCTTTAGGTGATAGTCTCTTTTAAATTCTATGTGATGAATTTTGTAGACTTTGTGATTGATTGCTATTCACATATCACCTCACATGTATCTCACGCTTTTGCTAGTTGTACACACTACATAAGTTACTCTTTGCTAAATATTGTGTGTGATTTTGTTGTGGCCATCCAAGATTAAAAGTTCCTTGATTTTAATGCAAAATGTGTTTAATGTTTGCGCTTTGAGGACAAATTGATTGAAAATATTGATTTTGGAAGATCTGGTTTGAATTCAAGTGTTTTTGAAAAACTTTTCGTCTCATACTCATGCATTTCATTCATGAAATATTGTGCTTTGAGGAGTTTCTGCATTAAATTGCTCTATTTTTTTCAAAAATTTGATTTTTCCATGCATCATTTATGTTTAGGATTCACATGCATTGCATTGTTTTCTGTATCCATCTTGCAGTTTTGCAGTCATATCTCTCATTGTTTTCACACATAACATGCATACACTTTGCTAAATTGGGTACTCAACTTGATTTAAAAATTGATTGATTAATTTTTGAATTATGTACTTTCTAGTATATGCTATTTTTATGTGTGAACTGTAGAAAATATTTTTCTTAAGAGATATGATCGATAATCAATGTGCAAATATTTTCTCTACTCATGCAACTATTTATGGGTCACATAGTGCCATGTTTGCATTTTATTGAAAGAGAGAATATTTTTTCTTCATGTGTATCCTCAACTTAGTTTTTTTTTTTAAAACTTGGTTTATGTTTTTTTATTTATCCCCACCCCCTTTATTTTTCCCCGAAACTATTTTTCCCAAAACTTGTTTTGTTTTTCCTATTTTTATAGGGGGAGAAATTTTTTTTAACCTTTGTGGTTCTTAGGGGGAGTTGTTGCTCTTCCTAGGGGGAGTTGTCTCTATTTTCTCTTACTCTGTTGTGTATATTTTCTGATTAGGTAGTCTTTGTTAATACGTGACAAAAAGGGGGAGACATAAATGACCTATTTGTTTTGTTTAGGGGGAGAATATAAAAAACTTTTTGATGTATCTAACTTAGGGGGAGAGTTAGTTTACTTTTGTTTTTTTATATTCTGTTTCATATTATTGTTTATATGTCTTTCTTTCCACACATATAGTGATGTGTTTGTTAAGTGTTTCAGGAAAGATAGGTACATTCTGATCAAGACCTTCTACCTCTTCTTGCAACTTCTAGGTTAGGAGTCTTAGATTGGGATTTGTGATGTAATTGGACATTTTATTGTATTGGGTTGTTCTTGTATTTGAGCATTTCATTTTGTATGAAAGTTTTGTCACGAATTGCCAAATGGGGAGTTTGTTAGGTTCTAAATGTTTAGAACAATTGGCAAATCGTGAACACAAACTTGTTTAGATATAAATCTTAGAGTCTATAGATTTTATTAGACAATGCTCAAGGTGATTCAAGTCAAGATTCAAGAACATACAAGCTGCAGGAAGAAGATTTCATAATCTGTCTGGTTCGATCGATCGAAAGACAGGCTCAACCGATCGAAAGTCGTATCTGCAGAATTTTAATTAAGCCCAAACAGCAGTTCAAGCCCATTTAGGATTAGGGTTTCTAATCTACTTCTCCCAGTATATAAAGGAAACTCTAAGCATGTTTTTATGAGACTTTCAGAGAGAAAAGAGTGTGCGTCTTTTGTATTTAGGGTTTTGTTCCTAAAAAGCTCTCTTATGTCTTCTACCGGTATTATTCCTTGAAAAATCTCAAGATTCGGTATTGTAGAAATTGCTGCCTTCTCTAGTCATCAAAGGTGTTGATGATCTAAATCTTCAAGGGTGGTCTTGGAGTCACAAACAGGAGAGTTTGTGTTGCTAAACCTTTGAGTGGGATCTCAAAGTCACAAACGGGGGTGTTTGTGTTTTGCAAAGGCCAAAGAAAGAAGGAGTCCGTGGATTCGGAGCTTGCACGTGGTCGTGTCAATAAGTTCTACTGGTTGGTAGTAATAAGAAGTCGAGTGTGGGGGTTTGTAAGTCTTATTGTATGAACTTCGATTCTTTCTAGTGGATTTGCTTTTTACCTTGATGATAGCTAGGTTAAATCCTCCCCAGGTTTTTTACCGGTTTGGTTTTCCTGGGTGATCATATCTTGTGTTATTTATTTTCCCTGCTTTGCATGATTTGATCTTTTATATTGTGATAACCTAGACTTGTTTAATTGGACTAAGTAACAACTTGACCAATTACCTAGGTTAAATCAATTGTTTAAGGGGTCTAAAAATTGACAACCACATCAAAATCTTGGGTCACTATAGCAACAGTGCTAAATCCGATTCCAAAGATGTACAAAGAGAAATTTTGTACAGTTATGTTTCTTGAAGGACGCTTTTTCATTATAGCTTGTGAATCATAAGCAAGATAAATAACAGAACAATTATCTAGATCACTCTAGTGAGAGTCTTCACTTTTTTAACTCAATGGATTACTAAAAAACTTTAATCAGTCTTACAAAATCTATCAATTAACAAAATTCAACCCAATCATTGATCAAGTTATGTTGGGTTAGGATTCAAACGGTAAATGACTAAATGACAGGCATGAATTGTAGTTCTGAAGAACTATAGTGCAAACTGTATACTTAAAAAACTAACCTCAGTGTACACTCCTGCCAAACCACTTAGGAGTGCCATGACCTACAAAGAAATCACCCGCATTATGATAACAAGAACCTTAAGCTATAAAATGTTTTCCGCTTTTTTTTTTTCTTCATTGTTGTATTAAGAGTGTCTAAAATTTTGGTTAACTCACAATGGCCATCACCCAACCTTGAGCAGGAGTTTGGAAAACATCAGATCTGCAAAAACAATGTCATTTTCTAAGGCACAGACAATAAGTTGAAAGTAGAAAAATACAAACTATATAGTTGTGTGAGCAAAACCTTACCTCGGCTTCATCTGAGATATGCTGCACCCAAAACTTAGTAAAATTAAAGCCGCCCATTGAATATAGCTTAACTTGAAAGAATATATAATTGGAACGCAAAGCTCAATAAAAATCTTGCAGTCCTAATTGGTTTGGCTTTTAAATTCTTAGTTTGTTTAAATTAGCTTTTTTCCTTAATCTTTCACTCTCCATCCTCAGACACGTAGCCCAAGAGCAGCTGAATTAGTACATATGTTCATGCTCATGGATGCTTTTCACATTCCCAAGATTTCTGAGTATCAACTAGATGACGTGTAAACCAAATGAGTTTTTATGACTCTTTCATTTTCGTTGTATTTATTAAGGGGCTTTTGCAAACATTTTCCATTATGAAATGAAAAAAAATCCAATGTAAATGATGGTAAGGACTTACTCCTTAAGTATAATTCTATACAAAATGCCAGTACTGATAACATTCAGATTCTTCAGTATTTGATAATCCGGGCCATCCACATGCTCAAGGATGTAGTACTGCAACATAAAAGCAAATTCGAAGAATATGCATTAATCAAATTTCAACAAGCAAGAATACCAAAGGAATTGTGACTACCAAAAATAAAAACATGATTACCACGACCAACCTAGAGCAGATTTTTTACTAGGTAAAGTAATGCAGGAATGGGGTTTACAATAACTTCATCCAATGTTGTTCTCAACCTAGCTCAAAGCCAAAACAAAGAAACAATAATAAATAGATATGATTGGAATAAGAATGTGAACTTAAAATAAAAACATAGTTAAATAACTGGGATGAAACAAAAATGTGCATTTCTTCGTAGATATGGTGAAATCATTTTGTGTAATATGCCCTTTTAAAATCTTGTATATGCTCGGTGTATACAACCTCTGTGAGACTGACATGTGGGTCCCACATCAATCTTACCTTGGTCTTATACAACCGGGTGTATAAGATATGTTCTAGGTGTCAGAGTGAGCTCTACATGTGGGTCTTATAGATGGGACCCACCATTATGTGAAGCACATCGCGTGTACACAATCATTTCTCCAAAATATGATAATTCATAATTCCAACTTAGATTTTGCTAAACGATAATTCTGACTTATTGAGAGCATTAAATCACAAGTTTTATGAAAACTTGGCATAAAAAACAAACAAGGAATACCTGTTATCTTCAGTAACACCTTCACTTCTCCATATTCTTTCCAAGGCTAAAAGTGATAACCCACATTTCAAAGTCTCCACCTAATTCAATAAAAAGAGGAATTAAATCAATACCCATTTTTTGATTACCTTAAAAAAATGACATATATCTATTCATTTGATAGCTAAGATTTGAACCTGAGACCTACCAAACTGAATGTTAAACATAAATTACACTTTGAAACATTTAAAATTATAATTATGCTTACCATAAAATTTGTAGTGGTAATACTATAATTGTATTTCTCTTAGACCACACAATAAATATGCTTTGCGAACTCGTAAGAAGTGTCAATGCAACTATCACAATGATCCCATAACAAAAACAAAAAACAAAAAAACAAAATTTATATAATTTACTTACAAATCTCTTTGAATTACAACATGGGTTTTGCTTAGAATTTGAAAAAGAAAAACTCATACTTGAGCTTCCATTTGGACCGGTAAATGGTGTAGGGAATTAACTCGAATTCCCAACCTGTGAGAAACAAAAATAGAGAAAAACACACGTCAAAGAAAAAACAATCACACGCACAAGACAATATTTATTTGTTTCGCCAATTTGCCTAAGTCCACGGAGTTGCAAGGATTTCACTATTATCAAGGAAAAGTACAACGTGCGGCTACAGTTCTTCCCTCACTCAAGAAACACGACAACAACAACATTATTCCCTACAGAAAATCTTCCATTAAAAACCACGCAACATTATTCAGGTCGGGTCAAGTCGTCAACCGGATCAAACACAACAAGGCTCCACAAAGCCCAACAAATGGTGGTACCTCCCAAAGTGGGCACATTATTAGTCACTGAAAGAGCATTCTGGCCATTGCCATCTTCATCCTTTTCCCAGAAACAAAAACAAAAAAATAAATAAATTGATGGGGTATATGGAATATATATGAGTGAAGAGGAAAAGGAACCTGAACATTGAGTTTTGTGTATTCCATGTCTTCAGGACATCTCTCTCTCTCTATCTCAGATTCCATTATGAATTTGCATTGCGTTTGCGCGGGAGCAAAGGTGCATTCGAACTCAATTTGGTCCTAGCCTTTCAATTGTGCATGTGCAGACATGCGTCAAAATGGGTCAAAATTCACCCCAAAAGTATCCTACCTAAACCCAAAATTTTTGACCCGAAACAAAAATGGGTTGACCCATAATTTGACCCGACCTTTTTTTTAAAAATAAATTAAAATATTATTGGTTTAATTATTTGTTGTAAGTTTTACAGTGCACAAATCAAACTCAATTGACAATATATAATGATTATTATTATTATTTTTTTTTAAAAAAAAACTTTTTAACATTTTATGGATAACGACATTCAAATATATATATATATATATATATATTTAATGTCATTTAAATATAATGGTCTTAAGAAAACAATTGAAACTTTTACATAAATGCATGTAAATGAATTTGAAAAATGAATGATTGATACATTTGTAATGAGTAAAGATTTTTAGAAATCAAATAACAAACTAACTAAGTACACTGAAAATATTAGGAACCAAATTGACACAATTGGAAGGTTAGAGATCAAATTAATAAGACATGATGCAAATGATAAAGACCAACTTTATAATTTACCATAATAATAATATTTTTTTTGTGGTCTATATCTGGGAAAATAGCAAGGAAATGAATCTCCAAAAAATAACTCTACAAGAAGCTTCGTTGGGAGAAATTTATCAACATGTGCTAGTGAAACAGAAAACTTCATTACCCTTGCACTTCCTAGAGAGTTTATAAGGGTGGAGGGATAATTGTGGTATTAAGGGCGGGAAGTTTTCTAATAGTATGGGATTAATGGAGGTTTTAGCCATGTCATTGGTTTCCCCCTCCTTTGATAAGTATACTTTGATTATTGTCCAACCTAGTTTCGTCATTCCTTAAAACCCTCACCCTTAATGACTCTAGAGAGCCTTTCGTGCTTTCAGGACAAGTAGGGGCTGTCCTTATGGATTTACAAGTGTCCAGAGCATAGTGGCATGGCTGGATTTTCAGCTTCGGTCCAACAATTGAAAAGATTATCAGAAAAACTGATCCTCTGTCTTAATCACATCAGAACACTGACCCAAGTACCCTACTTGTTCACCGTGGACTAAAACACCTACTCCGGGCTTAAACGTCCCCAAAGAGACTATGGCAGACTTGGTATTTGATGAAGGAGATCAAATCCGATGAGAAGGTCTCTGGGAATAGGAAGGGGAGGCTTGGTCAAACATGTAACAGGGGAAATCTCTGTTTTCTGTCTCTTCCTTCCTTTACAAGCATAATAGTTGGTATCAGAGCCCCAGGCCATTTTGCTAAAAGTTGCCCGAGAAGGGAAAAGGCAGCAAAGCTCAAACCAATACCAAACACGTCTGGAAAATAAAGAATCCTGTTGGAATGAAAACTTCATTACCCTTGCACTTCCTAGAGAGTTTATAATTCCATGGGTTTTCTATCATATTAAGGATATTATTAGGGTCTGCAGAGGAAGAGCCATTACACGAAGGTGGCACGAGAAGAATTCCTTTTGATGAAATGTTGCTCATTTGAAAGGAAAGATCTGGAAAAGCATTGACTTGGTGTTTAATAGTTAAGGTTGGAAAAATTCTCTAATAATATCCCTTAGTTTGTTGTATCTGGTGTTGTGCTCTATTCCACATTTCCATATTTTCTTTTATATGTTCCTAGTAATCTACCTAGTTAACACGTTTCCATAATCTTCTTACACCCTCAATTTCAATCATCTCTCTATTTTCTGTCTCTTCCTTCCTTTACTAGCATAATAGTTGGTATCAGAGCCATGTCATTGGTTTCCCCCTCCTTTGATTAGTATACTTTGATTATTGTCCTGATTAGTATGCTTTGTGATTTGCAGTTGCCACATTACATGGATCCTCTGTCTTAATCACATCAGAACACTGGATTTGATAATCAAAGTAGAACACTGAGGAGTTGGTTTTAAAGTCGTTGGAGAATCCTATTTGCCATAGTCTCTTTGGGGACGTTTAAGCCTGGAATAGGTGTTTTAGTCCTAATAGGTCTTTGGTAAATAGTTCTTTTTATAGGAAACTATCATGGCAAGTTTATCTTCGGAAGTAATTGATACCACTAAACCTACTTTTGACCTTTCTCTCCGCAAGTCTACTGCTAATAGGTTAGATTATTTGTATGAAATATCCCATGTACCTGAAGATAGTAAGATCCCTATTACTGACTTTCCTATTGTAAATCCTTATACGGTGTTTGATAAACCTTAGGTCTCTTTCAAAAAATCCATAAAAAAATTGTTAGGTCCTTCCCAGTCTTCCACTGTTAAAGAATATGTCCAAGCTTCTAAGTTTGACCAGTATAATATTCCAGCTAGTGAAACAAAAAACTTCATTACCCTTGCACTTCCTAGAGAGTTTATAATTCCATGGTAGAAACAGGGGTATACACACCTCCACTTTGGAGTAGTAAGGTTGGCATTAACTTTCCATGGAAGAAAGGGACTCCCTGTAGTCTCTAGAATTTCACTTCTTGATTCTAGATTTTTGGAATACCAAAATGCTATCATAGGGACGGTCCAAACCACCTTAAATGCGGGAACAATTTTTATTACCCTTTTTCCTAACTTTAATATGTCCCTGAAGGACCCCCATCTTTGCGATGCTCTCAAAGTACAAGTCCAAATTACAGGAGCTTCTCAGGTGCAAGATACATTTGCTGCCACACTTCACTATCAGCTAGCTTATAGACTTCAGAATCATGCTTTTGACATGGTGGTTCCAGACATAGCTCAATCTAATGAGGCGTTGCTGATTCAAGTTGATCCGGGAATGACACCCATGTGTACCTTTGTCCCAAGGCAACTTAACAAAGATCAGATGATGTCTCTTTTTCCAGAATCATGGATTACGAAATATGAGATGCTTCATCAAGCAACTAAACCAATCCAATCTAAAGATCCTCTCTTTATCAGAAAAGCAAATGGTGAAGTAGAAACAAAATTCTTGATGGCACCATTAGAGAAGAAGGAGGATGTCACAGTTTTCCCAATTCAAATTGCTATGCTCCAACCAATACCCTATGTCGATGAAGAAGGACTTCAAATCAAAGCATTTCGAGAAGATGGAAAGCCTTGTTATGAAGGAAAATCACCCTCCGGTCACATATGGTGGGACGTTTGTGATTGTGTTGACTGCCAGAAAGAAGAAGGCTTTAAAGAAGATTATTCCAAGAGAAAGAAAAAATCCTCCCAGCAAAAGCTCAAAGAAAGATATGAAGCAGGAGATCCAGAAGTTGACCTTCTAGGAGAGCCCTCTGGAAAGTTTGATTATTTTGTCCTTTATCCTAGAACCAAGAAACAAAACTCTCCCTCTTCATCCAAAGAAGATCATAACCAAAACCAAAAACCTCCATTAATCCCATACTATCAATAAGTCCTTCCCCAGACTTTAAAATGTCAGCCTCTTCCCACTAAATCAACCCAGATATCAGAATTTTCCCCCTGTTACATGTTTGACCAAACCTCCCCTTCCTATTCCCAGAACTTTCCTCCATTAGAAAATTTTGACCACCCTCAAACCAATACCAAACACGTCTGGAAAATAAAGAATCCTGTTGGAACTAATTCTGATGGTACCAAGAAACAGGTTTCTTCTGCAGAAGCAACGTTAAACTGGCAAATGGAGAATGCTGTAGCACAAAATAAAGTCCTTTCAAAAATCTTGGATAACCAGCAAAGAATGGCTAAAGCAGTCAATCATACCTTTTCATCTTCCAATTCTCTTATTGAAGATTTGAAGAAGAAAATCAAGGCAGTTGAACAAGAGTTGGCAATTATTGCTTCCACAGTCAAGGACTTATCTGTCTCCTTTCCTCTTATTGGACAAAAAGAAAAAGAGAAAAAGCAGTTGCTGTTACAACTCCAATCTATGGAAGGATCACAGAAAGAAGCTACTCAAGCTCTTCCAATGCATGTCCAGATGCCCTACCAGCCTCGGCAATTATTGTATAAAGACCTCGCCATGCCCTTGACTTCACCCTTTTCACCAACTTCTCAAAACCTACAACCATTAGTCATGACACATCCTAATCATAATCCGTTTAGGCCATGTGGAATTCTCCCCAGCATTATACACCCAGTTCCACCTCAACCAGAATCACAAATTAAACCCCAAAATGACTCTCCTTCCAAGAAAAAGGACAAAGAACTAGTATACCAACTTCCAGACCCAACTATTGGTGCTTCCTCAAGACCTCCAGATATGAACATGTTGACTGTGGACCTTGACCCCCCAAACCCAATTTTGTCATTCCTTAAAACCCTCACCCTTAATGACTCTAGAGAGCCTTTCGTGCTTCCAGTAATTGAGGATTCTGACCTAGATTTGTCTGATCTTGGCCTAGAAGAGGTGTTCATCACAAATAATGAACCAAAAGAGGAAGAGGAAGATGATGTTCTTCGCCCACCCCCACTGCCACCAATTTTTCCCCCACTGCCATTTATCCCAGAATACCAAACAAGGTTGGCTTATTCGCCAACTGAAGATTTAAAAAATTTGTTTACCCTCGATAATGCTCCCCCTTCCAGATGGCATGATGAGATCTTTAGCATGTATTCCTGGTGTATTGTTGAACTGCAAGCCTCGAATGCCACTGTGCCCCAGACAATTGCTAAATTTGTGGCAAGAATTAAGGAAGGCTAAGAGAGTGGTGGATCAATCTAGGAGAATACAGACAAAGACAAGCAGCCCAGTGCAACACGTTGGAAGATTTTTTCACAATTGTCCATAATGAATTTCTTGGCTCCGTAACTCATTACACGGAGGTGGCACAAGAAGAATTCCTTTTGATGAAATGTTGCTCATTTGAAAGGAAAGATCTAGAAAAGCATTTTGACAGAATGTCAAGGAGATATTATTCTTTTAATGGTATGGATGATGTTAATGTCAAGCATACTTTTCTCAACTCCCTTCCAGAACCATTGGGAGATGAAACTCTTCGCATGATGAATCTCCAAAAAATAACTCTACAACAAGCTTCCTTGGGAGAAATTTATCAACATGTGCTTATTGCCTTGGAAAAGCTCTGCAATCAGAGGAAATTTCTTTCCGAAATTGACAAGGTCCATAGCAAACTCAAAGACAATTGCAGGAGAAAAGATTTGCAGATAAAGTGCTATGAGAAAAATTGTGCCTATCCATAGAAAAAAAGATATCATTTCAAAAAATATTTTGGAAAGAAAAGACATTATGCGGGAAAAAAGAAAAACACTTTCAGAAAGAAAATATGGAAATGTGGAATAGAGCACAACACCAGATACAACAAACTGAGGGATATTATTAGATTCAACAACTTTTTTACATTAGACATAAGAAACGCTGGAATACATTTTACAACAAGAGCTTTCTTTTCTTTTTCTTCACTCTCTCTTGCCTCTTCAAAATTACAAGAGTCCTATTTATAGACCTTAGAGCTTGCAGATAATGTACAATATTCATATCAGGACAAGTAGGGGCTATCCTTATGGATTTACAAGTGTCCAGAGCACAGTGGCATGGCTGGATTTTCAGCTTCCTCCGGATAAGCTTGCCAAGGGATAAGAGCAATAATAGGGACCTTGAGTATTGGGTTGACGAACAGGTGTCAAGTGGAGTGGGGGCATATCTGCATTGGTGTTTTTTAAGGTAATCATGGAGGGTTTTAATAATTCTTTTAGTTCTAGCTTCAAGGTTCAAGGTTTTGATTTGGTCTTTTATTTCTGAGGGAAGGCTTTCTATCATATTAAGGATATTATTAGGGTCTGTAGAGGAAGAGCCTGAGGATGAGGATGGGTTTGTAATAGGATATACACATAAGGGTGGAGGGATAATTGTGGTATTAAGGGCTGGAAGTTTCCTGGAAAGGTAATCAGTGATAAGGTTGTCCTTACCTTTAATGTGCTTGACTTGAAAAGACTATTGTGAAAACCAATTTGACCATCTGAGTAGCTGAGGATGTGGGAGCATTTTCCTTTTGAACTGGAGCATCTTGGGAAAGGAAGACATGTCCATTTCTACTAAGAAATTATGTCCAAGAAGATGGAACTGAAATTTCTCAATTCCATGCTTGACTGCAAGAATTTCTTTGAAAGTAGAATGGTAATGAAGTTCTGAGGGCTTGAATGCACCACTTTTGTAGCCACAAATATTCCTTTTGCCATCAATTTCTTCAAAAAGAGCTGCTGCCCAATATTCATCACTTACATCTATCTACAAGATTCGCTTACCTGGTCCTGGAATCTGTAAGGGAGGAAGTTTTTCTGATAACCTTTTCAATTGTTGGACCGCTTCTGTGTGAATAAAGTTCCATTCTGGGGGAGATTTCTTCAGCAATTGAGCCAAACAGTTCCTGTATCTGGAGACTTTTGGAATGAAGTCTGACATGTAATTTACAATTCCAAGGAACTGTTGTATTTGCTTAGTGTTTGTGAGCTTGTCTGGAAATTCACCCAAAGAGGTTGCTATGTGAGGTTGCAGAGTATACTTTCCATCTGAAATATTTACTCCCAAAAAGTCTATAAAAGACTGTCCTATGACCATTTTCTTTTCTGAAAGCATTATTCCTTGGGATTTCACTAAATTATAAAATTCAATGAGCAACTTGGCATGGGATTCTTCATCTTTTGAGAACAAAAGGATGTCATCCACATAGATTAATGCATTGGCTAAAAGTGGCTGGAACAAGGTTACCATTGCTTTCTGGAATTGGGATGGAGCATTTTTAAGACCAAAAGGCATGACAGTCCATTGGTAATGGTGGTCTGGGATGCAAAAGGCCGTCTTATATCTTTCTCTTGGATGGATGCCTAGCTGCCAAAATCCTGCTTTAAGATCAAACTTTGAAAATACTTTTGCATTTGAAAGATGCTGGAAAAGGGCACTCTTGTTTGACAAAGGAAATTTGTCATCTGCGAGAAAGTGATTAAGATCCTGGTAATTGATTACCAATCTGAGTTTGCCTCGAACTTGCTCAGCATGCTTATTGACATAGAAAGCTTCACATGCCCAAGGAGAAGTGGTAGGTTCAATAAGGCCTTCAGTTAGGAGAGTAGATAGTTCTTGAGTGGCCAGGGCTAAATGTTCTGGATTCATCCCTCTGTGACTGGCTCTTGTGGGGTTGACATCTTCATTTTTCTTGAATGGAAGGTGTATGAAAAATTTTGGGTTTTTCCACAGAGGATTTGGATTTTTAAGGAGAAATTCAGAATGGCTGTTTGCACAATAATCACTGATAATCTGAAGTTTTAAGGAGTCAAAGGGGTCCACGGTGAACAAGTGGGGTACTTGGGTCCAAGTAAGAAGGTGTTGTTTGTGCATGAGCCCTTTTGAAGACCATCTAAGACTTAGTATTTGATGAAGGATATCAAATCCGATGAGAAGGTCGTTGCCTGTAAGAGGGGATCCAAGGACTTGGTGTTTAATAGTTAAGGTTGGAAAAATTCTGATGAGGATAGGCTTACTTTTCAGGGTTATAAGGAATGTTTCTCCATTGGCTGCTCTAAACATCTGGTGATGGGGTAGCTAGAATTTGCCGTCCTCGGCATGCTTGGCAACGTCCTTGGCCGACCTCGGCATGCGTTGCAACGTCCTAGGCATCCCACATCGAAGAGAAATCCCCCCACTTTCTACCTTATAAGCTTTGAAGCGAAGGAGTAGTGTACCACTACTTCTCTACTCCTTCGCTTCAAAGCTTATAAGGTAGAAAGTGGGGGGATTTCTCTTCGATGTGGGACGCCTAGGACGTTGCAACGCATGCCGAGGTCGGCCAAGGACGTTGCAACGCATGCCGAGGTCGGCCAAGGACGTTGCCAAGCATGCCGAGGACGTTGCAAAGTATGCCGAGGACGTTGCAAAGCATGCCGAGGATGGCCAAGGACGTTGCCAAACATGCCTTAGGTACCCACAATATCAACTTCAAAAAAAATCAATTTTAAAAGATATATATATAGTAAAATGTTTTGAAATAATTCAATTGACATTTTTTTTTAAAAGATTTTTTCTAAAAAAAATCTAGTGAATAGAATTCTCTTCAATAATGAACTAATATAATTTTATCATAGGTTAAGGGCGGACCTTTTTACAATAATTTTAACATTCTTATTTTACAATAATGAACTGATGATAGAATTTTAAGAACTTTACGATAAATTTACTCTAAGAATTCTAAGTGGTCTTAATCCTTATCAATTTTATCCTCCCAATCAGGAGGATACGGATTTATCATTTTTGTGAAAAAGGTTTAATAGTTTTCCAACCATTTGTTGTTCAAGATACTATATAGTATATACACAGGTTGGGATTTCAGGTGACTTAAAATTAATTAAACAAATGATAAATTCTATAATGAAATTATTTCAAGTGAACTGGGCATATTGGACCGAAGCTAAGTCTTTAGATGTTGTAAAATATACAAAACAATTTTTACAACAGTTAAGTTGACTCTCTTTATTAGTTCTCATCCTGGACAATACTAACATCAATTTATCAACTACTATAGTAGCTCTAGCTAAGTCATTGTTGTAACTTGTAAGAATAAAGTTGTACTTTCGAAATTTAAAGGATAAATTTTATGGATGAGAAATATATTTCAAGAAAAAGAAGACCATGAAAAGTACTTGGCCGGAAGTTGGATACCGAATCACCCACTACAAGGTCCAGTATGTCCTTGAGAATCTACTTTAGTTAGAGTAACAGTTGGGTTATTAAACAAGGTTCAATTATCATCCATTTTAGGAAAATTATTTTATGAAAAATTGAAAAGACGACCAAAAAATTTAGTTACTTTTTTTTTATTTTTTTATTTTTGCATAAAATTTTTTCTAAAATAATTTATTAATGAATATCATAAGTACATTCATTGATAAAACCCATTAAACAAAGTCGTCATTGAAATGTCTGTTCCTCTTAATTGTATCCGTACCAATCCTTCATTGTGACTTGTGTTATCACTTATAGAGTCATCACCCATCGGAGCATATATTCAGGGGGGAAAATGAAGGGGAATTCCCAAGTTGGGTCATACAAAGGCTTCATTTTTCTCCACTGATTCATGGTTCTTCTTGAGTTTCAGTCTTATAATCCAAAGTTGCACTTTTTTGGAGCATTTTGTGTTCTGGGATTTGCTTAATTCTGTAATTTTGAAACTAAATGCCCCATTTAATATGGTCCCTTAATGTATATTTGGTGCATCTTTTATTTTTAAAATGCATATTTTCTTTGTTGGTCCAGGTATAAAATCACAAATCAGGCGTAAAATACTAAAATGCATGCATAAATCTTGCTTGCAACATCGACAAGTTGGAGGATTTTCTTTTCCGGGCTGGCAGTGTTTGTGGTATTGTAGTGCTTAATATTGGTTATAGTATTTGTGTAATGATAGGATGAATTGTCCTGCAGATTGAAAAGCTCCATTTGAAATGGATCATCTATTACAACATTCATGTGTAGTGCTCTTTTATATTATTTCAAGGTATTGAAAACTGATGTAGTGTTCTTTTTATTATTGTTTTCCTTAAGGAGATTTAAACTAAAAATATTAAACCTATCACAAAATTCACAGAACAGCTTTATTCTCAAAAAAATAAAATAAAAAAATAAAAAATAAAAAAACACTCACAGCACAGCTAGAATTCAATTGTACCCGCAATTATTCTTATGGTAAAGTACCGCTTGCCTAAACGTAAAACAACTATACATACATACATACATACATATATATATATATATATATATATTATATTAATTAATGCATACACAATTTTATGCACACTTTAAATGAAATAGTAGATATAAAACTACTAATATTCAAAATATAAATGAAATAAAAAGAAGAAGGGGGAGAACATGAATAAATCCTTTTTTTTTTTTTTTTTTTTAAATTAGATACATAATTCTAATTGAAAAACGCACTATTATTACTTTCAAAATTTTAGATGATAAAAAATTAAAATAACTATGTAGTAAACAATTTTCTATTGTTTAAGTTTTTGAAAATTAAAATTTATGTATCAAAGATGAGTTTATAGATCATATAATAAATAACATTCAATTTGCACTATATTTGACTTGCATTTTAAAAACATAGAGAACATGTAATTTAATGGTGAGATTTTCAAACTATTGATCTAATAAAAAGTTATTAGGTGGTGTAATATTATTTAAAGTACCCGTCTGCTCCTTGTAGCATAATGAATGATTGGTGGCCCCTGTTGCTTCTTTGGAATAGCAACACTGTTTACTTCTTTGAATGCTCTAAAAATGTAGCATGCAGCATTGCTTATGGCACTTTAACAAATGATCACTTGTATCTATCCAGCATATAATTATTTTCATTAATAAAATAGAAATATCAACTTAAAAGAGATTATTAACATAAGCAGTTGATCACTTACGTGTGTTTAAAGGAATATCTTTACCAATAGTCTCTACCCTCAAATTAAAGGCAAATGCATACCTGTAAAACAACCTTGTGCTTGCCTTTCTATTAGACCTGTAACGTTGTGAGGTGGGGGAGGTGCATCTTATATTCGTATTTAGTATTGACTTATTCATAGAAAAAAAAAATGAAGGAAAAAGGGTTGAAAAACCCTAACTTAGTTTATATCACGGTTGAGTCGGGTGGCTCAGGTTTTGGAAGAGGAGACTTGCCACTAAACCTGCTGGCGACAATTTTGGAGGCAGAGACCCATATATAGGAGTAGTTGGATTGGGTAGCGGACAGATCGGGTTCGGCTGGGTGTGTTGAGTGGCTTGCAGAGCCCTAATTTAACCAATACTAATCAAAATTAAGCTTTGGCAAATAATCAAATCTTTGCCTTGGAATTAGAAAAAACTAATGTTATGTGTCTACCTCTCACGGTCTCATCTATATAAAATAAAACAGAAATATATATAAGAGAGAGTAAATTCTATGCCTTTGAATATATTAATTAGAAATTAACAAAAATTTAGGAGCTAGCTAGGAGCCTGTCAGGACACGTTTCTGTTGAAGCCATTGGAAAATAGATAGAAACTACTAATAAAATAGAAAAATGAATTATATAATCTAGTTTAGGATTACTGGGAAAAAAAATATACCAACTTATCGTGGCCTTGCTTGATTGTCCAATAAAGCTAAAATTGCTTTATTCAAATTTGCTGTAGTATCATTAGGCTCTTGTCATGAAGTATCAGCGATGATTTCATTCCAATCTACAACAATAATGGCTTCAAGTTTTTCGTTTCATTCCAATCAGTGATAGTACTGGCTTCAATCTTTTTGACAGTGAATTCTATTTACAATCTTCAATTTGTTTATTGTTTTATCTTTTATTTATAGATGGATAGAATTATATTCTAGCATAATCTAAGTGTATATGTGTATGAAACTTTCTTCTAGAGATTTGAACTCTGGGTTTTGCCCTCCACACTTCACAAACACTTATACTTGTTGATCGAGTGACCATTGTGCCAATGGTGTATGGTGGTATAGTTTTATTCTACTGACTTAGGAATACAAATCTTTTGTACCATTATTTGTATTCCACTTTATACTCCACTAATCACAACTTGCTATTTAATATTTATATATTTGACTTTCCTTATAAAACAATCAAAGTTTAAAATGAAAAATAATCAAACATATGGCAAATTGTGATTAATGGAACATAAAATAAAATCCAAAAAGTGTGCAAAAGATTTGTATTCCTGACTTAGTCACTCTAAGTCTATGTGATAAAGTCCAATTTCTTTATCTTCTGCTATTCTAATATTTAAAGCCCAATGTAAATTCTAGAGGAGTGACTCATTCACAAGCCAAGTGGAGATTTATTTAAGCACAAATTATTTTAATATACGCATGCAGATTGCAGATTCAACAAGAAAGAATCTGATTCAAAGTTTGCTTTCTTTTTTATTTTTTTTATGGTGCCCAAAAAGGAAAAACGTGATTGCTTTTCATACTTGGAAATCTACTTAAAGAAAAATATAGTAAAGCCATTGTTTGTTTTATTGATAGCATTTGGAGGTGGATTCAATCCATAGGACACATGCATATACATTTGTCACATTATGTTTTAATGTCGCACTATCAATGAATGGAAGATGGTCAGAGAGTTGGGCATACTTTCTTTTCATAGTATAAAATATGTGAACACAACACAAATTAGTTGATTTTCATGGTCGTGTCACTCTTTTGCATCTATTTTTGGTTTCATGATTTAAAAAATAATAATAATCTTACTTTAAGATGGCTACAAATATGCAGTGAAGTTACTAAACTAATTTTTAATATCTCAAAATATATATGTTTCTTTATTCTAATTTACTTTACTTTTTCTTTATAATATATATACAACATTATCTAAAGCCGTCTTATATAAAATATCACAAAATTATCTATGCATCGCACGGGCAACTTATTAGTTTGGTTAATATAAATAAGAAGAGTAAGGTTTGCTTTAAGAGAAACTTAAGCCACCTGGCTGGACTAACTAACAATTTCTAATTTGGGAAATAATAATAATAATAATTCAATAGTTATAATGGAAGAGGGATTTAAATCTTGGACGTAGAATTATTCTTTATTTACTGTTTACATATAAATTTCAATTTCTTAAAGTTTATCAAAAAAACAAATCACAACTCGTCATAATCCAAACAGATTCAGAACTCTGTCATTATTTAATCAATAAACTAATTAATATATGTTTAACAAATAACTCAACTTCATTCAATTGACTAATTTTTAATAGGAGAAAACAAATTAGAAGCAGGCCAAGGTTCAGGCAGTCAAATCTTTTCCTTCGAATTAGACAAAAATAGTCACCTAGGCAGTCAAATCTTTTCCTTCGAATTAGACAAAAATAGTCACCTTTCAACGGCTCTCTTAATTATGTGCGAGGAATTGACCTCTTGTAAGGGCCCTTCTCACCTCCTACTGGCCGCCTGACGAAAAAGACTTTATGGTAAGAGATTATGATTCAACTAGTCGATACAATGACCTATTAATGTTATGAGTTTACCTCTCATGTCTCACCTATATAAAATAAAATAAAAAATATTAAAAAAAAATGCTATGCCTTGAATTTATTAAATAGAAGTTTGTAAGATTGAATTTTATCAACCATCTTGTTAGCTTTATTCCGTGCCAAATTTGCTTGTATTTCAGCAATTAGTAACCCTGTATTTAGGTGGGAATCATGTAAGAGTAGTGAGTGAGAGAGTGTGAAGAAATACTCAAGATTGTGCAAAGATGCAGAGACTCGCAGTTAGGACTCGTCGCTGACTCGCGACTGGCAAGCTACCAAAGCTGGCACACGTGTGAAGCATGCAGGGGAGCTGAAGAGTCATGCTAGCTGTTGCACTACAGGACAAAAGTCCTAGGCTGGCCAGGCCGTTAGCTCGCGACTTGAACTCACGACTCAGTCCAGTTGCGAGGCCAAGTCACTAGACCACCCTGTTTGAGAAAAACTGACTCTTCGCATTCCTTTCTCACCCCACTATATATAGACCCTTATACCCACGAAATGTAGAGAGTTTCCGGAGAGAATTTTGAGATAGAAATCCTAGAGAAAAATAAGATTGATTAATCCCCAATCTTCACATAGAGACTCTTCAAATTCCTCTACTCTCTTCCTCTCCATTGTTAAATCCTTGAGAGGTACATTACCAAAACCTTTTCTCACTATACCCATATCTGTGAGAAGGCCATTTAATATTTGGGAAGCAGTTAAGAAGGGACCAATTTCATATTGGTTGATGCTATGGTCAAGTAGCGGAATCCAATAAGTTAAAGAAGAAATAGGTTCGGCGTAACCTCATTGGAGTAGGAGCTTGGAGGGCTTAGATACATTGGGTAGATTAGGCTTGAAGGGTCTTCTGCTGTTCATGTATCCCAACTACATTCTTTAGTGGATTGTTTACCACTTGGAGGGCGGCGAAGAGGTTTTACTCCGTGTGCTTCGGTTTCCTCTTCGATAACACATCGTGTGTTGTCCTTGTGTTTGCATCTCTCTTTCCTTAATCTTTTCCATTTAATTTCTGCTGTGGATGTGATTTTATTTGGTTTAGATTGTCTATCAATTCTGTATTAAACTTATGTTCATATTCCGTACATTAATTGTTTGTCATTAAGCTTGAATTGGTAATTTATAAATTGGGGGTCTAAACGTTCATAGTGTTTTATACACTAATTGAACTTTCAAAGTTAACAAAAATATAGGAGCTAGTGTACAAATATGTCATTAGCAATGGGGCACAAGGCTAATTTGATAAAGTATTAGTGATGATTTCATTCCAATTTACAACAGTAAAGAGCTGCTATTTTTTCTTTTCATTCCAATCAGGGGATAGCAATGACTTCAACCTTTTCGACAATTAATTCTATTAAAGATATTCAATTTGTTTATACTTTATAGTTTTACATTTTTGAATTGGTCGCTCTAAGTCTCTAGCATGCAATAAAGTCCAATTTTTTTGTAGGCTATCCTAATGTTTAAAGACCACCACCGTACACCCTTGGTGCGATGGTCACTCCACAAGTATAAGTGCTTGTGGAGTGTAGGGGGAAAGGGTCAAGGTTCAAGTCTCCAATTAGAGGGAGCTTCACACACATATACACTTAGATTAGGCTAAAATAAAAATTCTATCTTTTATCCCAAAAAAAATATTTAAAGGCCAAAAAAAGAGTCATGCCCAATTTAAAATCTAGAGTAGTTGACAAATTCACAAGCCAAGTGGAGATTTATTTAAGCACAGATTATTTGAATATACGCATGTATATTGTAATTGGAGACGTTTCATTCCACAAGAAAGAAAATGATTCAATGATTACATTTTTAAAATGCCCAATAATGAAAATCATGATTGCTTTCATACTGGGCAATCTACTAAGAGACAAATATAGTAAAGCCATTGTTCGTTTTTATTGACTGCATAAGAAGGTGGATTCGATCCTTCATTCCTGAATCTTATTATTCATTGCCTATTACAAGCTATGGCAACTATCTTCCTTCTTGTTCTCTCAGCATTAATTTTCACAGCAGAAGCTCAACAAGGGCAATCCAATATTGTGAAGCCAGGCTCATTGTTAACACACACTACCACCACCAACTCTTCATGGCTATCACCTTGAGGTCTATATGCCTTTGGATTCTACAAGCAAGGCAGTGGCTATGCTGTTGGAATTTTTATTGAAAGGATTCCTCAAAAGACAGTAGTCTGGACAGCCAATAGAGACGATCCCCCAGTTCATGCTGACGCCATACTAAATTTCACAAGTGATGGACAACTGGTTCTGCAGTCTGCACAACAAGGCACGAAGACAAGCATTGCCAACTCTCCTCAATTTGCAACTTCAGAATCAATGCTTGATTCTAGCAACTTTGTTTTGTATAATTCTGATAACAGTACAATATGGCAGAGTTTTGATCACCCTACTGACACCCTTTTGCCAAGCCAGCATCTTTTAGTTCAAAAAGTGTTGAGTTCCAGTGTTTCAGACTCAAACCATTCAACTGGTAGATTTATGCTCTTAATGCAACAAGATGGATATCTAGTGATGTATCCAGTCGAAACCCCCTACACAATTGAATATGGTTATTGGAACTATGTTACACCTGGGCAAGAAAATAATGCGAAACTAAATCTCGATGATAATGGTCAGCACTACTTAGACAGTATGAATGGAAAAGCTGGTACAGTGGATCTAAATCTAGGAGATAATTCGACAAAAGGTTTACACTACCTTTTGAGAATTGATGCTGATGGAATCCTGAGTCTATACTGACACAATATAGATCAAAATGGTACCTGGTCAGTCACATGGTCCCAGCCAGAAGACAAGTGTGCCCCGTATTAAATGTCTACTGCCCATGCTACAACGTACAACTAGATAGTTTAGACTAGCATGACATTGTTGAATATATTGTAAATATCTAGTCTTGTAGATATTTGTCACATAGAATATCTTGTAGATATTAGTTTAGTAGTTTTATACTTAGTTAGTTAGGCCACTTGTCATTTTGTATCGGCTGATTGTATAGCTTGACTTGGTCCTCTGTTTCTGCTATATAAAAGGAACAAAGTCAGTTATTTTAATATACGAAATCATTTACACTGAAGCTCTTGAAGATTCACTTTCTCTCTGCATGCTTTCCTCCATTGTTGATCCTTCTTCGAGCTTGGATTCTTGATTTCAACATGGTATCAGAGCCGAACTAGATTAGAGTCTTCATTCTTGGTACACTTTGTATTTGCTAGTTCAATTCCTCGTTCAATTCTTTCTCTTCTTTGTGCATTTTTTCAGATCGAGTAGAAATTTCTTTGTATTTTCTCTTGATTTGCGCACAATTTTCTTTCCCCTATGTTTTGATTTTCTTTGCAATTCTTAGCAAATTAAAATCAGAAATTAGGGTTTCAATAATTGAATTTCACTTGGATCTTGATTTGATCGTTGAAAATTCAATTCTCGATTCTTCTAAAAGAGACTTAGGGTTTCTATGATTGAATTCATTGTCTAAATCTTCAATTCTTCAAAGATTTACATACAATTCTTGGTTCAATTCTCATTCTGAGAATCTTGAATCTTTCGTTACTGTTCTTATTGAATTCTGGGATTTTTGAGGCCTTCGTTGTTGTTCTTGTTGAATTCTGATTTAGAATTCATCATTATTAGCTGTGGAGTATTTGTTCCTGGCCTTGTTTGTAGTTCATCAATTCTTGATCTTTGATTTGAAGAAATGAGTAATAGCACTCCAAGCAGTGTAAAGAGGATGATCCACAGATTAAGGCTTCAACAGAGAACCATTAATGAAACCTATTTTGGATTTGGCATCCAAAGCTATGAGAACAGCCCTACTCTAGGTGCTGTAGTTCTCCTCAGTGAGATGTTGCACAACCAATGATACACCAGGATTGTCACTGTTTGACAAGAAATATGGGCTGGAAGATTGTGTTATGTCTTTTTTTAAGGGGCTTAATGAAACTTATACCACAGTTAGAGGGCAGATTATATTGATGGATCCCATTCCTCCCATGGGCAAGGTGTTTTCTCTCTTGATTCAAGATGAGAAACAAAGAAAGGTTGGCAAGAAGAATACTATTGAGTCTTCTGCTCTAGCAGTCAAGACTAATGGTTTTGGTAGGTCATTCAACAAAGCTAAGTCTAGCAGACCACAATGCACTCATTGTGGTGTTTTAGGCCATGTTGTTGACAAGTGCTACAAGCTTCACAGATACCCCCCTGGTTACAAGTTCAAAAACAAGGCTCCACAGCCACAGTTCCAACCATTCAGCCATGGGAGAACTCTCCCCTGCCCATTAGTCTTAACTGCTAAAGCAGAAGACTCAATAGTATTCTTCTTGCCAATCTTTCTTTGTTTCTCATCTTGAATCAAGAGAGAAAACACCTTGCCCATGGGAGGAGTGGGATCCATCAGTAGAATCTGCCCTCTAACTGTGGTATAAGTTTCATTAAGCCCCATCAAAAAAGACATAACACAATCTTCAGCCTGATGACCACTTGTTTCTGCAGAATCTTTCACTCTTCCTGTTTTTGCAGAATTCACTCCTGCTTTTACCATAGACATTGCAATCCCTCCTGATGAGTTTCCAGATCTTGTGTCTCCTCCTTCTACCTTAGAGCAACCTCATTCCGATCCTACTTTACCTGTGCTTCCCACTTCTGTTTCTCCTCATTTACCTCAGCCTCAAAGAAAGTCTTCTAGACCTCACAAAGCACCCTCTTATCTCCTTGATTATCATTGCAATCTAGCTTCTTCACATGTGTTGGCTTCAGCTTCACTTACTCAACCTCTTGATTCCAGTGCTTCTGCTCCTTCAGGTATTCTCTACCCCATTTTATCCACTTTGACTTATGATAAACTTTCTACCTGTCATAGAGCTTTTGCCATTTCCCTTTCTGTTTCTAAGGAGCTTGATTCTTATGCTGAAGCCATCTTGGATCCTAGATGATAAGAGGCAATGCAAGCTGAGTTTGATGCTCTTAAGGCTAACAACACTTGGGTTATGTGTCCCCTTCCTCCTGGTAAGGTTCCCATTAGGTGTAAATGGGTTTACAAAGTGAAGTTGAAAACTGATGGTTCTGTGGAGAGGTATAAGGCTCGTTTGGTGGCTAAGAGGTTTACTCAAACTGAGGGCATTGATTTTTTTGAGACCTTTTCTCCTGTGGTTAAGTTTTTCCCAGTCAGGACCTTACTTGCTCTTGCTGCAATTTCTGGTTGGCACTTGACATAGCTTGATGTCAATAATGCTTTCCTCCATGGTGATCTTCATGAGGAGGTCTACATGCATCCACCACCTGGTTTTGGCAGCAAGGGGGAGGTTTGTAAATTGCTCAAGTCATTGTATGGACTTAAACAAGCTAGCAGACAATGGTTTGCTAAATTGGCTACCACAATTGTTGATCATGGGTTTGTACAATCTAAATCTGACTATTCAGTCTTCACTAAAGTTCAGGGATGCTCTATCATTATCATTTTGGTATATGTTGATGACATCTTGATTGCAAGCAATGATATGGATGCAGTGAATTCTTTCAAACAGTTTTTGGATAGTAAGTTCAAGCTTAAGGATCTTGGTACATTGAAGTATTTCCTTGGACTTGAGGTGGCTAGGACTACCAAAGGTATCTCTTTATGTCAGAGAAAATATACCTTGGATCTTCTTGCTGATACAGGTTTGTTGGCTAGTAAACCTGCAAGCACACCTATGGAGCCATCTGTGAAATTCAGCAACTCTGTTGGTCAATCCGTTTCAGATGTGTCACAGTATAGAAGACTAATTGGCAAACTTCTTTACTTAACTTTGACCAGACCTGATATATGCTATTCAGTGCATAAATTAAGCCAATTTCTTAGCTCTCCTAAAGTCCCTCATTTACAAGCAGCATATAGAATCATCAAATACTTGAAGAAAACACCAGGGCAGGGTTTGTTTCTCTCTACAGATTCAAGTATACAACTGAAGGCTTACTGTGATGCTATTTGGGCAGCTTGCATTGATACAAGAAAATCTGTTTCAGATTTTTGTGTTTTTCTAGGGGATTCTCTAATTTCCTGGAAATGTAAGAAACAACAAGTTGTCTCAAGATCCTCAGCCGAGTCTGAGTACAGAGCTATGGCCACAGTAACTAGTGAAATTGTATGGTTAGTTGCTTTGTTCAAAACCTTTGGGGTGCATCATACACAAGTTGCTTACCTGTATTGTGATAACAAAGCTACTCTGTACATTGCTGCCAATCCGGTATATCATGAGAGAACAAAGCATGTGGAAGTAGATTGTCATTTCATTAGAGAGAAAATCCAAGCTGGTGTTATAAAGACTTTCCACATTCCAACAAAGCACCAGATAGCAGATTGCTTCACTAAAGCTCTTGGACAGAGGCAGTTCTTTTATCTTCTTTCCAAGATGAACCTGATGAATATATACGGTTCATCTTGAGGGGGAGTATTAAAATGTCTACTGACCATGCTACAATGTACAACTAGTTAGTTTAGACTAGCATGACATTGTTGAATATATTGTAAATATCTAGTCTTGTAGATATTTGTCACATAGAATATCTTGTAGATATTATCTTGTAGATATTAGTTTAGTAGTTTTATACTTAGTTAGGCCACTTGTATTTTGTATTGGCTGATTGTATAGCTTGACTTGGTCCTCTATTTCTGCTATATAAAAGGAACAGAGGACCAAGTCTTGTAGATATTTGTCACATAGAATATCTTGTAGATATTATCTTGTAGATATTAGTTTAGTAGTTTTATACTTAGTTAGGCCACTTGTCATTTTGTATTGGCTGATTGTATAGCTTGACTTGGTCCTCTGTTTCTGCTATATAAAAGGAACAGAGTCAGTTATTTTAATACCTCGAAGGATTTATGTGGCCTTAATGCATATTGTGTCAAAACTAGTCAAAGTTTTGGTTGCAATTGCCTTCCTGGATTTGCACTTATTAACCAGAGTGAAATGAGTTCAGGCTGCGAATGGAACTTCACTGCAGAAAATTGCAAAGCAAGCATGACATATACCATGGAGGCAGTGAATAATACCATATGGGAAGACAAAAATATTTCTACTCTTTACTCATCAACCCAAGAGGCTTGCAAAGCAGCATGTTTGCAGGACTGTAACTGTGATGTTGCGCAATTCAAACATGGGGAGTGCAAGACACAAAGTCTTCCTTTGAGATTTGGGAGATTACTTGAAAGTGACCCAAGCATAGCCTTCATCAAGGTAAGCATATCTACTACGCCCACTACAGCTAGAAATGTGCCAAAGAAAAGCAAAAAAGAGGTCCTAATTATCAGTGTTTAATTAGTTGCTTTTGCATTCATTGTGTTGGTGATTTTTGGAATTGTAAGGTATGGATATCGTTTCTGGGCATGTAAAAAGGAATCTAATCATAGAAATATTGTCTTGAGTGAGAATGTTTCTCTACGATCATTTACTTATGCAGAACTTGAGAAAGTGATTGATAATTTCAAGGAAGAGCTTGGTAGAGGTGCGTTTGGAATAGTTTATAAAGGGGAAATTGGGAATGGCAAGAAGCTTGTAGCTGTGAAAAGACTAGAGAAATTGTTAGCCGAACGGGAAAGAGAGTTTCAAATCGAGATGAAAGTGATTGGGAGAACACATCATAAAAATCTAGTCCATCTACTTGGGTATTGCCATGATGGACCGAATAGGCTGTTGGTATACGAATACATGAGCAATGGGTTGATTGCAGATATACTCTTCACTCCAGAAAAACAACCTTGTTGGGATCAAAGAATGGAAATTGCTCGAGATATAGCAAAAAGAATTCTTTATCTGCATGAGGAGTGTATGCCACAGATCATTCATTATGACATAAAGCCTCAGAACATACTCATGGATAAAAACATGTGTACAAAAATATCTGACTTTGGATTGTCAAAGTTGTTGAAGCCAGACCAAACCAAAACGTTTACTGACATAAGAGGCACAAGGGGATATGTTGCACCAGAGTGGCATCGCAAAATGTTCGTGACAGTGAAAGTAGATGTCTATAGCTTTGGAATCATATTGTTGGAGATTATATGTTGTCAAAAGAGTGTTGACTATAATATTCTTGAGGAAGAAGCTATTCTTGAAGAATGGGCATACCATTGCTTTGAGTGTGGTGAGCTAGGTAAGCTAGTCGGCGATGAAAAGGTTGACAAGAAACAATTGGAGAGAATAACTAAAGTGGCGCTGTGGTGCATTCTTTATGAACCATCACTTCATCCTTCAATAAAGAAGGTTCTATAAATGCTAGAGGGGACAGTGGAACCCAGACCCTCTAAGTCGCTCAGTACCATCTAGTGTCTGGAGTAAGGAGTGATAGTTTGAAAATTGGCGTGTGAAAGTAGTCAACTATTCCATGCGATTTGCTTTCATGGTATATGTGTATGTGTCTTCAATAATGCATCCTACTTCTTTTTACTTTATCTTTTACTTTTTGGGTACTTATTTTCTCTGGTTTCATGTACGCTACTTTCATTACACGATGTTATGGACTGCTATTCAGAGAGCAGTTTTACATGGTTGTTATCTGATCTGTTAAGTATTTGTTGTTTTGCCAATGACTATGCTTTGGGGATTGTCCAATAGATTAATAAGTTGTTTCCTTTATCATTTAGGTGTTGTAAGGCTTTATGAGGCCGATTATCATAAAAAGAGATGTCAGAATTGTTATCAAAAAATAGCTTTTGCTTGTTAGGAGGTCCCAATTATCCATCGAAGCATAATTTTCTCTTTGTCACCATAGCCCAAGAGGCACAAGTACAGCTCACAGCCAGGGGGTCATATCCACTTGTTTATGATAACAGGACATGGGAGACAATAGCATGGAGAGATGGGGAACTGAGGTAGCTAATCTTGCTTCCTTGATTACTGGATAGTAATAGATAATCAAAGAGATGCTAGAAATGTTCATCATAATTAGGGGTATGCATCCAACCCACCAACCTAATGAAACTAACCCAATTGGTTTATGAATTAACAACTCTCATGAACACGTATAACAAAAATCAACTAGATCTATTTTAAATAAAAATATTGTATATAATTTTACAAGAAATTTTGAATAAATACTTATTGATAATAGATGAATCATAGTATATTTTATGTTGGGTTAAAATATTAGCCTTTGATTAAGTACTTCAACACACTCGTTCTCTCTCATCCACCCAAACCAAGAATTTTCCATATCAAAATTTTAAAACCCCTCATTTGACCAAATCCTACTTTCAAATTCCTTACCCAAACACACAATTAGAGATTTTCAATTTTATAGTTACTAGGTGGTTCAAAGATAACTATTAAAGTCCTTTTGATTTGGAATAGTTGATTCCTCATAAATAACTATTTATTGTGATTGAAGAGTCTGTTTAGGAACAACTTATTTAGTTGAACTGAAAACTTTTTACTGAAAGTACTGTAGATAAAGCTAAAAAGTAGCTGAAATAGTACAGTGAGACTTATGAATAGTACCAAAAAGTACAATGAGACCCATAAATAGTATCAAAAATAAACTAAATAGTAAAAAAAGCTAGTTTTTTAAGCCAATGCCAAACGCAACCGAAATTCAACCAAACCATTAGATTCATTTATTTTAGAGTTGTCAAATCATGCCAAATTGTGTGTCGTTTGTTGAATTTTGATGTGTCTTGAAGTGGTAATTGAGGATCAAGTTAAAAACACAAAGTCTGCTCAAGAATAGCTAAAGAAAAGTGTATTTTAACATGTCTTAACACCAAGCTTGATAGAAGCTTGATAGATTAATTCAACCTAGAAAAGCCTAGTTTTTGTACCCTCATTAACAAGTTCGATAGAAGCTCGATTGATTAAGAAATGCGTGATAGGCAAAAAACATATTGATCCCTTGTGATGAATTAATTGATTAATTAGCCAAGTTTATTAATTAATCAAATTAACATGCAAGATGCGTGGTAGCACAAACAAATCACCAACTAAGTTAAATGCTGCAGAAAATAAATTTGACACGAGTGATTTGTTTACAAATGGAGAAAACCATCGAGACAAAACCCCACTGGATGAATTTAAGGTCACCACTCCCGAGAATCCACTATTATCAAAACAAGTGGTTACAAGTAAAGGAATCTCAGTACCTTATACTAACCTACAATTGAACCCTTACCCCAATACCCAATTGGACTTGTTCTATAGTGATAATCTCTCATTTCAATGCACGAGTCCCAGTTCATGATTAACCAATTGTGCAGATCCAACTTGAGAAGGATGTTGGCTGCAAAATTCTTCAGTTCATCACACAATGAAGATCATGAAGTTGCTTGGTCACAAAACCCTATGGTGCATAAACACAGCAGCTTCTTCAAGAAATAGGGCAAACTAAGTTTCCGGTCACACTCTTCTTCATACTATGGAATTGTGCTCTTGTGCAACTTGTGTCACCTTTTACGGCCCTTAAAATAATCCTTATATATGTTAGGGTTATGAGAAAATAAAGCCCAAACATACATTCATGAATTGGATGAAAATTAGAACTTCATAAATCTCGACAGATACCCTATTTGTTGAGCAGCTATTGAGCCTCGGGCTGAAACGACTCTTTTTAAACCTCGATAGATGCTAGCTGTCGAGCTTTAAAATCCTGCACTTTCTAACTTGATTCTTTGACAGACTTGCATGGCTTTAACACTTGAACTTGAAACCTTGTTTCTTGAAACATTAAACACATCCTAGATTTATCCAATTACAAGTAAAGTGCGTTTTGTCAAAAGATTAGCCAATTACATAAAATAGTGACATATGTTCCTATCATTAAATCACATATGTCCTAATAATTTCCGCATTTAGCAATTTATGACAAAACCGCAACAAACAAATGAGATATGAGAGAAGTCAAAAATCACTCAACTCATATTCACTTGTTAAATGCAATAAAATCTATCCTAACACAAACTCATGAAAAACTTTGCAAGAAAGAGTTTATGGCAAGTAGACTTTGACAACCTGTATTTTTGAAACACTTTAAACAAAACTCATTAAGGCATCTTAGTGTGAAACAGAAATAATAGATTGCATACATTATATAAGAAACATGTGTATGAAGATAGAAAAGAAACAATACATGGAGAGATAGGTGAAAGAATTGTAATAACAACCTTAAATGTGTGTGTGTATATATATATATATATATATATCAACAAGTACAAGGTTTGCTATCACAATATGATCACAAGATCTAAGGTACAAGAACAATGTATCTAAAATATAGAGAAAAGGGAAAAAAAAAAAATGAAATCCTCACTACATCCCTAAAAAAAAAAATGAACACTCCCCCTAACAAAAATCTCCTATTCTAACCCTCCCCCTACGAGTATGACTACTTTCATATCCAAAACTACTTCCCCTTTTTGTTATGAGTGATAAAGGGTAAGAGTGTCAAGCAGACATCTCGTCAGCACTGGAAGAGCTAGCATCTCCATCATCATCATCATCATCGTCGTCGTCAAAGTCACCATTGTCCTCGGATGCCTCGGGAGGAGGAGAGGGAGACTCCACAAAGCCACCAAGGCGAGCCTGCCATCTGGCAATACGACCGACATGGGTGTTCACCTGATTCAACTCAGTAATGAGTGTATCAAGATCGTATCAAGAGTGCACCATGATCGTATCAAGAGTCACACCTCCTGCAGAAGAAGAGGGAGTGGAGGTGGATGGAGTTAAAGAAGTGGGAGGAGCTGTCGACCCAGACCGCCTCGAACGTAGTTGCGCCTTGCTCTGTTTAACGGTAGTGGTATCTATGGCACACATAACATGGCAGTGGTTGGAAACGAGAAAGGGAACAGAAAAATGGCGTAAAATCCTCGTGATAGCCGAAGGGAAGATGAGCTTATCATGGGTCGCCGTATCCCTATATACATCTATGATGGAAAGAATAAAATGAGAGGGAAAATCTATAGTGAGATGCTTTAAAAGAGAAAGCAAAAATCGAGCACGGGGCTTGGTAATAGAGTTATAGTGAGAAAGAGGATGCAAAACAAAAGTCATAACCATGTAAAGAAACCTAGAGCCTTTAGCAAAGACCGAACAAGAAGTGAACTGACGATCACCCCAATCAGAGGGACGCTCACAAAAGGGAAATATAAGCTCATCTTTAGACATGGTCTTAAGACGATCACAACTAGGGTAGTCAAGATGCGCTACCCTGGGGACATGGAGCACGTAGGATACAATATCCAAAGTGAACACGATGCGCGTACCTCGAACGCGAGTAACAAAAAGAGGCACTGAATAATCAAATCCATGCATGTTAGAGTAGAACTCCTGAATAAGCATATATGGACAAGTGACCGAGACGTCACATAGTGACTCCCAACCCCTACTGTAGATGACAGTGTGTAGGTCAGTGTTTAAGAAATCCAACAAAATGACTTGGTGTTCCGAATGAATGCCTCATCTAGAGAAGTTCTCCGAAAAGTCCTGTAGGGCTTTATCATCACAGAAGCAAACGGAAAAGGGAGTAGGGTTAGAAGAAGTGGATGCCTCGAAACAAAAAAGGTTCCGGGACGGAGTAGATTTACGTTTAGGTGCCATGACGCAACTAACGTAAACTAGAGAGAGGGAGAGAAAGAGACACGCAGAAAAGCACCAATATAGTCAATATATAAGAATATAGAGAATGTAAAGTATGTATGCATGAAAATGCATGAGCATGTGATATGCAATAGTAAAAACATCATGGGCTCAGCCCAATCCAAACCTACCAGCACACATGTTTGCAACAAAGTAAACACACATCTAAGAATGAACAAAACATTGTTATAATGCAAATGAGATGCAATGCATGATGTTTTAAGATCAAAAATACAAAACTCATCCCAAAAATTTCACAATAACTTCATCAATTTTGAAAAACCCCAAAATTTTCAAAAAATCCCAAAAAGTTAGGTCAAATGTGTGAAATGCATGAAAAAGAAGGATTAGGACCCTTACCAAGTGAAGAAAAACTTGATCTAGGCCGAAAAATCATTGAGGATGAAGTTTGGAGTGTGAGAAAGAGAGGTTTTGGGAGGTGAAGAGGCAATAGGAGTTGAGAGATATCGAGAGAAATGAGATCTGAATCGCGCTGACCTTATATATAGAAGCTCAGTAATTCTTGATAGTCGAGAGGTGTCGAGCTTTAAAAGGTCGACAGATGTAGCTATCAAGTAGGTGTCCACAGCAAAAAGAAGCTCGATGGATCGAGGAGCTATCGAGCAAATAGAAACTTTCTTGATGGATCAAGGAGTTATCGAGAAGCTGTCGAGATTGTGATAAAAAAAAGCTAAAGAGCTCGATAGATAAGCCAAGTGTCGAGAGGTGTCGAGGAGTTGTCGAGATTGCTTTAAAAATAGTTTTTCAAGAAGTGAAAAACACAGACATGAATGCAATCAAACATGCTACTCAACCAAAGATCCAAACAACATTTTAAGCTCTCAATATCATCTCTCAACAATAAAATTGATAAGCATTTAGATCCCAAAACACATACACACACATTAAACAAGTCTAACCAATTTTATATTTCAAAAACAAGTCAAAACAGTTTAGTGAGCATACATTAATACATGTAAACCTTGTGATGGCCAAATCACATTGTACTTGCACATGTATCAAAAGTAGTAAAGAATATTGCGTGTTGTGTGTGAAAAACATCGCAAGATTGCATAAGTGTCTATATGTTATGACAATTTGAGATATGAGAAAATCACTTTAACTCATACACAATCATAATTATTTGATGGGGAATATCACCCTCAAGGTACATCCTATAACTCCCACATCTCCTAGAATACATGCTTGCAATCATATATAAAGCACTTTGATCCTTTTGCTTTTATTTTTCTTTTTAAGCAAACCATGCATGGGCATATAAGAGATAGAAAAGAAATACCCAATTATGTTAAGCATTTGACATTCCACTTTTGCTATACCGAAGCATACAAATGTCATTTCATGATTGGTGGACAACAGTGGTGAGATGGTTATTTATGCCTTTCTCTTAGGATTTTCTAGTCCTTCCCGTCAAAAAGAGTGATACGAGTGTTAAGTACAAGAGATCACTTAACCTTACTCATCACAAACACGAGCCACAAAGCTCACTTGCTTAGTTGTACATAGAGATGCTCATCTAAGCTACAAACGATACAAAGTTTAGAAAACTTTGTTTCAATGGCCATCCAAGGTACACAAGTACCAATGTACACAAACACACACTGTTTTTGTATTTTTTTGATTTTTCAATTTTTTTACTTTTATAAGAAAAACAAAACAAACCAAAACTGAAAAGAAAACAAACAAAAACAAATTAAACAAAGCAATGCATAAAACTAGACTGACTCAAAACAATAAAGCAAAACACATAAGTAATGCAAAACAAAAATACGAAGGGAAGAGAAAGAATAATGCAAAACAAAAATACGAAGGGAAGAGAAAGAATAAGCGATGGAATCACTTGGAGCCCTTTTCCTTCCACACTTTGGAAGAACCTTTCTGTTTAGCGAACCCTTGATCCGGTGGTGAGGGGGAAGAGTTAAAATCGTTCAAATTCGAAAGGAACATGAGGGCTTTGAGAAGATCTCCAAGAGGAGCAAAAGAGGATGAAAACTGATTCTGATCTCTCGACGCAATCATGTTGTTGCTCTTTTAAGTGGCTAGCCACTTGTAACAATTAGTTCGAGTATGTCCAGCTGCTCCACAATGATGACAGAAATGCTGCTTTTTCTGCTTAGACTTTTGAGAGTTTCCCTTCTTAGCCCTAGGGTTTTTAATTTCTTTCTTATTAAGTTTAGGGGGTGCTCCTAAGATAGATTTACCCTTATCTATGTTCTCACTAGCTAATTTATTTTTAACATCATTGTTCTCAGTTTCAATATTATTAGCAAGAGGAACAAAAATAGTAGCACTAGTAGAAGTAATACTAGGAGAAGAGAAATCATACCCTAAACCGATTCGATCGGAAGCAGATTTTTGAAGACTGAGCATCTCATCAAGCTTAGCGCTTGAAGTCCTTTCCAGCTGAGCTTTGACTTGGAATAGTTCTGCCTCAAGCTTCTTGGTCTTCTCAGCCAAGAAATTGTTCTCAAATCTCAATGCTCCGATAGTCTAATTTGCTTCATCAAACTTTGTAGAGATTTCTTCCCACTCAAGCTCTACATTACTAAGCTTCTTGGTGACCAACCTATACAACTTCTCATGCTTTTCTGAGACCTTGTATAACTTTGCATAGGCTGTATGGATGTCATCTAATTCATCCATCTTTTCAAACTTAGACTCCACCAATTCCTCTTCTTCATCCACATCTTCAACAATCCCCTCAGTAGGATTTACAGTGGCAGTGAAGGCATTTAGGATTCCATCATCCTTATTATTAGAATCATCCTTAGGCTCAGTGTCACTCAACGTAGTAGGAAGTGCCTTGCTCTTCCCAATAGTCTTCAGATATATAGGGCACTCTTGTTTCATATGACCAAAACCTTGACACCTAAAGCACTTTGGTCCTGAGGGAATAGTGTATTGACTGCCATCCCTAGTATCCTTCTTCCCTTTGTCTTGGCTCTTAAACTGAGAAGAACTCGACTTTCTATGGTCCTTGTCGAAGCCCTTTGCATTGGCATTCTTCATGAACTTCTTGAATTGCCTAGTTATGTAGGACTTCATCTTAGAATCTTCATCATTAGAAGACTCATCAGTATCACTGCTCTTGGCTTTCAAAGCCATGCTCTTGCTCTTGCTTGATTTCCCTATCCTCGTCAAACCTAACTCATAGGTCTGCAGATTGCCAACCAACTCTGTCAAATGAATTTTGTCAATATCCTTTGATTCCTCAATCGTAGTGATCTTGGCATGGAATCTTTTAGGCGGAGATTTGAGCATCTTTCTCACAATCTTGGGTTTAGGAATGGTTTCCCCAAAATTAAATGTTGAGTTTACTATGTCCTTTAGCTTGGCATAGAACTCGTCAAATGACTCATCCTCCTCCATCTTGATCTCTTCAAAACTTGTAGTGAGCCTTTGAAACTTTGAATCCTTGATAGTCTTGGTTCCCTCATAGGTTGTTTGGAGAATGGTCCATGCTTCCTTAGCAATTTCAATAGAGGATATTTTCTTGAATTCCTTATTTGTGACTGCATTGAATAGAGCATTCAATGCCTTGTTGTTGAAGTTTGCCACCTTGATCTTAGCATCACCCATATCGGCTGGCGCTTCTATAGGCTTGGTCCAACCTATCTCCACAGCTTGCCACACTTTCTTATCTAAAAACTGTAAGAAAGCTCTCATGCGTACTTTCTAGTATGCATATTTAGTACCATCAAATAACGAAGGTATAATAATAGACTGTCCTCTATCCATGACAAACAGGGGTCAATGGATAACACAGCAAAGATTAACCCTAATTAGAGTGTGCCTGCTCTGATACCACTTGATAGGCCAAAAACGTATTGACCCCTTGTGATGAATTAATTGATTAATTAGCCAAGTTTATTAATTAATCAAATCAATATGCAAGATGCGTGGTAGCACAAACAAATCACCAACTAAGTTAAATGCAGCGAAAAATAAATTTAACACGGGTGATTTGTTTACAAATGAGAAAAATCACCAAAACAAAACCCCATCGGGTGAATTTAAGGTCACCACTCCCGAAAATCCACTATTATCAAAACAAGCGGTTACAAGTAAAGGAATCCCAGTACCTTATACCAACCTACAGTTGAACCCTTACCCCAATACCCAATTGGACTTGTTTTGTAGTGACAATCTCTCCTTTCAATGCACAGCTCCTAGTACGTGACTAACCAATTGTGTGGATCCCAGTACGCGACTTGATCACCAACTTGAGAAGGATGTCGGGTGCAAAATTTTTCAGTTCATTACATGATGAAGATCATGAAGTTGCTTGGTCACAAAACCCTATGGTGCACAAACACAGCAACTTCTTCAAGAACTAGGGTAAACTAGGTTTCCAGTCACACTCTTCTTCACACTATGGAATTGTGCTCTTGTGCAACTTATGTCACCTTTTACGGTTCTTAAAATAATCCTTATATATGTTTAGGGTTGTGAGAAAAAAAAATCCCAAACATACATTCACGGATTGGATGAAAATTAGAACTTCATAAATCTCGACAGATACCCTATCTATCAAGCAGCTGTCGAGCCTTGGGCTGAAACAACTCTCTTTAAACCTCGATAGATGTTAGCTATCAAACTTTAAAATCTTGCACTTTTTAACTTGATTCTTGGACAGACTTGCATGGCTTTAACACTTGAACTTGAAACCTTGTTTCTTGAAGCATTAAACATATCCTAGATTTACCCAATTACAAGTAAAATGCGTTTTGTCAAAAGATTATCTAATTACATAAAATAGTGACATATGTTCCTATCATTGAATCACATATGTCCTAACAATGCGAAATAGAAAAAATCATCAACGCTAAGAAGTCCATTGCTTGTGCATTTCAAGCTTACTTTTAGATCCGTTTGTTGCGTTATTTAAAGGACATTATAAATCATCCCTAAAGAGACTTTTTAGAGAAAGAAAACTCTGCTTGTGCAGTTATGGTTTGTGTAACCAAGTTCTCTCTATAGTTCACCATATTGTAGAGTGTTAAGTAGATCTAATTATCAATTGGTGAACAAACTGAATCCATAACAACCAGCACAGACTTGCTTTTATGAAGAAAGCCTTCAAAAGGTTCTTGATGCCGGTCAAAGGTTTCAGTCGTGATTGCTAGTGCATCATCCATAAAGGTGTAAGGTTGGTTAATAGAAATAAGAAGAGTAGGGTTTGCTTTAAGAGAAACTTAAACCACCTGGTTGGACTAACTAACAATTTCTAATTTGGGAAATAATAATAATAATTTAGCAATAATTAAATATTAATAATGGAAGAGGGATTTAAATCTTGGACATAGAATTATTCTTTATTTATTGTTTACATAAAAATTTCATTTTCCTAAGTTTATCAACAAAACAAATCAAAACTCGTCATAATCCAAACAGATTCAGAATCCTGTCATTATTTAATCAATAAAATAATTAAAATAAGTTTAACAAATAACTCAACTTCATTCAATTGACTGATTTTTAATAGGAGAAAACAAATTAGAAGCAGCTCGAGGGCCAAGGTTCAGGCAATCAAATCTTTTCCTTCGAATTAGACAAAAATAATGTTATGAGTCTACCTCTCATGTCTCACCTATATAAATAAAAATATTTAAAAAAAAATGCTATGCCTTGAATATATTAATTAGAAATTAACAAAAATATAGGAGCTAGTGTACAAATCTGTCATTTTTTTTTTTGAGAAGGAAACACATCATGCTTTATTAAGAAAATTCATCCATGTCATCTTGGACAATAGAGCGTATGGGTGGCGGAACATCCTCCATCCACACCAAGAAATCTGAAATACAAAGAGCATGTTTTGCTAACTTATGCGCAACCTTATTACCTTCTCTCCTTACATGAGAGTAAAGTAATTGACTAAAAAAACTAGCATAAAATCTAATATCATCCAGTAGCAAGCCATCCGTGGAAAGATAAGTGCTATTCTTGAGCAATGCCGAGACCAAAACCAGAGAGTCGGACTCCAAAATTCCTCTGTGAAAACCCAGCTGAGAGGCAAAGGACAGCGCTGTGGAAGCTGCCATGGCCTCAATCTCCAGAGTCGTGTATAGTTGAGGTATTTGCTTAGCCATTGAAGCCAAAACCATCCTGTTCCTGTCGCGGATCACCACTCCAACACCTGATTTGTTTTGTTCTTTAAAGGTAGCTCCATCACAATTAATTTTCACCAAGTCAAGATGAGGAGGACGCCATCTGGTCTGAGGGGGATTGGTTGTAACTCGTGGAAATAGAGGAGTGGAACAGGTCTGTGCAAACTCGGCAATAGCAATGAGGCACAAGGCTAATTTGATAAAGTATTAGTGATGATTTCATTCCAATCTACAACAGTAATGGCTGCAATTTTTTCTTTTCATTCCAATCAGGGATAGCAATGGGTCAACCTTTTTGACAATTAATTCTAGCTAAACCCGTGCAATGCTGGGAAAAAACTATAAAATGAGTTTAGAAGAGAGTATCATTATATTTAAGTTGAAATAATTAGCATAATAATAACTAAAAAAGAGAGGAATATTTAGCATAAATGTATGAAATGCTTTTAAATAGGAAATAACATTAATAATACAATGTAAGATGCCATTTGAAAATGATTGATATAAACTATCCAATAGACATCGCATTCATTCTAAAATAAGTTATAGTCATAAATAACATTTTTTTTTAAGAAACAAATCATAATAACATTGTATAACTAAAATAAATAAATAAAAATTGACATAATAAAATGACTTACAAATTAAAACATATATTCATAGATAATTGCATTTTTTATAGTATATTTTCTTAAAAAGAAAACATAATACATGAACCTTTGAATTATTATTTTTAATTTTTTGAGAGTAATGATTTATTAGCAAAATCTAGCAAAAATTTATGTTTGCCTTAGCATTAATTTTTGTTCTTTATTGTCTGTTCCATATCAATTATTTTAATAAGACTAATGGCAGATAGTTAGAAACGAACAAAAAATACATGTGAAAGATGAAATAATAATAATATTATTAATACTAAATGTAACACATTTAGTATATTTTTTTTCTTTTTAAATAAGTAAGTCATTTATATAACATGTAACTTTTAAAAAGTTTCATTTTAATGTTATGAATGTAGTTTCAATGCCCATTTCGATTTGTCTATTAGAATAGAATATGAGCAATGCTAAGGATACTAAAAATCCCACAACGCCATAACACAAAAGTTGTGTCCTTATATTTCAACGCTGACTTATTTTGGGTTATTGCTAATATATATAAATTAGTTCTATAATAATAATAATAATAATAATAATATATTATTATTATTATTATTATTATTAATCTAATGCACAGTAAAAGAAAATCTTAAAGCGAATTGGAAGTTTATATATCAAATTGGTATTTTTGTAATTTAGTAAATATGGAAGGGTGTTTATATAAGTTTCCTTTTTCACTTTTGGTAAAATCTACCCCTCCCTACATGATTATCTCCTCTCACTGTAACTCTTTTTCATCTCTTTCTTCTTCTTTTTTCTCCTTTTTCTTTTCTTCACTATAACTTCTCTTATAGTTATAGTATTGGTATTTTTTTGTTTTCCTTTCTTCATTATCGTCATTCCCTTCTCTTCTTTGACATTCTCCATCAATTTTTTTTTCTCTCATAGTGCCCTCCATATCTCTTTGTCATCTCTTTCATCTTGTCTTTATTTTTATTTTCTTTTGCCCACAATAAGATCCACTGCCTTTCTTCTCTTCTTCTTCTATCAAATGCTTTGAAAGTTGAAAAATGGGAAACGGGTTTGGTGGAGCTGGGACCAGAAAAGTTGAAAACAAAAAACTTCAATTGAGAGAGAGATTTAAGGCCTGAGGCTAAGGGAGAAACAATTAAGAAGATGAAAAAAGATGTAAAGAAGCATACCTCAAAGCAATGATTGGGTTTTTGGTTCATTGGAGATAGAGACCGGAATGGGAGAGAAGGAGGTTTCTTATGCTGGTTTTTAGTTCGCTAATAGTCTGGATTTTGTTTTTTTGTTTTGGAGGAAGGACAAGGGGTGGATCTTTGTTGGTAGAGTCTTCATGAAAGGGAAAGGCAAAGTCGGGTTTTTAAAAAGTTTTATTACGTTTTTTTTTTTTAATATTATGCTGATATAGAAAATAGTGAGAGCTTCAAAGGATTCAGTTATATATATATATATATATATATAGATTAAAGGTCTTATATACTTTGTAGTTTTACATTTTTATATTGGTCACTCTAAGAAGTCTCTACCATGCAATAAAGTCCAATTTTTTTGTATGATATTCTAATATTTAAAGACCAAAAAAAGAGTCGTGCCCAATATAAAATCTAGACTAGTGACTAATTCACAAGCCAAGTGGAGATTTATTTAAGTGCAGATTATTTGAATATACGCATGTATATTGTCATTGGAGACGTTTCATTCTACAAGAAAGAAAATGATTCAACGATTACATCTATATTCTATATATATTTAAAAGTTGAAGCATAGCATTTATTGTTGCTACGCTTTCATTGAACCACATCAGCGTCCACGTCATTATCTCAACTAGCCACGAACCCGCGCATTGCACGTGATAATTATTTTTATGGTGATTTTATTATTATTTTTTTTACAATTTAAACTAATTTAATAAAGAATAATGTATTTCATAATCATATTTTTATTTATTATAGAAACAATCATAAATGTATTATAAAAACAATCATAAATCACAAGTATAAATTTTGTCATACCAAAATGAAAACAATACAAATTTTCTTAGAAATTCAAAAGGCAAGTTAACAAAAATATTCATTTTTTAATAAAATTTATTTATAACATTTTGTGAATCATTAAAAAGAATATAAAATTTGGAATCTTTTAGTTTTAAACAAACTTTCTCAAACCTTATTTTTTCTGCCTACAATCCAAAACACCGAAAAATGTAACTAAGAAAATTTAATAAAATTAACAATGATTAATTAGACCAATTAGGAAAAAAAAAATTTGTTGATAATCTATTAAGGTTATTCTCTTTGTAGATATTGTAATTTCATCCTCCCAAAACATATTATCAAATAAACAATTATTAGCAAAATCTAAGAATTAAATTTCTATATATGCATTGTTATAAAATAATAATAACAATTAAAGTAAAATTGCAAAAGCTAAAATTTGTCACCCATTTGATCATTTTCGTTTGGCTAACTTTTGCTTTTCTCTAAATAAATGGCATTATAGAGTACTTCCAATACAACTATTAAGTGTACTTTGTCCACCACAAATGATTAAAAAAATAAACTAAAATTAATAAAGTCTCATAGTTTAACATCTAAATTGAGCACTATAAAAAATCATGTTGTGTAATATAATAAATACCAAATTATCCAAATCATGCTATGTAATAGAATAATCTTATATTTTTATATGCTATATTTAATTCTTTATAACGCAATAAGATAAAATTTAACAATCAAAGAGAACAATAAATAAATGCCAAATTATCCAAATCATGCTATGTAATAGAATAATCTTATATTTTTATATACTATATTTAATTCTTTATAAATTAATAGGATAAAATTTAACAATCAAAGGGAACCAAAAAAAAAAAAATTTAAAAACGAAACTAAATCACATTAACCTAAAGTAGAGTTTTAAAGAATATAAAAAATGATCAACCTAAAGCAAAGATATGAGAAAAATAAAAAATCTACCAAAAAATTTAGAGAGAGAGAGAGAGAGAGAGAGAGAAAACCTTTTTTGTGAGGGAAAACTATGCATAGAATGGAAGAGATAGTGACAAATGTATAGTAAAAGGGTGTAGAGAAGAAGAGACAAAAATAAAGGAAGATGAAGGGAAAGAGGAAGAATGATATTAATGTAGAAGGTAGTGGGGAGATGAAAAGGTAAAGGAGGGAGAAAGGTTGGAGAAGTAGTGGGGAGATGAAAAGTTAAGGGAGGGTGAAAGGTTGAAGAAGTGTAAATATTAAAAAAAATAAATGTTAAAAACAATCATAGGAAAATTGAAAAGAAAAAAAATAATGACGTGGACGCTGAGGTGACTCAATTAGAGTGTAGCAACAATAAATGCTACGCTTATGCTTTTAAATATACTAGCGTTTAACTCGTGCAATGCGTGGGGTCATTTTGGGGCATGTATAATTTAACTGATTGTTAAAATAAACCAATGTTAAACTATCAAACTTTAATTACGGAAACAATATTTTATAACAATTCTAAAAAAAGCTGTATATAACAACTTAACATAAAAATTATATACATAAAAAAATCAATAGACATATACAAATGTTATAATGAATTATAGAATCAATTTAAAATGTAAGATAAATATATATGGTACCAATAGATAAGTATAAGGTTTGTCAAGCAGGATGAGGTTTGGGGAGAAAAAAAAGTCTCTTGTGATAATGACGAAGACACAGCAGGTATTAGGGTAATTTCTATCTTCACCTTCTAATCATGAAGAAAATGCAACCACCAACAACCTATTATGATATAGCACATCAAGGGAAATAATTAATAAATCAACCAAAGAATAAAACATACATATGGACTCATAAACAAAACATAACTCTCACTAAAGTGTTCTAACATCCCTAGACAATGTGGCTCAAGCCACAGCAAACCATTACATGTAAATCAATGGGGGGGAAAACCCAAAGACTATGACACTTAACAGCAAAGATTGAATAATTATAAAAATGGAAAATAAATTGAATCAAAATTAAGTCAAATAATTTTTTTCACAGCAAATTTAGTAAAGAAAATTGAGTATAGCACATACACAGCACTGAAATAGTGAAAAGTAAAAATAGAGATAAAGGGAAATATACATTAAGTTTGAATTATAACACATCCCAGTAAAGAAAATGGTCAAAAAAAAGAAAAAAAAATCTTCAAATGATCCAAGTTCAATCAAACAAAACTATCAATTTATATAAGCAGAAAAGCTGACATGGTAACTTCATTTTTTTGCTTAGCGTCAAAACAAAACAATTAATTATGAAATTCAAAGGTTACTCCAAAAGAATAAGGCCTAAAGCCTCGTCCTTGGACTTGCTCATAATACAACAATACATATAATTAATAGAAATAAATAAATGCACTTGTTCAAAAATAATAATTATATAAAATAAAAAAGAAGTTCTACTTATTAAAATCTTTCAAATACTTTATTCCTTGCGTAATGACTTCCTGCTTCATCTCTAAATCTTGTAGGTCCAAAGTTGTTAACAACCATGCCTTTGAACATTGCGTTTAATCTCATAATTTCTTCATTGGCTAAACATAAATCAAATATCATCAGCCAATGTCAAAAATATTCCTAAACCTAGAAAAGCTTACATAATGCAAGTTCAATCTTGACCAAGGAAAATCCAATAAATAAGAAAAACAAAGTAAAAATAAACATGATATGATAAAAATTCTAAGATAGCTTGGTTATATTTATTCACACAAAAGTAAAAGTAATATTTTAGCCTTGTTATATTTATACATGTAAATTATAAAGCAAAAAAAATTAGTAACAATAATTAGCTCAGAATATTTGCAATTGCCTTTGATAATCACATGCTTCAATCTATTATATAATTCAGTCTTCAATATACATTGGTTAATGGTTACACACCCACATAAGTCGATTTTTTTATACATTTGTGTGCACCAACATGTAATTGTTGAAACAATCAGCCACCATAAACCCAAGTGTAAAATCATCTTCATGTTTGCAAGAACCTTTTCTATCATCCATATTTAACTAAAGAGAAAAATCACATAATATTCATAAAATTTTAAAATAAATATAGTAAGAAGCACAAAGTTTGACTACAAACTCACTTATAACCAATGTCTACAACTCCCACTAAAAAAATTAACATAATTACATATTTTGAAAATTGAACTATTGGATTGCATATTCTTTATGTTCTTAACACGTGATGAGGATAAAAGATGAGCCTAGCCACGCGGAACATAAAGCTGACGGATTTTTTTTTAGTACAATCCCTCGGACATAAGTAGACAATGGTGTTATGGCTGACGGTCATCAGTCAGCTGGCTCCAAGGCTGACGGCACTACTAGACTGCCGCCCAAAAAGCTGAAGGAAGTAAGCTGAAGCTGACGGACCGAACATAAGTTTACTTGCTACCCACGTTACGTATAATGAATTGTCTTGCTTCCCACGCTAGATAATATTTAAGGGATCCCTATAAGGAAAAGATCCCGTAAAATACGCCCAAGAAGACTCCTATAAGGAAAAGACTTCTACTCCAAGGAAAAGAAGGGTAACCCTCGCTACTATAAAAACCCAAGCACCCTTACAAACCAAGGTACGCATAATTTACCCTCTCTAGCACTCTAGAGCAGTGAGAATAGTTCTGACTTAACCTTCAGAGGGTGTTTGGCCGGTACCACACCGGTACTTTCTGCTAGGTCCTTTCTTTTCGTTGTGCAGGTGCTATTTGTGACGCGCGAGGACCGTGTGACTCACTGGTGGTATTTTCGGCATCATCAGTTGGCGCCGTCTGTGGGAAACTATTGAAGAATTTGAGCCAGATTATCGCCTCCCAGACATAAGAGTCGCATGGTACTCACTCGCTCAATGGCCACCACTAACAACGCTCAGGAAGACGAGCCACTGAGATCTACTGCATTAGAAAGGCAGGTCCAGACTCTCATGACAGCAGTAGAACGACTCACAAAGCAGAACCACGACCTGGAGGAGCAGCTACGCCAAAGGGACTCAAGACCTAACCTTCAGGAGCAAAACCAGGAAGGTAACAACGCCGAGCGAAGGGAGCAGGAGAGGCCTAAAGGCAGCAATGCCCCAAGCCGACCGGAGCGGCAAAACGTAAGCCTTCCGTCTCTCATAGTTTTCGCCCCACCACCTATCATTGCGGAGATGCATGCGATGAAGGAGCAAATGGAGGTCATGATGAATGCCCTCAAGGGACGGGTATCTTCTGATCTCGACGACTTGGTGAACAGAACCGACTCGCCATTCACCGCCACCGTCAACTCCTACCCCTTACCGAGTAAGTTCCGCATGCCACAGATAGATAGTTATGACGGGGTTAAGGACTCTCTGGATCACCTGGAGACCTTCAAGACCCTAATGCACCTTCAAGGAGTAGCAGACGCAATCATGTGTAGGGCTTTCCCTACGACGCTGAAGGGCGCAGCAAGAATTTGGTTCAGCCGACTAATACTGAACTCCATCAGCACCTTCAAAGAACTCAGTGCTCAATTTACTACACATTTCATCGAAGGCCATCGGTACAAGAAGTCTACGGCTTGCTTGATGAGTATGAAGCAGCGAGAAGATGAAACTTTAAGAGCCTACATCTCCCGCTTCAACAAGGAGGCACTCTCGATCGACGAAACCGACGATAAGATACTTGTTGCGGCATTCACGAATGGCTTGAAGAAGGGTAAGTTTTTGTTCTCCCTATACAAAAACGACTCAAAGACCATGTCGGAAGTACTTTATCGTGCCACAAAGTATATGAACGCTGAAGACGCGCTGTTAGCTCAAGAAGAGAGGCCCAGGAAAAGAGAAAGGCAGGAAGACACTCAGCAGGACCAAGGCCGAAAGAAGGCAAGAACAGGAGACCGAAGGGACGAGAGGCGCCTTAAGCCCCTGGGGGGAAGATTCACGAACTTCACTCCGCTGACAGCCCCGATAGATCAAGTCCTTATGCAAATCAAGGACGAGGAGGCTTTGACGTTCCCGGGAAAGCTGAAGAATGACCCCAACAAACGTTCCAGGGATAAGTATTGTCGTTTCCACCGCGACCATGGTCACAACACAGCTGATTGCTATGACCTCAAGCAGCAGATTGAGGCCCTTATCAGACAAGGAAAGCTGCAGAAATTCGTTAGTAAGGAGAAAACGGATCCCCTCACACAAGACCAACACTCCCAACGGGATAATGAGCGACCGAGGCCCCCGATTGGGGACATAAGGATGATCGTAGGAGGAACGGTTGTCGCCAGGTCATCCAAGAAAGCCCGCAAGACCTATCTTCGGATGGTACAAAATGTTTAGCTGACGGGAGTCGTGCCGAAGATAGCACGGAGAAAAGGCCCCGTAATCGGGTTCTCAGAAGAGGACGCGTGACGCCTTCACCATCCACATGACGATGCGCTCGTCGTCAGCTTGCAGGTAGAAAACTACAACATGCACCGGGTGCTGGTCGACAATGGCAGTTCAGCAGATATTTTATACTACCCAGCGTTCCAGTAGATGAGGATCGACAAGGAGCGATTGATCCCGACAAATGCCCCGCTTGTTGGCTTCGGCGGGAGCCAGGTATTCCCACTGGGCGCGGTCACATTATCCGTAATAGTGGGCGATTACCCTCAACAGATAGCCAGGGACGTGACATTCTTGGTGGTCAATTGCTCGTCTGCCTACAACGCTATCCTCGGGCGACCTACGCTCAATTCATGGAAGGCGGTAACTTCCACCTACCACCTGATGATAAAGTTCCCGACTGACTATGAAGTAGGAGAGCTGCGCGGAAGTCAGATGGCCGCGTGCGAATGCTACGTAGACATGATGGAAATGGAGGATCAGGTTCAGGCTTTAAGCATAGAAGAGCACCGGACGGTAACGGAACCGGTTGAGAAGTTAGAAGAGATACCCCTTGACAGTTCCAATCCTGGCCGAACAACCAAAATTGGAACGCTCGCTAACCCCACGATCCGTCAGGAGCTCATAACCTTCCTCAGATGCAATTGAGACGTATTCGCGTGGGGTCATGAAGATATGCCGGGAATAGACCCTTCAGTCATGGTGCACAGGTTGAATGTATCGCCCGCCTTTCCACCTATCAGACAAAAGAAAAGAGTGTTTGCCCCCGAGCGAGACCGAGCCATAGCAGAAGAAGTCCGAAAGCTACAAGAAGCGAGCTTCATTAGGGAAGTATACTATCCCGACTGGTTAGCAAACGTAGTGATGGTCAAAAAAGCGAGCGGGAAATGGTGGATGTGTGTGGACTTCACCGACCTTAACAAGGCCTGTCCCAAGGATAGCTACCCCCTCCCGAGGGTCGATGTCCTAGTAGACTCTACGGCCCGACACCAGTTGCTGAGCTTCATGGACGCTTTCTCGAGGTACAACCAAATCCGAATGCACGAAGCCGATCAGGAAAAAACATCGTTCGTGACCAGCCAAGGCCTCTTCTGTTACAAGGTGATGCCCTTCGGCCTGAAGAATGTAGGCGCCACGTACCAAAGACTTATGAACAAAATGTTCGCACAACAGATTGGGAGGAATGTCCAGGTCTACGTGGACAACATGCTAGTAAAAAGCCGGAGGGAGGAAGATCATCTAGGAGATCTCAAAGAAACATTCGACACACTTCGCTCCTACAACATGAAGCTCAATCCAGGAAAATGTGCCTTTGGAGTAACGGCAGGAAAATTCTTAGGATTCATGGTGTCTTAGAGGGGAATCGAGGCAAACCCGGACAAGATCCGGGCCATTATGGATATGGCACCACCAAGAAATGTGAAGGAGGTGCAAAGCCTTAACGGAAAGATAACAACACTAAATAGGTTCGTGTCAAGGGCAACGGACAAGTGTTTGCCCTTCTTCCGAACATTGAAGAAATCCTTCGAGTGGACTGACGAATGCCAGCAAGCATTCGAGGAATTGAAGGCTTACCTCTCCTCCCCACCATTGCTAAGCCCGTTGCAGCCAGGAGAAGAGCTTTTTCTCTATCTAGCCGTCTCCCCCGCAGCCGTTAGCGCTGCCTTGGTCAGAGAAAAAGAGAAAGTACAAAAGCCCATGTATTACGCAAGCCGAGCGCTTCGCGGTGCCGAAGTAAGATACCCGCTCATGGAAAAACTTGCCTTTGCATTAGTTACGGCAGCCCGCAAGCTCAAACCGTACTTCCAAGCTCATACGGTGAACGTCCTAACTGACAAGCCCTTACGGCAGGTAATGAGCAATCCCGAGGCTGCGGGACGATTGGCGTTATGGGCTATAGAACTGAGCGAATTTGATATTCAGTACTGCTCGCGGACCACTATCAAGGGACAGATCATCGCCAACTTCATAGCTAAATTCACTCATGACGAAAACAAGGGGGCAGCAGAGTCCCCTCAATGGAGCATATATACGGACGGATCGTCCAACAGACAAGCCGGAGGGGCTGGCATTGTGCTACTATCGCCCGAAGGAGACACCATTGAATGCCTGGTCCGTCTCGACTTCCCTGCCACCAACAATGAATCAGAGTATGAAGCTCTAATAGCAGGGCTCGACCTCGCCAAAGCAGCAGGAGCCGCGAGGGTAGTCATCTACTGCGACTCTCAGGTCATCACTAACCAAATAAATGGAGACTACGAGTGCAAGGGCGAAAAGATGAAGAAGTACCTTGATGAAGTAAGGGCGAGGGTGGATGACCTAGAAGCCAAAGTCGTCCAAATTCCCAGAAGAGAAAACGAGCGAGCCGACCGCCTCGCAAAGGCCGCTTCAGCAGAACAAATGGTCATCCCTGGTAATGTACTCTCTTTCGTACAGCTTTCCCCGCTAATAGATATCAGCAACGTGCAGGAAATATGCTCCGACAGTAGCTGGACAACGTCGTTAGTTTCATACCTGAAAGATGGGGTCTTACCAAACGAAAAGGAAGCCGCAAGGAAACTTAAGGTCCAGGCGGCGAGATTCGTCCTAGTAAAAGACGTCCTGTACAAAAGAGGCTTCTCCCGACCATATTTGAGATGCTTGGGTACGAAAAAGGCAGACTACGTCATGAGAGAAGTACATGAAGGAATCTGCGGAAACCATTCAGGGTCTAGATCATTGGTACACAAGCTTGTGCGAGCGGGGTATTATTGGCCCACCATGCAGAAGGACGCCGAAGCCTATGTCAGGGCCTGCGACAAATGCCAAAGGTTCAGCAATATTATTAGACAACCAACCGAAGAGCTGACCCCGATGACGGCCCCATGGCCGTTCGCACAATGGGAATTAGATATTATAGGACCATTCCCTACAGCCGCACGACAGCTGAAATTCCTGGTGGTGGGCATTGACTATTTCAGGAAATGGGTGGAAGCTGAAACTTTGGCCACAATTACAGAAAAGAACGTGCGAAGCTTTGTCTGGAGATGCATCATATGCAGGTTTGGCATTCCTAGAATCTTTGTCTCGGACAACGGGAGGCAATTCGACAACGACCCCTTCCGGGATTTTTGCTCACAGTTAGGAATAAAGAACCACTACTCCTCCCCCGCCCACCCTCAAGCTAACGGCCAAGTCAAAGTCACGAACCGATCCTTGCTCAAGATTATCAAGACTCGGCTCGAGGGGACAAAGGGTATATGGCCCAAAGAATTGCCAAGTATACTATGGGCATACAGGATGACGGCAAGAACACCCACAGGAGAGACACTGTTCCGACTGACGTACGGAGGCGAAGCAGTCATCCCGGCCGAAGTTGGACTCACAAGCTACAGGGTGCACAACCATGATGAGAACAAAAACGACGAGGCTATGCAACTACAGCTTGACCTAGTGGACGAGATCAGAGCAACAGTAGAACAAAGGCTCGCTAGGTACCAGGATCACATGGCCAAACACTACAACTCTCGAGTCCGACATAGAGACTTCCAAGTTGGAGACCTTGTTCTTAGAAAGGTCATGGGCGCCGCGAGGGACCCTACCCAAGGGAAACTCGGCCCCAATTGGGACGGATCTTACCGAGTTACTTCGTGGCAGAGGAAAGGTACTTACCACCTGGAGACGTTGGAAGGACAAAAACTACCACACCCATGGAACACCGAGCACCTACGAAAATATTATCAGTAGGAGCGGCAGCATGAAGACCCACCTCTTTTTTATTCCAGTAAATTTTAGTTTTACTCCTCAGATTTATCATTTACTTTAGTTTTTTGCAACAATACCTTTTTTTTAAGCCCAAAGGGCAGGATTTGGTTTTAATTATTTTTATTTACAAATGCATGGCAATAAGAGGAGTTTATTCAAAAATTGCTGAAGTATCTATTTTTAGAAATCTACGGTTTAAAGTCCACAGAAGTGGGCAACTAAGTTCACAGCCAAAACGACCAAGTCCATAACACACGGACTAAAAAGCTGACGATCCCATAGATGAAGCTATCATCATGTGGACGGGGTCCTAAAACCAACGAACCTACAAAGATGACAAGGTCATCAAGGCTAAAGCTAAGAAACTGATGGTCCCGCAAGGCTAAAGCTAAAAAGCTGATGGTCCCATAGATGAAGCTATCATCATATGGACAAAGTCCTAAAACCAACAAAGATGACAAAGTCATCAAGGCCAAGGCTAAAAAGCCGACGATCCCATAGATGAAGCTATCATCATGTGGACAGGGTCCTAAAACCAACGGACCTACAAAGATGACAAGGTCATCAAGGCTAAGACTAAAAAGCCGACGGTCCCATAGATGAAGCTATCATCATATGGACAAGGTCCTAAAACCAACGGACCTACGAAGATGACAAAGTCATCAAGGCCAAAGATAAAAAGCTGACGGTCTGACCAAAAAATGAGACTTTACTCATAAACAAGGTTCTCAAACCAATGAGCCTGTAGAGATGACGAGCTCATCAAGAAAAAAGGCTAAAAAGATGACGGTCTCATCAAATAAGTGGGGCCATAAAAATTAGTCAATAAAGGGATGAAACAAAAACCAAAGGATTTGCTAAATTCTAAAGAGCAAATTAGTCCCCAAAGATGACGGACGAATGCAAATCTAGGTAGCAATATGTTCAAAGTGACGGATATCAAGTATAATAAAAAAATCAGTGCGTACATGTTCAAAGCGACAGATACCAAGTGCCATAAAAAAAGGGAGAGGGGGTTACAAGTAAAAGCCCAATAAACACAAGGGCACTTATAAACATTGTTCAAAATTTAAAATAAAAGGCTAGAACTAAGTGACAGGAGCATCCTTAGAGGCACCGTCGGCTTTATCCTTGGCAGTTTGTTCTTTATCTGAAAACTCGGTAGGAGTGTTGACGGCAGGCTGGGCTAAAACAACTCTGTCATCATTAAGCAAAAGGTCCAAATTGATGGGTTCGTCAGCTTTGTCAGCAACGGTGTCACCAGCAGGAGTCATCGGCACGGAGACATCCATGGTAATTCCAGATAGATCCAACTCCGGATAAACTGACGCTACTTGCTTCAGACAATCATCGAAACCAGTGCCATAGTAATCAGCACAAGAATCAATGAATAACTGGGTTGTCTTGAATTTTTGGACCGCGTCAATCCCAGCCGTCTCTACCTGCACGCGTAAAGACGACAGTTCCTCCTCAAGCTTCTCCTGCTGACGCCCAGCCTCTCCTAACTTCTCTCTCACGTCCTTCAGATCAGCATTTAAAAGACGGACGGCCTCCTTATATTGCGCCTGCTGATCCATCAGGTTGGAGTTATGCCTCCTAACCCGAGCGGCGACGCCCTCTTTAGCCACGCACTGGTCTTGGAGTGCTTTAACGCGAACCAAGGCCTGAAGGGAGTACAGTCGTCAGCTATTAACCAAGGCAAGATCAGGTTAATTCAAGGTAGGAAGCATACCCGTGCTATATCAAAGAAAGCTGACGCTCCCAGGTCCTCCGTCCCTAGCTAAGCACAAGAATCCAGATCCGTCTGTTTTATAAGAGATTCTACCCCTTCAACAGCATAATCCTTGTGAGTCAACAAGCAACGGGGCCCCTCGATGACGGGGCCGGAAGAGGTCATCACTCCTTTCCCAGCACCGTGACTAGACTTGGGGGACAACCTCTTGGAGGGCACGTCCCCAGGAGTGATGGCCACCTTCTTAGAGGGAGGATCATCCTTTCCGTCAACCTTCCTCTTAACTGAACCCTTAAAAGCAGAATGAGGGGTTGACGAGGACACTCCTTCCTTTCCCTTGGCCTTCTCTTCCTCCTTCTTACGAGCCACGGCGGCCCTCACCCTTTGCTTAGCAGCTTCCATCTCTACGCAAAATAAACTGACAGGCATTAGTAAAGCAGACGGAGTAAATAAGCTGATGGATTAAATGAGGCGTCCACTTACGTTTCCGGGAAAATTCTTCCAACTTCCGAGCTTCAGCCGTTGGCTTTGGACCCCCACAGTACAGATGAAGAGTGTCTAGGGTGATCAAATCCCTACACTTCCGTTGCTCAAGCGGGATGCCAAGTACCTGACGGATGAATTCCCTTTGTTCGTCAGATATTTCCGAACGAGTGCTAGCTGAAGCAAAAGGGAATAGATGGTGTTAAAAACTCCTTGATAAGTGAAAAGAGACGGTGCTCCTAAAAAAAAAAAAAAAAAGGGAGAAGGTAGAGAGAAAGAGAAGGGGCGACCTGAATCCCTAATATAAGCCCAAGTGTTATCAAAATAACCACCGGGCAGCTTATCCCACTCGTCTAGACGGCACACCCAGTCCGTCCCCTTAACAAAGAAAAATCTACTCTTCCAATTCCTCTTTGAGTCTGGCATATCAGACACTAATCTTAAGCTTTTCTCACGAGGAGCAAAATGGTATGTCCCCTTGGAAGATACTTTATGCTGGGGCCTGTAGCAATAAAAGAACTCGTCTAGCGAAAGGCGACGGTTCCCCCCACTCAATCGACCCTAAAGGATCTCAGCACCAATGAAGATCCTCCAGGCATTCGAAGCAATCTGGCTGACGGACAATCCCAAGAAATCTGCCAGCTAACGGTGTAAAGCCGTGAGTGGTAATCTGAGGCCTGCTGCGAACATGGTATCGTACATCCCAACATCTACAGTCCTCCCTGTATAACACCTCTCGTTTTTTCTAGGGAGACGGATAGGAATGTGATTTGGGATTTGGAAACGGGTACGTAACTCATTAAAAACTCTGTTGCTCATCTTTGGAAGGAATTTATTGACGGCCCACTCCTCCGGAAGAATGAAGGGACGGTTACCTCCAGAACTCCCTGAAGTTCCCTTACAGGACTCTTCGTCACCTTCATCCCCATTCCCGTCACTATCAACCTCCTCGTCACCTCCATCCCCATTCCTGTCACTATCAACCTCCTCGTCACCTTCATCCCCATTCCCGTCACTATCAACCTCCTCGTCACCTTCGTCCCCATTCCCGTCACTAACAATCTCCCCCCTCGACCTCAACCTCACTAAACACTTTCTCCCTAACTCCCTCAACATGGTCTTCTACGTCAATACTAGGGGATTGGGCTGACGTTTCTTTTCCTGACGACTCAGAAAAGCCGTCGGACTCTTGACCTGAGCCAAAAACTTCGTCGTAGCCCGCTCCATCGCAGACTGATGACTGGTCACTCGACGTGTCACTTGACATCTGACTACCTACAAGTGACGGATCCACTCTAAGTGCCTAGACTGACGTCCTTAATAAAAAATTGTTCAGGAAAAGTAAAAGAGCAAAGAAAAAGGGAAGAAGAACTTACAGGTAAACAGATCTTGAATAGATAAAACGACCTTGGAGGTGATGGTGTTGATAATAGCTGACGGATCAAATCAGAAGTAAGGGCGATGGGTCCTCTCTTGAAAAGTCAGCAAGGTTGAAATAGAAAAATGAGAAAATGAACATGATATATATATATAGAATGAAAATGCACGGAAGGCGAGGCGACGCCTGTGCCCAGAAACGAGGCCAACGAAAGCGCACCACGTATCCTTGCATTTAATGGCCCGCAGCTCGAGGAATCGTTCATAAATGGTTTTCTCGCCTCTAAGAACCAAAAGATAGTCAAGTCATAAACTCCACATGCTGACGGTGTGAGAAGATAGTCAAGTCATACTCCACATGCTGACGGTGTGAGGCGTCGAGCACATAGAGTAGGGGGCAGCTGATGAGGATAAAAGATGAGCCTAGCCACGCGGAACATAAAGCTGATGGATTTTTTTTTAGTACAATCCCTCGGACATAAGCAGACGATGGTGTTATGGCTGACGGTCATCAGTCAGCTGGCTCCAAGGCTGACGGCACTACTAGACCACCACCCAAAAAGCTGAAGGAAGTAAGCTGAAGCTAACGGACCAAACATAAGTTTACTTGCTACCCACGTTACGTATAAGGAATTGTCTTGCTTCCCACGCTAGATAATATTTAAGGGATCTCTATAAGGAAAAGATCTCGTAAAATATGCCCAAGAACACTCCTATAAGGAAAAGACTTCTACTCCAAGGAAAAGAGGGGCAACCCTCACTACTATAAAAACCCAAGCACCCTCACAAACCAAGGCACGCATAATTTACCCTCTCTAGCACTCTAGAGCAGTGAAAATAGTTCTGACTTTACCTTCGGAGGGTGTTTGGCTGGTACCACACCGGTACTCTCTGCTAGGTCCTTTCTTTTCGTTGTGCAGGTGCTATTTGTGACGCGCGAGGACCGTGTGACTCACTGGTGGTATTTTCGGCATCATCAACACGTGTGTCAAATTTCATACCTATTAGATTTACTATTCAATATGAAAAGAAAACTGTAAAATAAGGAAAAAATGACCCTTGTATAGCTAAATCTTGTTGTTGCATAATGCAATAGCTTTCCAAAGTACTATGAAATCATAGGTCGGTACTTTGGTGATAGATAGTGTGAAAGTATTCAAGTTCTCTAAGTGTTACATAAAATCACAATGTCGGTCAAAATTATTCAACACACTTAGAAAGAATTTAGTACCAATTCAAACTGATAATTCAGCATTTATAAATTAGAAAGCAAAGATGATCAATATTAAATCTGGATAACCCATTTTACCTAAAAAATGTTCATATCCTAACACTAATTGATCAAAAAAAAAATTCTATATTAGAATTAATTTGTAGAAGAATAATCACCAAATTCAAATATAATAAATGCATAAATTAAAATAATTCAAAGACCTGCATCATGTAAGTTTGAAAAAAGTTGTATGGTGCAATGAGTACAGAAGAAATTTCTAATTCTGTCAACGTGAATTAGCTACATTTAAAATTACCTGATTTTTTTCTATCCTTCTCACGCTTTCAAAAATCTTCTTAAGTACCTCTTTGTTTGATTTTTGAATGCCCTTACAAACACAAAGTGTCATTGAGAAGCATTTAGAAATTCACCCAGTGAAAGATTTTTAAAATTCAGTACTTTGAAAAATTAAATTGAAATCTTACAAACATGAGAATGTACTTAGTGACTCTAGTGGAAAACACTTGAACAACATGACTAACCCTCCAAGATGGCAAAATATTATAATAAATTAAGATGCATCAAATATGAAAAGAGCAAGAAACTAAATGCATATGAATGGATAAATAAGAAAGGATAATGCATTAAAATTTAAAACAACAATTCCATAGCAATAGAGTAAAGGGTTCTTGATGCAGCGTGAGCGTGTAGAAGCAGAATTTGTAACACACAATTACTACAATTCTTCCACAAAACCTAAGTTCCACAAGAACACTAGGCTAGTAGGCAAAATAATAGAGAAAACCTCTCTAACAAGCTTTTATTAATCAACTCATAACAACAATAATCAATCTCTCTATAAAGAGTATTTATAGGAATAGAATTTCTCCTACTCCTTTTAGGAAAAGACATAATAAACCTACGCCTACTTGAAAAAGGAAAAACAATTTAACTTGGAAAAGAAAAACAATTAAAACCCTAATTCAACTATGAAAAAGAAAACAACATAAAATATTAAAATATTTTATTCTTCCTTAACGTATCTGCATCATTCTCTCGGGGTTAGGGAAAACTCGTCCTTGAGTTTTGTGGCAATCTTCCACGATCAATTGGAACCCCGAATAATCCTCTCCATCCTATTCTTCTGTGCAAGACAAGATGAATCAATATGCTACTTATTAATCTTTTCTCACTCATAATAAATCTTGATGTACGAATTTTTATTCTTGACCTCTTTTGCCATGGCAGGATATATGAAGCAAGTACTAAAAAAGAATCCATGCACACATCCAAAAACTTCATATTTCCTCCTCGACAAAGATTACTTAAAATCACTCGTTCACGCCTCTTGTTGACCTCTATCAATTCTTGTTCAATAAAATCCTCCCAGAAGGGATCAATAACGTTTTCCATTAATCTTTCCAAATTGATGTTAACTGTATTACCAAAGAAATTTGAGAGAAGCTCATCAACCCCAATGAAATCATAGTGTCTAATGTGTTCAAGTTCAAGCTTTAATAGATTGAAACTTTGTTCATCAATTGAGAACTCGTCTACTACTGAACAAATTGATTGTACCAACCTATGATTGTAATCAGTAAAATCAATAACCTTTTGTCTTTGAACGTTGAAAGTCTCATCAATGGTGTGAGTTATGGGCTCACCTTGTATGTATATGACTTTATTTTTATCAAGCTCAATCTTTTCTCCTTGACTAAAATCTTTAGGATAGTCATATAAATTGGTGGAGAATCCCAATCTACTAAACAAACTCTTTCAATATATTCATCATCCTCTTTGATATTGCAGCCCTCCTGCTCAATATCAAGATCCTCCTCCTCCTCCACAAAACATGGATTTGGATGGTAGTTTTGAGGTTGACTTCCAACGGTTAAGGCGGTGAGCTGCTTTGAAAGCGCATCAAACCACTCCTCTATTCATTGAAAGAACGCCTCTAATTGTGCATCGCGTGCAACCTCATCGCATTCATACACGTCATCTATGGCAACAAGTCTTCCCCCATATGCTTCTCTTTGTGCCATGGTAGGAACCTAGCCTTGCTCTGATACCAACTGATGCAGTGTAAAGCGTGTAGAAGCAGAATCTGTAACACACAATTACTACAATTCTTCCACAAAACCTAAGTTCCACAAGAACACTAGGCTAGTAGGCAAAATAATAGAGAAAACCTCTCTAACAAGCTTTTATTAATCAACTCATAACAACAATAATCAATCTCTCTATAAAGAGTATTTATAAGAATAGAATTTCTCCTACTCCTTTTAGGAAAAGACATAATAAACCTACGCCTACTTGAAAAAGGAAAAACAATTTAACTTGGAAAAGAAAAACAATTAAAACCCTAATTCAACTATGAAAAAGAAAACAACATAAAATATTAAAATATTTTATTCTTCCTTAACGTTTCTGCATCAGTTCTTCAAATTGTTCATATTGTCAAACTCATATCTCAAAGGAAACAACAATTTCTAAAAATTTTATTGATTCTATTCTTTTAAAAAATAGGCGGAGCACATCATTAAACAAATATTTGAAATAAATAAATATTGGGACTTGAAGCTCAAATATTTGGCATCTAAAAATATTTGTCATGGTCTGTATTTCTCTACACCGGTTGGTCTGCATTTTCTGCAATCTGCATACTTGTTGCTCTGAATTTCTTTGCGCGTAACTATTGGTCTGTACTTCTCTACTGTATTCAGATTCTTGTTTCCTCTGTATTTGGATTTCAGGGCTGTCTTATATGTATTTTTTTCATCTGTTATCAATAAACAGGAACAAAAATCAAATTTAGATGCAAAGTCTGCAATCTTAGCCCTATTAATCAAATATGGCCGACATCATTCTACATTAAAAGTGTGTGTATACCAACGAAATACAATTTAAAAATAAAATTGACACAATCACTGTAATATGTGAACTATATGGGGAAAAAATCTAATACATAGAAGTATATACTGGAGAAACTTGATAACAATGCTAGAAAAGAAATTATAAAGGGAAAAAATGTTTCAACAAAAAATTTAAAACAGAATAAATAAAATGAAAGCTTTAAAGTGTAGAGATATACTCAAAACAAATTGAACCCAATTATCCAAAAGGAAAACCAAATCCAACACAAATAATGGATATTAAAAATCATTCTTAACCCAAATTCCTTATTCAAAACCAAATCTAAGCCAAAAATCTTAATGCAATCCAATCCAATCAAAATACCCCAACCTAAATCAAATTTGACCCCAAATTAAAAAATAAAAATAAAAGTAAAAAAACCAAAAAACAAAGAATATACTGGTGGAGGAAATGGGTTTAATGATGGCAAAGGCCTGGACTGTCACTTGATGCAGTTGGGGGCAGATTTCTCAGTTTTTTCCTCTCTCCACTCTCTGTGCCTAATCGACTCTCTCTCTCTCTCTCTCTCTCTCTCTCTCTCTCTCTCTCTCTCTCTCTCTCTCTCTCTCTCTCTCTCTCTCTCTCTCTCTCTCTCTCTCTTTTAATCTGTGTTTTCTGTTTTAAACCATGTAGGTTGCACAATAAACAATTAAAACTTAAAGCCTCAAATAGTGCAACCTGCAGTATTTTGGGACTTCCAAATTGTAAGTGTGGCAGGTTTTTAAGTGGGCAATTTTCCTTACGTGTCATCACAGCCATGGTTTTAAAAACCGGAACGGTGACGAAACCAGAAAAGTAGTGATTTTTGGTTTTTTGGTCCGATCGGGGTCGGACCAATGGTCGAACCGATGATGTCATAAATAATTTAATTAATTATTTTAAAATTATAAAATAAATAACAACTCATCAAATATATCCAAACAAATATAAAAAAAATTATAAAATGAGTTTCATATCTTATATTAGATGGTAAAGGGAAAGAAAGTATAAATAATCAAAATTAACATTGCAAAAATAATAGCAATGTTATATCTTTTTTTGTTTTATTTATCATTTTTTTTACAACGGTATTAAGAATAAGTAATTTAATTGTACTTTAAAGATCTATTCTAAATAAAAGGGTGTTTAATTAGATGATAGTAGCCTAAATGTTAAAATACAAATCATTTTTTTATTGTTTAAAAAATTTGTTTGTATTTGTATTCTTTTATTAATCAAAATTAAGTTATTAACACATTTATTCAGCAAAAAAAGAAATAACACAACCGAATAGCACACACTAGAAATAAAAAATGAAACACCTGGCTAACATGCGTGGTTGTACATCTCCCAAAGTACCCAACCCAATTCCCAAGTGTCAACTGCCAAGCATTAATACTTTACATGCCTTTTATGCTTTTCATTGATACTTGGCTTTTGAGTTTTTTCAGTAGTTCTATGGGTTGGTTTTTCACTAGTGCGAGTACGGTACCAAGACCCAAGTATTCACAGCCTTCTCTTTCTTCCCTCAAAACTTCATTTTTTTTTTCTTTCTCTGTATCTCTCAACTTGAAAGTTGAAACTTGAAAGCTTTGCACAAATATCTCTCAGTCAAAGACATTAGATCCAACTTCCAATTTGCTCATTTTTCTTGAGGTGGTCGGCGATGCTGGCTTGGTATTTATTTATTTTTTTTTAAAGCAGTTTTGTAGCTAAGTTAGAGAACCGTTGGGAAACATTTTGACCGTTTCGGTTCCCGGGTTTCCTGGTTGAACTGCAGTTTTATAGGTTTTTCTGGTTTTTTTTTTTCATATTTTCGGTTTTTTATGATAACCGAACCAGTATGTATACCGGTTCACAGTTGGACCGGCTGGTCTGGTCCGATTTTTAAAACTATGATCACAGCCTTAATTACAGGGAAAGGCTGAAGCAATGGAAGTAAAATTAAAATTCATATGAAAGAATTGCAGGTTCATGCTAAAGCAATAAACCAAACATACTACTACCATATAAATCTTTAGCAATAGAAATTTCACAAACTATAAATAAAAAATTAACCAAAAGATATTAAGATGATACCACTAAACTGGAAAGATTAATCAAATTTGCTTTCCTATAGCTAATTGATTAGAAATATACCCAACTATTTCATTTTTCATCCTATTATAAGTGTCAATGGAACTAAAAAAAAATTGTCAAGAACTATATAAAATCATCTATCACCAAACACTCTACTTTATCCTTATTTTTGTCATATATCTGTGTGTTTCAAAACTAGGCAAAGTTGTAGATAAATGAATCAATCCTTGAGAATGCGCACATGTGAAAAATTGATTAATCTTTGTGTTGATCATGGCAATATACACTTAAGCAACTATATTTTTTTTAAAAATTAAAAAAAGATATATGTAAAGAAACATCCAATAGACATCCTATAAATAAAGAGGAAAAAGTATAGATTAACTCTTATAAGAAAGACATAAAAGTATAAATACATGTTTAGTGACAGATTATTGTAGACAGAGAAGCAGTATCCAGCAAAGAAGATATGATTGGCAACATTGGCCACACTTTGAATTCTTTCGTCCCCTCACTATACAGATTGTAAACTTAGTTACAGAATAGACCCAAAACCAATTCAATTCCTAATATCCAAAACAAAAACAAATACTCACTAAACAAATTCTAATTTTCTAACCCAAATACCTAAATCAAAACCAAATCTAACCCAAATGCCAAAATCCAACCAAATACCCAAACATAAATCATACTATCTTTAAGAAAATTATCTTTTTTTGATAAGTAAATCTCTGAGAAAATTATTCTCTACCATAGCATACAAAGTAATCAATTTTGTACAAAGAACATCATTCTACAATGTATAAACAAAATAGCAAAATATTTTCAGATTTCAAAATCCCACAATTTCAATCCCCCTTACAAATAACAGAACATGTAACAGAGGTAAAGTTAGGAGAATATTAGGAAAAAAATTGGTACCTTTGCTTTGATGAAATTAGAGACTCCAGATTGAAGAAAGATTCCACTTCATCTCTGCAGAGAAAGAAATTGAATGTTTTACATCCAAAAGAAACGAATTTAAACAAACCCATTACTGAAAATATCTAATAAAATAGTCATATATCAAAATTTCAAATTCCTTAACCCTAATTTCTAGAACCAAACCCAACTGTAATTGTAAAAGTTTGAAACATATAACAAATCTAATTTGTGGGGAAAAAGTCGGAGAATGAATACTAACCTCGTTGGAGGCATTGTTAATAGGCAGAGTGATTGTGTTGTAAGGTATGACTTTTCACAGTTAAAATCTACATGTGTTAGAGTGTCTTGAAACTTTTTGATTTCTTATGCCCAATCAATGTAGTCTTAACGTTCTGCCTCTTTCTCTGTTTCTTTCTCCGTGTCTCAGGCCTCATTGCCTCTCTCTCTCTCTCTCTCTCTCTCTCTCTCTCTCTCTCTGTGTGCATAGTATTTTAACCAGTTATTTTTTTTTTATTTATAGAAAGGCTTTTAAACGGTGTTGTAGCATTGCCAAACAACATAATTTATAGTTTTTTAGCTCATACGTGGCTGAATTTTAGATGGGCCTTTTTCCTACATGGTAGCACCTCCTTAATTGTAGGGAAAAGGCTTCTGCTATTATATATAGTATATGATATATAGATATAGATTCTTTCCAATTTTCCTATAATTTTTTTTAACATTTATTTTTTTAATATTTACACTCTCCAACATTTCTCCCTCTCTTACCTTTTTATCTCCCCACTACCCTCTACATTAATATCATTCTTCCTCTTTCCCTTCATCTTCCTTTATTTTTGTCTCTTCTTATTCACACCCTCATACTATAAATTTATCACTATCTCTTCCATTCTATGCATTGTTTTCCCTCACAAAAAAAAAGGTGGTTTCTCTCTCTCTCTCTCTCTCTCTCTCAATTTTTTGGTGGATTTTTATTTTTTATTTTTTATTTTTTTTGCATCTCTTCTTTAGGTTGATAATTTTTTATATTCTTTAAAACTCTACTTGGGTTAATGCAATTTATTTTTGTTTTTTAAATTGTTGTTGTTTTTTTTCCTCTTTAATTGTTAAATTTTATCCTATTGCATTATAAGGAATTAAACATAGCATATAAAAATATAATATTATTCTATGACATAGCATGATTTGGATAATTTGGTATTTATTCTATTACATAGCATGATTTTTTATAGTGCTCAATTTTTGTTTATTTTTTAATTCTTTGTGGCGGACAAAGTACTCTTAATAGTTGTATTAGAAGTACTCTATAATATCATTTATTTAGAGAAAAGCAAAGGCTAGCCAAACGAAAATAATCGGATGGGTGACGAATTTTAGCTTTAGAAATTTTTATTTTAATTATTTTATAACAATGCATATATAGAAATTTAATTCTTAGATTTTGCTAATAATTGTTTATTTGATAATATGTTTTGGGTGGACGAAATTACAATTTCTGCAAAGAAAATAACCTTAATAGATTATCAACAACAAATTATTTTCCTAATTGGTCCAATTAATCATTGTTAACTTTCATTAATTTTGTTAGTTACATTTTTCGGTGTTTTGGATTGTAGGCAGAAAAAAAATAAGGTTTGAGAAAGTTTGTTTAAAACTAAAAGAGTAATTTCAAAATTTTATATTCTTTTTTATGATTCACAAAATGTTATAAATAAATTTTATTAAAAAATGAATATTTTCATTAACTTGCCTTTTGAATTTCTAAAAAATATTGTATTGTTTTCATTTTGGTACAACAAAATTTATATTTGTGATTGTTCCTATATTACATTTATGATTATTCCTATAATAAATAAAAATATGATTACGAAATATATTACTCCTTATTAAATTAATTTAAATTGTAAAAATAAAATTAATAAAACCACCATAAAAATAATTATCATGCGCAATGCTCAGGTTTGCGATTAGTTTTTATAATGCCCAAAAAGGAAAATCATGATTGCTTTCATACTTGGCAATCCACTAAGAGGCAAATATAGTAAAGCCATTGTTCGTTTTTTGTGACTGCATAAGAAGGTGGATTCGGTCCTTCATCCCAGAATCTTATTTTTCATTGCCTATTACAAGTGAAAGCTTGAAAATGTGTTAAAAACACAAAAGTTGTTTAGACCCCCAATTAAAATTATGGCTAGATTGCTTTTACTCTAACTTATCTAAGTGCGGAAACAAGAGTAAATGAAGCGCAATAAACCGATATACTCTAGTGCATAAACGTGAACAACAAACATTAAAAGTAAAGCACAAGAGTAAGGGAAGAGAGAATGCAAACACAAGATAACATGCCGAAGTGTTATCGAAGAGGAAACCGAAGAATCTCGGCGAAAAACCTCTTCGCCGCCCTCCAAGCGGCAATCGATCCACTAGACAATCAATTGGGATACATGGGTTAGCAAGAGACCTTCCAAGCCTAATCTACCCGCTGTACCTAAGCCCTCCAAGCTCCTACTCCAACAAGGCTTCTCGGAACCGTGTCTTGTCTAGCTCTCCGGATCCCGCAACAAGCTCCATGTTGCATCTGCCATCCTTAGCTTCTTCCAATGCTTCCCAGCAACTCCAAAAACACTCACTACACTCTGAAAAGGTGTGGATTGTGTTTTGGTACAAATCTCCTCTCAATGTATGATAATGGGAGAAGGAAGGAGAAGAGGCTACAATGAATTCTCACTAAGGATGAGTAGCTCTCTCTCTAAAAGATGGGTGTGTGTTGTAGAAAACCTATCTAGGGTTTTTCTCTCTGAATAGCCTCACTTACATTTGTGGGTAATGAGGGTATATGTAGTATGGGTGAAGGGTAAGGAATTCACACATAAAAATCCTCCAGGCAGAATGTTTCGCGACTATCTCGCGGGAAGGCCTTACCCGCAAGACACTCGGGAAAACGACAGCCTGGCATGACTCTTCAGCTTCCAGTCACGTGCTCCTCACATGCTCTTTCGCGGCTTAGCTTCTCGCGAGCTTCTCGCGAAATCCACTGATTCTTCATTTAAGCTTGAGTCTTCACCAACTTAATACTAAACCCAATATAATAAAATCCCACAAAATACAAGGAACAAAATTAGAGCAATTACAACACTTTTTGTCATGGAATAAAGCCAACATAAAACATAGTTGTAAATCACAACTTTACAACAAGCTATGGCAACTATCTTCCTTCTTGTTTTCTCCGCATTAATTTTCATCGCAGAAGCTCAACAAGGGCAATCCATTATTGTGAAGCCAGGCTCTTTGTTAACACCCACTACCACCACCAACTCCTCATGGCTATCACCTTCTAGTCTATATGCCTTTGGATTCTTCAAGCAAAGCAATTGCTATGTTGTTGGAATTTTTGTTGAAGGGAGTCCTCAAAAAACTAGTTTGGACAGCCAATAGAGACAATCCCCCAGTTCCCGCTGATGCCATACTAACTTTCACAAGTGATGGACAACTGGTTCTGTAGTCTGCATAACAAGGCACGAAGACAAGCATTGCCAAGCGCCAACTCTCCTGGAGTTGCAACTTCAGCATCCATGCTTGATTCTGGCAACTTTTTTTTTTGTTTAATTCTGCAAATAACAAAACAATATGGCAAGGTTTTGATAACCCAACTGATACTCTCTTGCCAAACCAACATCTCTTATCTAGAGAAGTGTTATTTTCTAGTGTTTCAGACTCTGGCCAATCAAAAACTAGTATATTTCGGCTCATAATGCAACTAGATGGATATCTTGTGATGTATCCAGTTAGAAAGTGAGAAATAAACCAAACTTGTGAGGATTTTTATCTATATTTTTAAAATATTGGTATCAGTGTTGAACACCTATCTAGTTATTCTTTTTATTTATTCTTTTGAATCTTGTTTTGTATTCTAAAAGTTAATTTATGGTTATGTATTCCATTTATTATCTATTATTATACTTAACAGTATATAAAACATAAATCTTTCAAAAAATATATAAAATAATATATATATATATATATATATATAATTAATTAATACATGTTGTTAGGTTCTAAAGATTTAGAATTAAATGTTTAGAGTCTCAATTTGTTTATATTGGCAAATTGAGAGCAAAAAATATTTCTAGAATGAGTGTTAGACATTGCTCAAAGCAATTCAAGTCAGGTTTTAAGAACATTCAAGCTGCAGAAAAAGAATTCATCTTCAATGAAATTCGACCGATCAAAAATCGTAGAAAAACATATTCTACAAAATTTTAAATCAGTCCCAAGCCCGTGAAAACATTTAGGATTTCAGTCCAACATTCCTAAGTATAAAAGGAAAACTCTAACTATGTTTTGAAGACTCTTGGAAGACTTGTGAGTTACTCCTGTAAGATCTAAGAGGTTTTGTGTCTTCTAACTCTACAAGTGTCTACCGAAACAAGATTTACAATCAAGTGCTGGTGGAATTTAGTTGCTGCAAGATCAATAAGTGGTGATCTAAAACCTTTGAGTGGGATCTCAAAGTCATAAGCGTGGGAGCTTGTGTGTTGCAAATCCAAGAGAGAAGAGTTCGTGGATTCCGAGATTGCATGTGGTTGTGTCAGTAAGTTACTACTAGAGGTAGCAATAGATTTAGGGTTAAATCTTTTGTAAAAAATTCAATTCTCTATTAGTGGATTTGTTTACCTTGAGGATAGTTAGGTCAAACCCTCCCTAGGTTTTTACCTTGAAACGGTTCATTTCATTGGTTTTCTTGGGTGATCATGTCTGTGTGTTATTTACTTTTCCGTTGTTTGCATGATATGATCTTTCATTGTTTAACCTAGATCTCATAATTAACCTAAGTAAACACTTGGCTAATATATTAGGTTAAACAATCTGTTTTAAGGGGTCTAAACAAACAAACACATGTATAGTTAGAATTTGTACTCTAAAATTCAAGTTATTGTTATGTTTTAAGTAATTTAAGTATTTGATTATACAAGACTATTTGTACATGAACTAATTGGAAATTATTATATAGTCATTGGAATTCATTGTATGTGATTTAATTACAAAAGATATAAATCACAAGTTTCTTGTAAACTCAAAAACATAGTTTGTAGTCAATGATGAAATTGAGCATTTTATTTGCAAAGACTATTGTTGGAGCATTTTAATATTAAATAATTAAAATGAATAAATGTTATAACATAAATGTAAAGATGTAGGAGTGAATATGAAAGATGAGGAGTTGTGAAAATGCTTAATTCCACGTTGAAAAGGAGAGAGACTATTTTATTCTTTTTAATTGTGGTGATTAATGGGCTAACATGAATTGTCTCAGATATTGGGCTAGATACGTGCGCAAGGGGGAGGTGAAGGGTGGAGGTGAAGGGTGGAGGTATCAACTTTAAAGAGAGCAAGTGCCGCACCTCAGTCCGAATAGTGTTGTGTAATTCCTTTCTTTACATTAATAATATTTAGAAGTATTATTCAGTTTCTCGTTGTGTTATTTTCATTATTATTGTGGTTGCACCAACAACTATAACGTATCAACTAAGATGGTTTGTCATGATCATGGAAGTATAGACTCTTGTTGAAGTGTTAATGTGTCTTAAGTGTGTAAGACACACTGAATTGGACCGCCGTGAGATCAATTATTCACTTAACAACTATCACCTAAATAATAAATCTCACGACTTCTATTTTTATAGATTCTTAATCCTAAGAGTATTGTGAACCAAATCATGAAATGTAGATTTCTTTGATATATTATGAGTGAAACTAATCTAACAACCAGTATGTTAGGCAATTGCACATAGTATTGAGGGAACACATATTCTCAAGACAAAATCCATAATATTTTTTAAGATATACAAAACATCCCCTTGAGATAAGTTTATTGGAATTGGTTATTCAAAATGTCGGGTGCGACCACTTTAGTAAAGAGTTACTAAATGTTATATTTAATGAAATTAGATATCATCAAATATGGGAGTAACCGAAAGATTAAACTGAGTACTCAATGAATAAAATAGTGATTTACAAAGTGACATTTGTTGTATGACTTAGAATCACTATGGATGATTTTATAATAGAGTCAAAGGATATAATTTATTAGTAAGGCCTAGAATGCAATTATATTTCTATAGTGGTAATTGTCACATATATAATTAATAGTAACTTTGGGTTTGTCAAGAGTTAATGGAAAACCCAAAACTCATTGGAGTTAAGAGCCTTATTTGTCCACTTAGTCCTATTCCAAGTTATACACTAAAGTCCAATTGGGTTAGCCCAAAAGGCAAGATCAATTAGATATCTAATAAGAAGTTATTAAATAAAATAATTGCTTAGGCAATTAAAACATACTTATGATTTAAAAGATAGAAAATAGTAAGAACTGATTAAGAGACCACATATCTTGGACATCAAATGGAATTGGGGTGAAGATTGAAAGTGTTTCCAAAATCAATTCTTACTTTTAAGTTGTACTGGTTGTATCTCTTTTCGTATTGTATCCATGCATAGTTCGCCAAGTAAGAGAAAAATGGGTTATGTCTAGGGGTGTTCACCAAACCGCATAAACTGCAAAAACCGTACCAAAATCGCCCGCAAAATAGCATAACTGCACCGCACTGCCAATAACAATACATCGCTCCACATGGTGCAGTGTGGTTTGCGGTTTTATAATAAGAAAACCGCACAAACCGCACCGCACCGCACCCTCTCTATATATTAATATATTTATTTATTTTTAATATTAAATATATTATTAATAGTTTAATAACCCTAGTTTTCCAAAAAAAAAAAAATTGATAACCCTAGCAAGTGTTGACTAGAAAAGCTAACCCAAAATAAAGAAAAACTAGCTAAATAATTTAAAACTTTGCCAAAAAAAAGGGAAAAATTAGTTTTGGGATGGGTAGGAAATGCCCAAAATTTGAAAAATATACCAAATTCAAACCTCATCTTATATATAGTATCGCACATATGACTGCAAAAATGAGGTACAGTGCGGTTATGATTTTGGTTAAACTCTAAACCGCACCACACCACACCGTACCGCACATGTGACCACAAAAATAAGGTGCGGTGCAGTTATGATTTTAGCAAAACCGCACCGCAAAGTGCGGTGCTAAAAATGACCCAAAACCGCACCGCACCGCACCACGAACACTCCTAGTTATGTCACTGGAGCAATTTCTGAGCCTAATGTCATTGATTCATGGGATATTAAAGACTCCCTAGTAATGTCATAGTTATTACTTATTGCATTTTATAGCACCTGACATTAGTAGCGGATACCTATTATTGCTAATTAATTATCAAGGAGGTTGCAGATGTTATGGCTCAAACTTATGGTTAGAATGGAAATCTAGCACAATTAGATGATTTAACGTGTCGCATTCATGAGACCAAACAGCGTGATTAGCCTTTTATTAAGTACTTCGAAACACTCAGCACAGCTTGTGGCAGGAACTAGATTATCATCATAAATTTTCAAGTTGTGTGATTATGTGTGATGATTGTATGATGAACAGAAGCATGTAAAAGAAAGCACACATGAAGGCTTATGTGATTTGGCATGATGGCCTACATTATGAAAGCCATTGATGGCTACATATTCTATTAAGGACATCAGTTTGCAATGAAATCAATGTAGGGTTAATATATTAGAGACTATTTGACTAATCTTAGACTTACCATAGACTAACCCAAGATTAAGTTGTTTATTTTACAAGACTATAATTGGTTTAGACCACTTGGACCATAATATATCTAACAATAATGGTAATGGGGTTTTTTTTTTTTTAATTATTTTTTTTTTTTTTGGTTGTGGATTTGATGTAGCCACCCTCTACCTTTAGGTCAACCAACCAATCCCCCTCTAGTCTTAGGATTGACAACCAATCACCCTCTACAAGCCAAACAACCAGCCACTCTTTCTAATGTTTTAGGGCAGCTAGCAGCCCCCTTATTTTGACTTCTCATATCTGTCATATATCCTCTTTGGTTACAACTTTGACTTAGCTACTTTATTTCCTAGTAGTTATAGATTATAAATAGACTTGCTATGTAAGAGTAAAATCAATTTTTGATGTAACTTTTAACTTATTTTCAAACCTAGACAGAATTCTCTAGTTTCTTTGTAATTCCAACTTTAATTCTTAATCCTAAGGCAATTCTAATTCAAGTTCTCAATTTTTATGAGAAGTAGTCAAGACCTCATACTTCAAGTTGGTTTAGCCAGATCTCTCTAGATCTTGCCCAATCAGTACAGTTTTTTGGGTGAAGTTGGTCCAAAAACTGCATGTTTTTCTTTTTTTTTTTTTTTTTTTTAAAATGAAGTATTTATTAGGGATTTTGGTATTTTGTTGATATCTCATCCATTTTAACTCTGATTTTGGCCTGTAAACTATCATTTCAAAGGGAAAAATATGCCCTACAAGACGGTCCAAAATTCAACTTGATCAAAAGGTTGGATCAAAAAGTTAACTTTTTGACCATACCCAGTTAAGGTTTTGGCCTTAATTGCTATTAAAAGGGTTTTCAATTTTTGTGACCCTTTGATCTACTATCCGATCATGTTGTATTTATTTGTTACCCATTTTGGCTTTGAAGCTTGCAATTTTGCACCATTTTTCAATTTTTTTTGGATTTTGGCATTTGTTTTGCACATGAATCGGGGTTGGATAAAATACAGTATCAACACATTGCAGCACCTCTCACCAATTGTCTTAAACAAAAGTCCTTTGTTTGAATTGATAAAGTTCAAGAAAACTTCCAACTTTTGAAGAGGAAGTTAATTGAAGCTCCTATCCTTTCCTTGCCCAATTTTGACAAGATTTTTAAGCTTAATTGTGATGCATCAAGAGTGGGAATTGGTGGTGTCCTTAGCCAAGAAGGGTAGCCCATAGCATTCTTTAGCAAGAAGTTGAATGAAGCAAAACTTAGGTATTCTACCTATGACAAGGAATTCTATGCTATTGTTCAAGCCATCAAGCATTGGAGTTACTATTTGGCCTACAAAGAGTTTAATCTACACACTGATCATGAGGCTTTGAAATATCTCAATAGTCAATCTAATGTGAACAAGAGGCATGTAAAGTGAGTAAGCTTTTTGCAGCAATTCACTTTCACATCGAAACATCAGTCAGGAATTCTCAACAAAGTGATTGATGGGTTGAGTAAGAGGACTAATTTCTTGGTGGAAATGCAAGCTAAGGTCGCTGGTTTTGAAGTTTTCAAGGAGAATTACCAAGACAGGGACGAACCCAGGTGGGGGCCCAAGGGGGCTTGGGCCCCTCCCTGGGTCCAAAATATTTTTTTTTTAGTCATTCTATATTTCATTTTGTAGTTGGGCCCCTTTCTCCCCAATCAGTCTAGCTAGCTTAACCCAAATAGCAACCATCCAACTAAAAAACTTACCAAAAAAAAATAAAAATATTCACAATGGTAATTGTATTTTAGCCAAAAAAAAAAAAAAAAAAAACTATTTTACCACCAAAGAACAAAAAAATCATGTGTTATTGGAGAAGTTAAAGCTAAATGTTTTACAACTACAGTAAACTAGTATAAATACTAATTGACTGTAGCAAATTGTTAAAAATAAAATACAATATTTTATTAAGATTAAATCTCTTTCTTCAATTAAAAACCTCAAATTCTCTCTCTTCCTTATTATTTTAATGAGTTGTTTATATTATTTTAAATGAAGTCATATAAAAATAGAATATTTGATATTAGGTATATTTAGGGGTGGCAAATGAGCAGGTTGGGTCATAAATGGGTTGGGTGTGTATTTACCCATTTATCCATTTATGACCCATTTATATATAAATTAATTATCCATTACCAACCCAACCCATTTAATTAGTAACCCACCCATTTAATCCATTATAAAATTCATATTCAGCAATTTAACAAGAGACTAATTTTCTTCTTGCACTTTTCTCGGCAACCAAACAAGAAACATTAGACATAATATGCAAAGCACTAAAAAGTAAAAAACCTAACCTTTCAAACGAAAACAGCAAAAAAACCATATCAAGACATAATTTTCTGTTTCACTTTTCTCTGCAACCAAACAGAGACAAAGTACCTAAAGAAGAAAAAAAGAAAAAAAAGAAAAAACCTAAAGAAAAACTCAATCACAATGATTTTCGTCCTGTCCTCGACTTCTTCCTCCACCACCTTGAGCTCCACGTCCTTCTCAGCCTTCTTCACCTTCAGTAACTCGGTCTTCTGTAACTCAGCCACCGAGTTATCTGAGTTAATACGGGCACCTCTCCGAGCCGCGCTCCGAGTCACCCACACTGCCAACTCGAACTTCGGTTTCTCTTTCTCTTCTTCCTCGACAATGCGTCGTTTCCTGGGCACCATTGGAGAAAAGCTTTTTGTTATTTGAGTTACTAAGAAAGACAAACTTTAGATAGGAAGAGGGAAAGGTGTTTAGATTTTGTCTAGTTTGGTAGTTGAGAAAATTCCTAGAAAATAGAGGAGAAAATTTTTACATTAGATAGAGGAAGAGGTGGCTGGCTGTGGCTATTATGATGTTTTATTGTTTGTTAGGGTTTTTGGTTTTTTGTTTTTTTAAGTATTAAACTTTAAATTTTAAATGGGTAATTGGGTGCCCAGTGGTTTAACCATTAAAACCCATTTAATTGAATTATCCATTTGGATCTTATCCATTTAACCCAAATATTTAGTTGGGTTGGGTCAAGACTTATCCAAATTAAGTGGGTTTTGGGTGGGTTCATGAGTTTGGATAAAAATTGCCACCCCTAGGTGTATTATAAAGTGAAGTGATAAAATAGATAAAGTAGTTTTTTGAGGTACTACAAGCTAAAAATTTTAGCACCACCACTGTGAATACTCTAACTTCAAAAAAACAAAATCCTAGCCAGGCCTAGTATTAAAAAAAACATTATTTTGTTTTTGTTTTTGCCTTTGTTGGCAGATGATTGCATCTTAATGTATTTAGAAACAACGATTTTATGTATTTATAATTTTTTAATACTATATGGATGTCTATTTGGAGTTTTTTTTTTCTTTATACCCTAGCCCCTGCTAGCTTAAAATCGTGAGTCCATCCCTGTACCAAGATGACCCACATATTGGTAATCTATACCAACAATTGCAGCAGGGACAGCAACCTGCCAAGTCTGACTTTTGTTTAAAGGATGGATTTCTTTTTAAAGGGCTGAAATTATGTGTGCCTAAATGTTCTCTAAAGGAGTTGATGATTGTTAAACAACATAATTTGGGGCATTTTGGCAAACCAAAGACCCTAGAATTCCTTAAACAAGACTACTTTTGGCCAAGAATGACTAAAGATGTTGAGCGGCATGTTCAAAGGTGCCAAGTTTGTCAAAAAAGAAAGGGTACAGCCACTAATGTAGGTCTGTATTTACCTCTTCTAGTGCCTAACATGGGAAAGTATTGGTATGAATTTTGTTCATGGCTTTCAACCTACACAATGAAAGAATGATTCAGTCATGGTGGTAGTGGATCGTTTCTCCAAGATGGCTCACTTCATCCCATGCAAGAAGACTTCGGATGCTTCCAATGTAGCTGCTTTATTTTTCAAATAAATCTACAAGCTTCATGGTGTACCCCTTTCTATTGTTTCCAATAAGGATGCTAAATTTCTTGCTCATTTTTGGCGAACTCTATGGCACAAGATAGGAACTAAATTGTGGCACTTCTTTCCACCCTCAAACGGATGGTCAAACTAAAGTTGTCAACCGGAGTCTTGGAAATCTCTTAAGATGCTTGATTGGAGAAAATCCAAGGAATTTGGAAAGTATCCTTCCCTTGGCTAAATTTTCTTACAACTCTTCTCTTAATCAGACCATTAACACATCTCCTTTTGAAGTTGTGTATGGGAATAAACCTTTGAGTGTCTTAGATTTGGCACCCTTGCCACTTTCTAAGAAGGAGAATGTAAGGAAGGAATTTTATTCCTTTTGGGTTACTATCGTTTGAAGTTATCAAGCTCTATTAGAAGTCTTGTCTACCACTTGATTTTGAGTTCTTTTTGGAATAGCAGTGATTCTCCTTTTGTGTGTAGAAAAGAAGTCTAGTGCTTTTTAGTTTTGGATATACTAACCGACTCAAGTCTCCTATATATGCATAGTGCTACTACAAAAAAAAAAGAGAGAGAAAGAGAGAGTGTGTGTGAGAAAAATGCTCTCTCTTCGTTTGGTTATTTGATATTTGTGGATTGCAATTTCGAATAGTGAGAGAGGTTTGTTAATGCTTGGTTTTGGTTCTGCGGTTTGGTGATTTTCTCTCTCTTGGTGCGTTGCAACTTTTGGATTTGCTTTGTGGCTCTCTCTTTGGTTTGTATTTGTGAGAGAGAACTATTTGGGTGTATTTGGGATTCGGGTTTGTAAGAGTGCCTTTACACTAATTTGTATTATCCCAAATTTGTTATAGTGAAATTTGTTCATTGTCGCTCGTGGATGTAAGCTATTGCTGAACCACGTAAATTCTTGGTGTTTTGTGTCTATTTTTTTTTGGGTTAATTTTTTTCATTCCTATTGTTAGTTTGAAGATCTTTCACAAGCCTAAAATATTTTCACAATCAATCTTGATAATTTTTTGATCTTCCCCTATTTTACGACATAGATCTAAAATAATGACAAAATTAAGCAAGCCAAACATGGAAATTTGAAAATTCTTTCTCAATCACCATCTCTTTGGGTGGAATATTTTGGCTGGGATTTGGAGCCATAAATCCTGCCTAAATTCCACACGGAAATTTGAAAATTCTTTCTCAATCACCATCTCTTTGGGTGGAATATTTTGGCTGGGATTTGGAGCCACAAATCTTGGCTATATTCCACATGGAAATTTGAAAATTCTTTCTCAATCACCTAAACCATATCAACAAAATCAATACACGCTACATGCAGATTCCTGGAAGGTATGCATTCATTTTAAGTAACAGCTCATCATGTATAAGAGCACTAGTAATAGTGATGGTAAATAGCTATATAGCTATTTTTAGCACCACTAAAATTCAAAATGTACCATACAATAGTGGAGCCAAAGCAATATTTTTTGGCTCCACCGCTACAGTGCATAATTATTTTTGGCCATACACTGTAACTGAAAAGTAAAAAAAAAAAAAATTGTTATTTTACACTACTTTTCTTATTTTTTATTCTTTCTTCTGCGCCGTGTCCCTGTGCAGTGATTTCTAATAAGAAATATTCTTATTGACTTGGTCAAGTGAAAAGTCTACTAAACACATATATAATAGAGCCATCGTTAATTTTTTATATCAAGCAAGCCAAAAATAATAAATATATAATGGCAACTATCTTCCTTTTTCTTCTTCTCTCAGCAATTTTCACAGCCGAAGCTCAATCAGGGCAATCCAGTATTGAGCCAGGCTCTTTTCTGACAGTAACAAACACTACTTTTCTTATTTTTTCTTTTTTCTTTTATCTTTTGCATTTCATTTTGTGTTCACACTACTTTTCCGGTCTCTATGCAATGATTTCTCTGCATTTCATTTTGCGATCACATGACTTTTCCTCTCTATGTGTCCCTGTGCAATGATTTCTAATAAGAAATATTCTCATTGACTTTGTCAAGTGAAAAGTCTAATAAAACACATATATAATAGAGCCATTGTTAATTTTTTATATCAAGCAAGCCAAACATAAATATATAATGGCAACTATCTTCCTTTTTCTTCTTCTCTCAACAATTTTCACAGCCGAAGCTCAATCAGGGCAATCCAGTATTGAGCCAGGCTCTTTTCTAACAGTAACAAACACTACCACCACCAACTCTTCATGGCTATCACCTTCTGGTCTATATGCCTTTGGATTCCACAAGCAAGGCAATGGCTATGCTGTTGGAATTTTTGTTGAAGGGATTCCTCAAAAGACAGTAGTCTGGACAGCCAATAGGGACGATCCCCCAGTTCCCGCTGACGCCAGACTAACTTTCACAAGTGATGGACAACTGGTTCTGCAGTCTGCACAACAAGGCACGAACACAAGCATTACCAACTCTCCTGGAGCTGCAACTTCAGCATCCATGCTTGATTCTGGCAACTTTGTTTTGTATAATTCTGATAACAGTACAATATGGCAGAGTTTTGATCACCCTACTGATACCCTTTTGCCAAGCCAGCATCTTTCAGTTCAAAAAGTGTTAAATTCCAGTGTTTCAGACTCAAACCATTCAACTGGTAGATTTCTGCTCTTAATGCAACTAGATGGATATCTTGCGATGTACCCAGTTGGAACCCCCTACACAATTGATTATGGTTATTGGAACTACGAGACACCTGGGCAAGGTAATAATGTGAGATTAAATCTGGATGATAATGGTCATCTCTACTTAGAGAGTGGTAATGGCACGGCTGGTACAGTGGATATACATCTAGGAGATAATTCGAAAAAAGGTTTACTCTACCTTTTGAGAATTGATGCTGATGGAATCCTGAGGCTATACTCACACAGTATGGATCAAAATGGTAACTGGTCAATCATATGGTCCCAGCCAGATGACAAGTGTGCCCCGAAGGGTATATGTGGCCTTAATGCATATTGTGTCAAAACTAATCAAAGTTTTGGTTGCAATTGCCTTCCTGGATTTGCACTTATTAACAAGAGTGAAATGAATTCAGGCTGCGAAAGGAACTTCACTGCAGAAAGTTGCAAACCAAGCATGACATATACCATGGAGGCAGTGAATAATACCATATGGGAAGATAAAAATATCTCTGTTCTTTCCTCATCAACCCAAGAGGCTTGCAAAGCAGCATGTTTGCAGGACTGTAACTGTGATGCTGCGCAATTCAAACAGGGGGAGTGCAAGAAGCAAAGTCTTCCTTTGAGATTTGGGAGATTACTTGAAAGTGGCCCAAACGTAGAATTCATCAAGGTAAGCATATCTACTACGCCCACTACAGCTAGAAATGTGCCAAAGAAAAGCAAAAAAGAGGTCCTAATTATCAGTGTTTCATTAGTTGCTTTTGCAATTGTGTTGGTGATTTCTGGAGTTGTAATGTATAGATATCGCGTCTGGGCATGTATAAAGGAATCTTATCAGTTTATCCAAAAAAAAAAGGAATCTAATCATGGAAATATTGTCTTGAGTGAGGAGGTTTCTCTGCGATCATTTACTTACGCAGAACTTGAGAAAGTGACTGATAATTTCAAGGAAGAGCTTGGTAGAGGAGCATTTGGAATAGTTTATAAAGGGGCAATTGGGGATGGCAAGAAGCTCATAGCTGTGAAAAGACTAGATAAATTGTTAGCCGAACGGGAAAGAGAGTTTCAGACCGAGATGAAAGTGATTGGGAGAACACATCACAAAAATCTAGTCCAACTACTTGGGTATTGCCATGATGGACCGAATAGGCTGCTGGTATACGAGTACATGAGCAATGGGTCGCTTGCAGATATACTCTTCACACCAGAAAAACAACCTTGTTGGGATGAACGAATGGAAATTGCTCGAAACATAGCAAGAGGAATTCTTTATCTTCATGAAGAGTGTGTGCCACAGATCATTCATTGTGACATAAAGCCTCAGAACATACTCATGGATGAAAACATGTGTGCAAAAATCTCTGACTTCGGATTGTCAAAGTTGTTGAAGCCAGATGAAAGCAAAACATTTACTGACATAAGAGGCACAAGGGGATATGTTGCACCAGAGTGGCATCGCAAAATGTCCGTGACAATGAAAGTAGATGTCTATAGCTTTGGAATCGTGTTGTTGGAGATTATATGTCGTCGAAAGAGTGTTGACTCTGATGTTGCAGAGGAAGAAGCTATTCTTGAAGAATGGGCATACCATTGCTTTGAGTGTGGTGAGCTTGGTAAGCTAGTTAATGAAGAAGAGGTTGACAAGAAACAGTTGGAGAGAATAACTAAAGTAGCATTGTGGTGCATTCAATATGAACCATCACTTCGCCCCTCAATGAAGAAGGTTCTACAAATGCTAGAGGGGACAGTGGATATCCCAGACCCTCCAAGTCGCTCAATACCATCTAGTGTCTGGGGTAAGGAATGATAGTTTGAAAATTGGTCATGTCAAATTAGTCCACTTTTCCATGTAATTTGCTTTCATGGTATACGTATATGTGTCTTCAATAATGCATCTTATTTTTTTTTTTCTTTGTCTTTTGTTGTTTTATCAATAACTCTGTTTTGGGGATAGTCCAATAGAGCAATAAGTTGTTTCCTTAATCATTTAGGTGTTGGTTAATTAGTGTTGGTTAATTATGCATTCAGTTGTATGGCTTTATAAGGCCTATTTATCATAATAAGAGATATCAGAATTGTTAAAAAAAAAAAAAAAAATGCTTTTGCCTGTTAGGAGGTCCCAATTTTCCGTTGAAGCATAATCAGAAAATTTCTTTGACGTTTACTTGCTTTTCCATAATTTTCTCTTGTCACCATAGCCCCACATAGGAGAAGAGACACAAGTACAGCTCACAGCCAACTGGATCATATCCACTTAGTATGATAGCAGGACATGGGAGACAATCGCATGGAGAGATGAGGAACCAAGGTAGCTAATCTTTCTTCCTTTATTACCGGGCAGTAACAGATGATCAAAGAGATGCTAGAAATGCGTCGTAATTATGGGTATGCATCCAACCCAACAACCTAATGAAACTAACCCAATTGGATTTTGAATTAACAAATATCATGAACGCAAATAACAAAAATCAACTAGATCTATTTTAGTAATAAATATTTTAAATAAAAAATATTGTATATAATTTCACAAGAAACTTTGAATAATTTCTTTTTAATAATAGAGGCATCATAAAATATTATGTTGGGTTAAAATATTAGCATTTGATTAAGTACTACAACACACTCATTCTCTCTCATCCACCCAAACCAAGAATTTTCCATATCAAAATTTTAAATTCCCTCATGAGACCAAATCCTGCTTTCTAATTCCTTACCCAAACACACGGTTGGAGATTTTTAATTTTATAGCTACTATGTAGTTCAAGGACAACTATTATAACCCTTTTTGGTTTGGAATGGTAATTTTTCATTTTACAGAATAACTACTTCCTGTAATACAAATACAACCAAACCGTAAGGTTCATATGTTTTAAAATTGTCAAACTGTGCCAAAATTATGTCTTTTATTGAGTTTTGATGTGTCTTGAAGTGGTAATTGAAGATCAAGTTAAAGACACAAAGTCTACTCAAGAACAACTTAAGAAGAGTGCATTTCAACATGTCTTGACACCAAGCTTGATAAAAGCTCGATAGCAGTTGATCGATTCAGCCTTAGAAAAGCCTAGTTTTTGTACCCTTGTTAACAGGCTCAATAGAAACTCGATCAATCAAGACACGCAAAACAACAAAAATCAGCAATACTAAGAAGCCCATTACTTGTCCATTTCAAGCTTGATTTAAGATCTGTTTGTTGCGTTATTTAAAGGACGTTAGAAGTCATCCCTAAAGAGGCTTTTTAGAGATAGAAAAATCTATTTGTGTGGTTAAGATTTGTTCAACCAAATTCTATCTATTTCACTATACCATAGAGTTTCAAATAGATCTAATTATCGGTTGGTGAACAAGCTTAATCCAGAGCACCACCACAAACTTAACTTTTTTGAAGAAAAACTTCAAGAGATTCTTGAAGCCGATCGGAGGTTCTGATTGTGATTGCAGGTACATTATCTGTGAAGGCATTCATATATTAAAGAATTCAGAGATTCCAAAGCGACAAAAGGCTTGTTATGTAAGTCATCTCTGAGTTGTAGAGTATAGGTAAATGTTTTGCCTATATTGTAAACTTCTCTTAATATAATGGATTGTTTTTTGGGAAGGTTTCTACCCAATGGTTTTACTTTGAGACAAGTTGTTCCATTGGTTTTCTCAAGGTTATCATATTCATAATTTGACTAATTTATCAACTTGGGTAATTGGTTAATTCATTGGGATCAATTCTAAACCCAACCCAAACAATTCAATGTTTTTGAAAGGTTATTTTTAAGAAATAGCTATTTCATTACTGGGTCCATTAGAGTACAACAAACAAGACTTATGTTTTTAGCCTTTCACTTCTCTATCCTTCATACTAAACACATAAGATGGAAAATTAGTATCTTTCTCCATAGTCCATCCTGCCATTTTTCCATTTTGTGAATGACTGCCAATATCATTACAAGTTTTAAACAAGGCTTATTTCATGAATCATTAGAGATGATTTCATTCCAATCTTCATTCCATTCTGCGAGTAATGGCTTCAACTTTTCCTGACATCCTATTCAAGATATTCTCAGTTTCCTTATAATTTACGTGAACATGGGGCTCACAAGTCAGTCTCAAGTATGTCTTGTACGCAGGTTCAGAGTGGAATTTCTCATAGTTTACAATTTTGAATTGGTCATTCTGACATGCAATAAAGTCCAATTTAAACTCTGTCTGCCACTACCAATGTAAAATCAAGAAGACCAAAAGTGAGTCGTACTCGTACCAAAGTAAAATCAAGAAGACTGACTAATTCGCAAGGCAAGTGGAGGAGAAATTAGTTAACATGGACATCGCTGGCATGTATATTGATAGAATAACTGAATCTGGTCCCGCTATTAGTGTGGGATGGTCTCTGTATTGTATTTCCCTTTAGCCCCAAAAAAAAAAAAAAAAAAAAAAAAAAAAAAAAAAAAAAAAAAAAAAAGTGGAGGAGTAATTAGTTCTCCGGTAGACTATGTTACTTGTCTATTATTTTATTAAAAAAATTTCATTTGTTTAAAATTATTAAGCCAATAATTAGTTTCTACTTTAAAAGAAACTAGCCGCAAATCCGCGCGTTGTGCATGATAATTATTTTTATGGTGGTTTTATTAAAAAAAATTTACAATTTAAATTAATCTAATAATGAGTAATGTATTTTATAATTATATTTTTATTTATTATATGAACAATCATAAATATAATATAGGAACAATCCAAAACATCAAAAACCGTAAACTAAAAAAATTAATAAAACTTAAAAATGATTAATTGAACCAATATTAGGATAAAATTTTGTTTTTGATAATTTATTAAGGTTATTTTCTTTGTAGAAATTATAATTTCGGCCACCCAAAATATATTATCAAATAAAAAATTATTAGCAAAATCTATAAATTAAATTTCTATACATGCATTGTTATAAAATAATATAATAAAAATAAAATTGCAAAAGTTAAAATTTGTCACCTATCCGATTATTTTCGTTTGGCTAACCTTTACTTTTCTTTAAATAAATGACATTATAGAGTACTTCTAATACAACTATTAAGAGCACTTTGTCCACCACAAAGGATTAGAAAATAAACAAAAATTAGTAAAGTCTCATAGTTTAACATCTAAATTGAGCACTATAAAAAATCATGCTATGTAACAGAATAAATACCAAATTATGCAAATCATGCTACGTAATAAAATAATATTATATTTTTACATGCTATATTTAATTCTTTAAAACGCAATAGGATAACATTTAACAATCAAAGAGAATAAATAAAAAATAAAATAAAAACAACCACAAAAACAATTTAAAAAACTAAACTAAATCACAATTTCAAAAAAAAAAAAAACTAAATCGCATTAACCCAAAATAGAGTTTTAAAAAATATAAAAAATTATCAACCTAAAGTAGGGATGCAAGAAAAATAAAAATAAAAAATCCACCAAAAAATTTAGAGAGAGAGAGAAAGAGAGAGAGAGAGGGAACCTTTTTTTGTGAGGGAAAATTATGCATAGAATAGAAGAGATAGTGACAAATTTATAGGAAGAGGATGTGAATAAGAAAAGACAAAAATAAAGGAAGATGAAGGGAAAGTGGAAGAATGATATTAATGTAGAGGGTAGTGGGAAGATGAAAAGGTAAGAGAGGGAGAAAGATTGAAGAAATAGTGGGGAGATGAAATAGTAAGAGAGAGAGAAAGGTTGGAGAAGTGTAAATATTAAAAAACTAAATGTTAAAAACAATTATAAGAAAATTTAAAAAAAAAAAAAAAAAAACCTAAAGCTTGAAAGGCTTCAACGTTTTGTTTTTTATTTTTTTTTTCCTTCCTTTAAGCTGAAAAAGTTCACACAAAACCCTAAAACTGAACTGAAAAGGCTTTAGATTGGGTTTGGTAGTGAAACTAAATAAATAAGAAGTAAGCTGGATTAATTATACAGATTTATTATAGGGTGATAGTGGGAGTAAATAAATAAGTAGTGGGCTGCATTTATAGGCTGAAAATTGTAAAAACCATTTTAAAATTGTAGGACAAATTATATTAAAAAAAAAAAAAAAAAATGACGTGGCAACTGATGTGACGCAACGTGAAAGCAGCATCATTAAACGCTATGCATCAACTTTTAGTAATATAGAAATTTCTATCTCAACAATTTTAAATAAATAAGAGTCTTTTAATAAAATGGTAGATCACATCATTTATTCATTTTGGATACTTTATAATTTCTCCGAGCGGAGACTTTTATGCCCAAAACGCACGCTGCACGCGGATTGCAGATTCCTGGAAGAGACATCAGTCCATGCGTAGTTACTTTTCCTCGAAAACGTTTCGTTCACGAAAAAGAAAATTCTAATCAATGGCCAAAACGAACAAAAATGATTGCAAGAGAAAAGAAAGAGTAGTTCGCTAATTGACTTAGACAACTAGTCAGGTGAAAAGTCTCCTAAAACACTAATATAGATTAGAGCCACTATTAATTTTTTACGTCAAGCCAGCCAAACACAAACATATATAATGGCAACTATTTTCCTTTTTCTTCTTCTCTCAGCAATTTTCTCAGCCAAAGCTCAGCCAGGGCAATCCAATATTGAGCCAGGCTCTTTTATAACAGCCACTGTAAGAATTTGAGAGAAGAGTATTTTCATTAATTGAATTAGGAAATTCCACTACGATTGTTTATATACAAAACAGAGACTAACCACCCAACTAACTATCTACATTATCCGGATCTAGAAAGCAATAACCAATCCACAATCTACACGTGTCTATAATTAACTAACTAAGTATAGCTTCCTAAACTACAAGTAGTACAGAATATACAAGCTGCTTAAGCTACTGTCGTTTATGCAGAAGCTATGAACAGTGCTATTTCTTCCAATCCCCTGTTTCTTGCACCTTCATTCTTGCTGCTTTAGTCTGCTCCACTGCAATCTGTTGGAGCATTTTAATATTATATAATTAAAAATTGATTTATATTACAACATAAACGTAAATATATGGAGTTAATATGGAAAGATGACGAGTTGGTGAAAATATTTAATCTTACATTGAAAATGAGAGAGACTATTTTATTCTTTTTAATTGTGGTGATTAATGGGCTAATATAAATTGACTCAAATATTAGGCTAAATACTTGCGCAAGGGGACTCTGACATAAATGGCCTGAATTAATATTCCATTTTTATTATGAAAAATGAAGAGCCATTAACCCACTTAATGGACTAGCCGTTTGGGCTTTTCCATTCTTCAAGAACTCCTTATCTCATCTATTAATTGTGTAACTCCAGCCTAGGGATGGCAATGGGGCGAGGTAGGGCCGAAGGATGGGATCTTCGTCCCCTCATCCCCGCCCCTTGGGGCCCTACGAAGCCTCGCCCCACCTCCAAAAAAATAAAAATATACTTGAAATTACAACTAAATTTATCTCATCAAATCAAATCAATTTTTAGAAAAAATTGAATAATATATCCAAGTGTTTAACAAGACAATCATAAAAAATAAATAATAAAAAAAACCTCATAGTATAACACATAACAAAATAAAGGCAAGAAACCACATTGGGTAGAATAAGATATGTTAATATTAATATGTTTGTTTAAATAGTAGGGTTTTAGGGTATGAAAAATTTACAATTATGACCCTTAGTAACGCGGGGCAGGGACAGGGAGGGGCGGGGCGGGGTGGGTCTAAAAAGTCTAAACCCATCCCCGTCCGGCCCTGTGGTGCGAGACTAAAATCTTGCCACATCCCCGCCCCACCACCTTTGCAAGGTGGGGAAAACCCACGCGGGGCGAAGCGGGGAGGGGCGGGTTAAGCAGAGCGGGGAAAAATTGCCATCCCTACTCCAGCCCATCAAATTAATATCTAGCAATTAATCTTGTAACACCCACTACATCAAAATAATGGACCTAATCATTCAGATCCAATACTAGTTACAACATTTGTACACCAAAAAATCTAGCAAATTGCAAGCATTCTTATACAAGTATTCAGTTTCTCTTTATGTTATTTCCATTATTATTGTGTTTGCACCAACAAGATCTATTCCACTACAAGACTTGACCTTAGAGAAAGAGGGGAATGTATGTTCACCATATTCATCTTGCCTAACAAAAACTGGAAATGTTGTGACCCCAATGCTTTTGTTAATAAATCTCCAACTTGGGTTTTGATCCGAATATGCAACAATCTCACTACCTTTGCTTGAACCTTATCTCTGACAATATGATAGTCTATTTCTATGTGTTTAGTCCTCTCGTGAAACACAGGATTAGCAACAATATGCATTGCTGCTTGACCATCTCTGAAAAGCAAAGCTGATTTAGGATGAGGCACTTGTATATCCCTAAGGAAACTCAAAATCCAAACAATTTCACACACTACTACTGCCATTCCTCTATATTCTGACTCTGCTAAAGATCTAGAAATAGTTTGTTGTTTCTTAGATTTCCAGGAAATCAAGGATTCTCCAAGAAAAACACAATACCCTGTGGTTGATCATTAAGTATCAAGGCATGCTACCCAATTAGCATCCGCAAAAGCCTTAATATGTAACTCTAATTGACTTGAAAACATCAATCCTTGACCAGGAGCTCTTTTGATATACTGTAAAACTCTATTGGTAGCTTAAAGATGTGATAATCTTGGTTTAGCCATAAATTGACTCACCTATGGACAGCAAAAGTGATATCTGGCCTTATAATGGTTAGGTAGAGCAGCCTCCCAATTAATCTCCTATATGTGCCAGGATTGCTCAGCTCTTTTCCTTCATATTTGCTTAGTTTTAAATTTTGATCCATGGGAGTTTTTGTTGGTCTAAATCCTAACATGCCTGCATCATCTAAAAGCTCCAAAGCATATTTTCTCTAACACAAATTAATCCCTTCCTTTGACCTTGCAACTTCTAGGCCTAAGAAAATCTTAAAGTCACCAAGATCCTTAAGCTTGAATTGCTTGTCCAACAAAACTTTGAGATTAGCTATAGCTTGCACATTATCACTAGCTATAAGCACATCATCAACATACACAAGCAAGGCAATAAAAGCTGTAGAATTATTCCTTGTGAAGAGTGAATAATCTGACTTGGACTAATGATAACCCAACTAAATTAAGGCTTGAGAAAACTTTGAAAACCACTATCGAGAAGCTTGTTTCAAACCATATAAATACTCATTAAGCTTACAAACAACCTCCCCCTTGCTATGAAAACCATATGGCAAAACCATGTAAACTTCTTCCTCATGATCTCCATGAAGGAAAGCATTATTCACATCAAGTTGAGAAAGATGCCAACCTTTCACAACAGCCACTACAAGCAAGGTTTTGACAGAAACGATCTTGGCAACTAGGGAAAATGTCTTTGTATAGTCTAAACCCTCTCTTTGGGTGAAACCCTTGCAACTAGTCTGGCCTTAAACCTTTCAATGGAACCATTAGCCCTGTGCTTGACCTTATAAACCCATTTGCATCCTATGGGCTTCTTGTGATCAGGTAAAGAGGTAAAGGTCCAGGTATTATTGGCCTCCAAGGCAGCAACCTCAGCTACCATAGCATTTCTCCACCTAGGGTTCTAAACATATTAGGCATAGGAAATAGGTTCCACAATAGATGAAATGGAACTACAAAAATGCTTATGAGTGGGAGAAAGGTGAGAATAAGAAAGAAATTTCTGGATGGGATAAGCAATACCTGTCATGGTAGGAAGTGGATCAGTTAATGCAAATGGACAAATGACTTTATTACAATGATAAGATTGCAAGTAGGAAGGTTTGTGAGGCACCCTAACAGACCTTCTAAGAACTAATGGGTAGGTTGAACAGGCTGTGCAGCAAGCAATGCATCAAGTTGTGTAGCAAGTTGTGCATCAGACTATGCAGTAAGAAGTGCATCAGGCTAGGCAACAGATGGTGCATCAGACTGTGCATTAGGACTAGCAAGAAAAGGTAAAGCTAAATCATGTCTGGAAGGAGAAATTTGATCAATATGGGCAACATCTTGAACTGAAACAGACTAAGATCATCATCAAAATCAAAATCAACGTCAGGAGCAAAATGTTGATCATGGAAGAATGAATCATGATAAACAAGTGAATGAGAACTAGGAAGAGTAAGTGTGGTAGTGAGATCAGGAGTAGGATGAGGAAATACAATGGGAGAAGATGATAAAGGCCCAGGATTACGAGAAATGAAAGAGAAAATATGTTCATGGAAAACAACATCCTTGGAAATGAAGACTTTCTTAGAACTAAGATTGAGAAGTTTATACCCTTTGGTTGCAGGAGGATAGCCTAACAACACATAAGCTTGAGCTCTTGGCTGAAACTCATCCCTATGAACAATGTAAAGTTGTGATTTACAACTATGTTTTATGTTGGCTTTATTCTATGACAAAAAGTGTTGTAATTGCTCTAATTTTGTTCCTTGTATTTTGTGGGATTTTATTGTATTGGGTTTAGTATTAAGTTGGTGAAGACTCAAGCTTAAATGAAGAATCAATGGATTTCGCGAGAAGCTAAGCCGCGAAAGAGCATGTGAGGAGCACATGATTGGAAGCTGAAGAGTCGTGCCAAGCTATCGTTTTCGCGAGTGTCTCGCGGGTAAGACCTTCTCGCGAGACAGTCGCGAAACATTCTGCCCGGAGGATTTTTATGTGTGAATTCCTTACCCTTTACCCATACTATATATACCCTCATTACCCACAAATGTAAGGGGGGTCATTTAGAGAGAAAAACCCTAGATAGGTTTTCTACAACATACACACCCATCTTTTTGAGAGAGAGCTACTCATCCTTAGTGAGAATTAATTGTAGCCTCTTCTCCTTCCCTCTCCCATTATCATACCTTGAGAGGAGATTTGTACCCAAACACAATCCACACCTTTTCAGAGTGTAGTAAGTGTTTTTGGTGTTGCTGGGAAGCATTGGAAGATGTCAAGGTTGTCAGATGAAACATGGAGCTTGTTGCGAGATCCGGAGAGCTAGATAAGACATGGTTCCGAGAAGCCTTGTTGGAGTAGGAGCTTGGAGGGCTTAGGTACATCGGGTAGATTAGGCTTGGAGGGTCTCTTGCTAACCCATGTATTCCAACTGATTGTCTAGTGGATCGATTATCGCTTGGAGGGCGGCGGAGAGGTTTTTCGCTGAGTTCTTCGATTTCCTCTTCGATAACACATCGGCATATTATCTGTGTTTGCATCTCTCTTCCCTACTCTTGTTCATTTCATTTTACTGCTGTGTTGCTTTAAATATGGATTAGAGTAGCTCTCTTGCTTGTATGATTATGTTTACACTATTCCGCACTTAGTATTAAGTTAGTGTAAAATCAACCAAGCCGTAACTTTAAAATTGGGGGTCTAAATAAGCTCTTGTGTTTTCAACACATTTTCGAGCTTTCAAACAAAAATGGTGGAAGCATAACACAAGCATCCAAAAACCCTCAAATGATTATAGGAAGGCTTGAACTTGAAAAGGAGCTCAAAAGGAGTTTTATTGTGCAAGATTGGAGAAGGCAACCTATTGATAATGTGAGCTACAATAATGACACAGTCCCCCCAATAATATAAAGGAACATTTGATTGAAGTTGCAATGCTCTAGCAATAGACAAAAGATGTTGGTGTTTCCTCTCCACTACAAAATTCTGTTAGGGAGTGTAAAACACAACTCTTTTGATGAATTATACCATGAGCATTCTAAAAATCAACAATAGCAAATTCTTGTCCATTATCTAATCTAATAGACTTGATATTAGTCATAAACTGTAATTGAATCATTTATGAAAGGAAACAATAAGATTCCTAACATCTAATTTTGATTTCAACAAATAAACCCAAGTGCTTCTAGTAGCATCATCAACAATGGACAAGAAATATTTAAAACCTTCATGTGTTGGAACAGAATATGGTCCCCATATATCATCATGCACAAGATCAAAAGTAGAAGAACAAAAATTATTATTAGATGGAAAAGTTAATCGTTTCTATTTTGCTAGGACAGATATGACAAACATCAATACAAGACTTGAAATCAACAGAAAGTATATCTTGCAAAGATAACATCTTATTCATTGAGGGATGACCTAACCTAAAATGCCAAACTTTGGACATATTATGGAATGAATTGACAGTAGAAAAGGAATTAATAGACTTGTGTTTATTGAGATGATCTGTCAAGGAATGGGACTAATGCAATCTGATCTTTGCAGCAAGTAGAGTCCATTGTGCACTTCACCTAATCCTATCGTCCTCCAAGACAAAAGGTCTTGTATGAAACAAAATTGAGAGAGAAATACAAGGCAATATGACAATTTTTGGGTAAGTTTGCTAATCGATAAAATATTGAACGAAAAGGAAGGTACACAAAGAACATTATCAAGAACTAGAGTAGTGGAAAGCCTAACTATGCCAATGTGAGTTACTTGAGCACTTTCCCCATTAGGGAGTTCAACAACACATTGAGTTAAGCTACTTATGGTGGAAAGCAAGCTAACTGGGCATATAATATGATCTGTGGCAGTAGTGTCTAGGACCGAAGTATTACAACTATAAGCTGTTCTATTTACTACCTTAGCAGCAAAAATAGAGTGCTTTAGGTTGAGAACAGAACTTGATAGTGGAGTAGTAGAAGAAACACTATTTGCCAATGCAACAGCAAATGGCTCTGAAGCTATGATATCCCCTCTTATGAGAATCAACAAGCATTCAAGGATCCATTGCATGTTCCAGTTGGGCCTAATACTAAAGCAAGATCCAAGAAGATCAAAGAAGCACTTAATGGGCTGATTCAAGAGATTTGGACTGATTCAAACGCGGAACATTCCAAGCTGGGCCCAAAGGAAGATGAAGGCGTAATAAATTTAATTCAAACTATTGAGGGCTAATTTGGCTTAATTGGGCTTGATTTATGGCGTGGATTAATGGCTGATTGATTTTCTAGCTCCATATCAGTTAATAGATATTTTTCCTATTCTAGAGCTTCTAATTTCGGACCAAATCTACCTTAATTTTAGGCTTTTATTATTTAGAACGTTTTTTTAGCTATTTTCCTATTTTGGATTTGCTAATTTCAGACCAAATCAACTTTTATTTAGGGTTTTATTATTTAGTACGTTTTTAGATTTTCTATTTTCAGTCATGTCTTATAAATAGCATGCACTCATTGTAATAGAGGGAATTATTGAATAAAAATCAGAAAAGGTGAGGTTTTGCTCTTCTTTTGGTTCTTCAAGAACTGTGAACTTATCAGGGATTCTTCCTTGTGGCGTTCAAACTTTATACCTTTGGTTCGTGATTCAATTATAATCATTGGGTCAAGGTGTTACACTTATATCTTTGGTTCGCGTTTCGATTATAAACGTTGGGTCAGGGTTTCTATCAAAAATCTGAATTTTAGTTTTCGTGAGCAAGTATTCCAATATTTTTGTTGGTTCTCAAATCTTGTCGATTGAGGTTCGCATCACCCTCCATGACTTGAATTCCCAATCAAAGCCAAAATTTTCTAATACTGTTCAGTAGTAAAAGGAAAAGATTGCTATGAAGGAAAGGATTGTTGTTGAGCCACTATACCTAAGTCCATGAAACCGAAATCAGGACCTCCAACCTAATTGGCCATTGAATTCTTTCCTTTGCCCTTAGAGCCAAGAGGGTAACCATGAGTTTATAGCATTTCTCAACAACATGGTCTGTGATTCCACAATGACTACAAACAGGACTTTCTTTCCCTTTGTTTTTGTTGCTCTTTTCAGTATGACCAGAACCTGCTCCATGAAAATTCCCACCATTACCAAAACTACCAAAGGTTTTTGTTGCTAAAATAGTGGACTCAACATATGCTCATGTGGAATGACCAATTGATCTCTAACTTTCATCTTGAATAAGCATTGAATAAACCATGTTGATTGAAGGAAGAGGATCAATTAGCAAGATTTGCCCTTGGATCTGACTATATGATTCATTGAGTCCCATGAGAAACTGCATTACTAAGTCTTGCAGTTGATATTGTGTTAGCTTCTCATTGATTGAGCAAGCACAAGAACCACAAGTGCAACAGGGAAGAGCTCTGTAATTCTCAATTTCATCCGATAGAACATTCAATTGAGTAAAATGATTTGTAACAAAGAGATCTCCTTGAGAAATCATTGCAAGCTTCTTCTGAAGTTGAAAGAGTCTGGTCCATTCTTCTGAGAAACATGATTCTTGAGATTAGTCCAGACTTCCAAGGCCGTGTTCTTGTAAACAACACTTGCAAGAATCTTTGGAGAAACACAGTTTAGAATCCAAGACAACCATATTATTGCACTTGGTCCAAGCTTGAACAAGCACTGGAATTTTGCCATTGTTGGAGTCAAAGTTAGGCTTCCATCAATAAAACCTAGTTTACTCTTTACTCCCAATGCTCTCTGCATTGACTTTGCCCAAGAAGGGTAATTATCATTGACGAGTTGTTAAGCAACAAGAATTGCTCCTAGATTCTCTGCATAATGCAGAAAGAAAGGATGAGACTCATTGATAGCTGATTTAGTACTGGTAGCCATTGAAGAAGCTTCAAAAGAAGAAGCTTTTTGAAATAAAGAAGAAAAGAATCTCGAAGTGGAAGAAACTTCTAGAGAGAATTAGAGTGCTCTGATACCATGTAAGAATTTGAGAGAAGAGAATTTTTATTAATTGAATTAGGAAATTATACTATGATTGTTTATATACAAAACAGAGACTAACCACCCAACTAACTATCCACATTATACGAATCTAGAAAGCAATAATCAATCCACAAGCTACACGTGTCTATAATTAACTAAGTATAGCTTCCTAAACTACAAGTAGTACAGTATATACAAGTTGCTTAAGCTACTGTTGTTTATGCAGAAGCTGTGAATAGTGCTATTTCTTCCAAGGGCAAGACTTAGTTGCTGTTCTTTAGGTTCTCCTTTTAAGATTATGCCATGTGGATTTTTCCTCATGAAATGGAAGTGTATTTTTTTGTTGAGTAGCCACATGGCTCAATCTTAAGTGGGGAACCTAAGGAACAGCACCTGAAGTATTGAACCTAAGTTTTGTCCTTCTTCCAATCCCATGTTTCTTGCACTTCATTCTTGCTGCTTTCGTTTGCTCCACTACAATCTATTCCACTGCTAGACTTAACCTTCTGATAGCAACACCCACTACCACCACCAACTCTTCATAGCTATCACCTTCTGGTTTATATGGCTTTGGATTCTACAAGCAAGGCAATGGCTATGCTGTCGGAATTTTTATTGAAGGGATTCCTCAAAAGACAGTAGTCTGGACAGCCAATAGAGACAATCCCCCAGTTCCCGCAGAGGCCATACTAAACTTAACAAGTAATGGACAACTGGTTCTGCAATCTGCACAAGGCGCATAGACAAGCATTGCTAACTCTCCTGGAGGTGCAACTTCAGCATCCATGCTTGATTCTAGCAACTTTGTTTTGTATAATTCTAATAACAATACAATATGGCAGAGTTTTGATCACCCAACTGATACCCGTTTGCCAAGCCAGAATCTTTCAATTGAAAAAGTGTTAAATTCCAGTGTTTCAGACTCAAACCATTCAACTGGTAATTTTTGCTCCTAATGCAACTAGATGGATATCTTGCGATGTACCCAGTTGGAACCCCCTACACAATTGATTATGGTTATTGGAACTACAAAACACCTGGGCAAGGTAATAATATGAGGCTAAATTTGGATGATAATGGTCATCTCTACTTAGACAATGATAATGGCACAGCTGGTATAGTGGATCTAAATCTAGGAGATAATCCTACAAAAGGTTTACTCTACCTTTTGAGAATAGATGTTGATGGAATCCTGAGGCTATACTCACACAATATAGATTAGAATGGTACCTGGTCAATCACATGGTCCCAGCCGAATGTAGGGCCAGCCCAAATGTTTCGGAGGCTAAGGAAAAATCTTCAAATGAGGCCTTTATTTTATCACTTAAATAATATTTAACTACCATTTTATATAATTTTTTTTTAAATCCATTCTTTTACTTTTTAATATGATTTTTTTTTTTTTTGAGAAAATGCTAAAGTTATAACAAATATTACTACAAACTGATGTTGTAATGGATGTGATCAATGACAACATGAAAATTACAAAGATATATCCCCACTCACAAAAATTCATTCAAAAATGCATTCAATAATTTGTTGAAATTTATCTATCATATTCATTGTCACATCAAATTATAAAAGTTATGTAGTAAAATTTATAGTATTTTTAACATTTTCCTATTTGAATTACTTGTGATTAGTAACACGTCTATTTTTAAGAACCTGTTTATTTAAATTTGACTTATCTCTATCTCTAGCATTACTTAGGGTCCATTTGGGAACAACTTATTTAGCTGAAACTAAAAATTTTTTGCTAAAAGTGTAAAAAAAAGTTAAAAACTAGCTAAATAATACAATGAGACTCATAAATAGTACCAAAACGTGCAAATGGGCCTATAAATAGTACCACAAAATGTAATAGAACTCATAAATAGTACCCAAAAGAAGCTAAAACTCTAAAATAAGCTGAAAACATTAATAAGCACTCAGACAGAACTTAATTCTTTGGGCCTTCTCAATAGTGAAAAAAAAAATTTAGTTTACATTTTTTTTTTAATACCTCCCAAAACTTTTTAAAAAAAAAGGGGGCAATTTTTGCCTCCCAAATTTGGGGCCTTTCTCTAGTATGGGGCCCTAGGCAATGGCCTAATTGGCCTAGGCCTAGGGCTGGCCCTAGCCAGATGACAAGTGTGCCCCAACGGGTTTATGTGTCCTTAATGCATATTATGTCAAAACTAATCAAAGTTTTGGTTACAATTGCCTTCCTGGATTTACACGAATCCAAATCTTCTGTCCTACTTTTCCTGCTCCACTCTATACTACACCAATAAAAATTTGTCACGTGTTAACATAATTAATTAAATACTATCATTATTGACTTATTAATATTATCATTATTAATTAATGGTAGAATTTAATTAATTAGGTGAATAGGTAGCAAGTTTTTATTGGTGGAGTATAGAGTGGAGCAGGAAAAGTGAGACAGAAAATTTGAACTCGATTTACACTTATTAACCAAAGTGAAATGAGTTCAGGCTACAAAAAGAACTTCATTGCAGAAAGTTGCAAAGCAAGCATGACATAACCATGGAGGCAGTGAATATTACCATGTGGGAAGACAAAAATATTTCCGTTCTTTCATTGTCAACCTAAGAGGCTTGCAAAGCAGCATATTTGCAGTATTGTAACTATGATGCTGCGCAATTCAAACAGGGAGTGCAAAACGCAAAGTCTTCCTTTGAGATTTGGGAGATTACTTGAAAGTGACCCAAATGTAGCCCTCATCAAAGTAAGCATACTGCAAATAGAAATGTGCCAAAAAAAGCAAAAAAGAGGTCCTAATTATTAGTGTTTCATTAGTTGCTTTGGCATTCATTGTGTTGGTGATTTTTGGAATTGTAAGGTATGGATATCGTGTCTGGGCATGTAAAAAGGAATCTAATCAAGGAAATATTGTCTTGAGTGAGGATGTTCTCTACAATCATTTACTTATGCAGAACTTGAGAAAGTAATTGATAATTTCAAGGAAGAGCTTGGTAGAGGAACATTTGGAATAATTTATAAAGGGGCAATTGAGAATGACAAGAAGCTTGTAGCTGTGAAAATACTGGAGAATGTGTTAGCCGAACGGGAAAGAGAGTTTCAAACTAAGATGAAAGTGATTAGGAGAACACATCACAAAAATCTAGTCCATCTACTTGGGTATTGCCATGATGGACCGAATAGGTTGTTGGTATACGAGTACATGAGCAATGGGTCCCTTGCAGATATACTCTTCACGCCAGAAAAACAACCATATTGGGATGAAAGAATGGAAATCCCTCGAAACATAGCAAAAGGAATTCTTTATCTCCATGAAGAGTGTATGCCACAAATAATACATTGTGATATAAAGCCTCATAACATACTTATGGATGAAAGCATGTGTACAAAAATCTCTAAATATGGATTGTCAAAATTATTGAAGCCTGATCAAACCAAAACATTTACTGACATTAGAGGCACAAGGGGATATGTAGCACCAGAGTGGCATCACAGAATGCTTGTGACAGTGAATGTAGATGTCTATAGCTTTAGAATTGTGTTTGTTTGTTTGTTTAGACCCCTTAAAAACAAATTAGTTTAACCTAAACAACTTGCCAAGTAGATACTTAAATTAATTATTTAGATCTCAGTTAAACACATGCAAACATATTACTTGGTGTGGAAAAGTAAAGAAGACAATATGATGACCTAAGAAAACCAATGAAAATAACCATTTCAAGGTAAAATCTTAGGGAGGATTTAACCTAGTTATCCTTAAGGTAAACAAATCCATTATGATAGAATGGAAGATTACAATAGATTTAAACCCTAAATC